>OZ010591.1:90482159-90527159 GCA_963932145.1 Acanthosepion lycidas | reverse complement strand
GAGTGAGTGGCTTGGAGATAGTAGTTGTGGCTCGGGGAGGCACAGATCTATGGGTAAAGAGATACTCGAAAAAGTTCCACATGGAATTTTTGATCGAGCGGCGCTCTATCGAGTCTAATTCTTTACTTCTTCGTCACCGAGAACCATTGATACAGTTGGTATAGTGTTTTCCTCCTATCCTAACTGTTCGGATTTCAATTCTAGGTAGTGGATGCGCACTGCTGCTGAGTCCCAAATATAGGACGAAACGGCTGTCCAGTGCATTCTGTTGAGCTTTATTCTAGACTCGACGAATTACTTAATATATATATATATATATATATATATATATATATATATATATATATATATATATATATGAATTACTTAATTATGAATATGCTCAATATCAGGTAAAAAGCGCATGTAGTATAAAGGTCAACTGTGAAGCAAACACTGAATCAACAGCGTGTTTCATGCTAAACGCAATCTTCTGCTTAACTAATTAAATACTTGTAACTTATTCTTGTTCGTTTTCAGATTCTTAAGTAAAACAATAAAAATTTGTTTCCTGGCTGCATTTTGAGAGGAGTTCTGATCATTTATTTATTAGTGACGGCCTGGGAAAGTAATTATAGCTATTTTAAATGTACAATGCACATGGGCTGACCATTGCGTTTAGCTTGAAACAGACTGTAGCCTCTGTGTATTGACTTAAATGCGCTACTTTATGCACACACACACACACACACACTCACAGACATACAGACACACACACACACACACATATATATATATATATATATATATATATATATATATATATATAAAATTAAGTAATTCATTGAGTCTGAAAGAAACCTCAAAAACGTCATACCAACTGTTCCAACGCGCCTCGGTGACGAAGAGGTAGCAAATCAGACTCAATATAGCGCCGCTTGATCACATATTCCGCGCTATATTGAGTCTGATTTGCTACCTCTTTGTCACCGTGTTTTCGGCATTCTGTTGAGGTTTATTTCAGACTCGATGAATTACTTAATTACAATTATCAAACCCTTTAATAATTTCTATCATATATACATATATATATATATATATATATATATATATATATATATATGAGTGTCAGTATTTTAATAAGGTAAGCGACTGTTGAGATTGTCTGTTATAGAAGCCCACCGGAAATATTCACAGCCTTAAAATATCTTAATTAAATTTCCAGTGAGCAATGAGCGACAATAATGAAGATCTTCATGTATTTTTACTCAATCATTAGGCGACTGGTAACATTTAAGTGTGAAAATGGGAATTTTCCGCACCTCACGCAAGACGAAGATGTTAAAACTGTAGTTGATGCGTGCATACGATATACACATTAACTAAACTTACCGAGGATGTAACAAAATATATATATATGGAGGAACGGTAGAATAATGGATAGCTACTTGGATTGAAGAAGCGGAGAGCCGAGTTCGAATTTCAGTCGAAACCATTATATTCACTTACGTGCTAATATCGTTGGGGAAGGTATGAAACCTTTTCTTCTCCCTCAGCTATGGGTAAATAGCAGGACAGAATGAGTTCTATAGCTTTGGGTGGAAACTGGTCGAGGAGAATGACAAAACTGCGGAGGGTCGTTTGGGGACCTTGTTACACACAGTACACCAGGTCTCTGTGTTCGGCCCTTCAAAATATATGGTTGATTCTGCAGAAAATCTTCACAAGTATATTCAAATCACATGTGCTGGTTTCCGTTCCTAGTTACTGAGCTCCTTGACACTCTGTTATACTGCAACACACCTATTCTATTGTTAATAGACTTTCCCACCTATAATAAGTAGGAGTAGTAGCAGTCGCTGCGTCGGCAGAGAGTTGTTCATTCAGTCGATGTCGGACGACCGTTAGTCGGATATTGAAGTATCGGCCACCCCAACCAGATTACTGCGTCATTACCTATTATATCAAGTTCCTAACGTTTTGTACGTCGAACATATTTTAGGACCGACTAAGTACAAATACAAGCCTCCACTGTGAAACCACTACATACGACGAATATTACGGGAGAGTTGAATATATATATATAATGAAATCAACGAACACTCCTTGCCACTTTCGTATGCTCGTTGTAGTAGAGACTTTGTAATCTCAGATACAACTATAGTAACGCCGTGGAACAATGCAGATGTCAGACGCATTTGAATAACACTCGCACTAACAGTACTTGCTCGATAATACTTCCTCGAATAGTAACCACCGAATAGTAATCCGAATAGAGAATAGTATAGTGAATAGTATATACAGAGAGGATAATGCCGAAAGAGTGATCCTTATAGTAATAGAGGATAGATTAGAAAGGGTGATCAACGCTAATTCCCATATATACATTTCCTTTACCATCAAGTTATTTACTTATTTAAAATGGGATCGCCTGCGTTTGCTCTCTGGCAATCTATGTTCAAACTCCAATGTCGGTAGCGATACTTTATTCCTATATAACACCTCCCCTTTGAGATAAGCTCCCCTGGAGTATATATTTCTGCAACTTCGATTCAGTATTAAGATGTTCAACTTCTGTTCTTTTTCTTTTATTCTGCCTCTTTTGTTCATTGATTTCTGATGTCGTAGGTACGTCAAACATGTCATATAATATTTCCATCGGTAACTCTTTTCGTGGACTTACGGAATCAGTGAATCTCCGTTTTAATTGATTATGGTGTCGCTTATGTTCCCACCTTTGTAACGTTAAGTAACCTTAAGGAAATTTCGAGCTTATGGTTTTATCCCTGGCGAAAAAAGTTGTGTTTCAAATATCT
Organism: Acanthosepion lycidas; assembly: GCA_963932145.1. Lineage (NCBI taxonomy): Eukaryota > Metazoa > Mollusca > Cephalopoda > Sepiida > Sepiidae > Acanthosepion > Acanthosepion lycidas. Next base: position 90,524,364 of record OZ010591.1, on the reverse strand, counting down.
CGCAGACGTTAATAGATGAGTAACGTCGGTGAAAGTACAAGGCATAAAAGTCCTGGTCAAAGGGAACAGAGTTTGTAGCAAAAACTCATCGACGCTAATATGAATACAAAAAGATTTAAGTATTAATCCGTGAAGAAGAAAAGTAAATCCATTTTGTGTCGTCTGGAGAATGTGTGTCTCATCTAAGAAAGGATAGACCTAAGTTCGTTGAGCAGCACGAAAGAAATCATTTGATAATCTTGACTAATGAACAGTGGATAAAATCCATTAAAATGAATTCAAGATGTCTGTATGTTTATTGATGTTGACTTAGGCCAGAATTGTTTGGTAGGAAATAAAACGGATATGCTGGAAATGGCAAGATGCTTAACAGTAAGTTAACGTCGTAGAAAACGTTCGGAGCGCATGGGCAAAAGTGTTCAAAAGTAAAACTGATATGCGCAGAAGTACACAAACGCTATGTTTAACCGTCAAGTAAGAATTAGCGGGAAAATAAATTGAACATGCCGGAAATGGCAAAAATACAAAAATGTCGATGTGTCAAAAACTACACCGGGCATGGTGCTTTAGAAATTTAACAAAGCAATGTTAGTAAGTCAACAAGCAATGTGTTTGCTTTACGGCCAAGCTGGATCGTAATCAAACGTTAAACGGAGCATAAAACAAAGTAATGTTTAGCAAGAGAATTTCTAATTGAGTTGAAAATCATTTTTCCAAAAAAATAGATGTGAAAAGGAGAGAGAGAGAGAAAGCAAGGCAAAAAATAGGAAGGTATTGTCTTCAACGCTAATTAAAGCGAGAGTCAACTGCTACTTCTTTGTGGCAGTGCCTAACAGAACATTTCTTTCCAGAAGGAGAGCCCCTGATTTCCCTTGTCTCCCCACTATTTCCCTTGTCTCCCCACTGAGCCAGGTTGTGATACAAGGTCGGTTTTTAACGTGGGGACCAGAGTGTTTCCACTAGGGCCGCTGGTCTAAGCTAATCTGAACTGGTCATACCAGGAAAACTGGTAGGGTGAAGGCTTCCCGTAAATTTGTGGTCAATTTTTTCAACAACGATTAAAAATAAAAGAAGTGAATTTGCAACGATTTCTGAAAATAAGTTAAAGAAAGACACATATTTTAGGTTTTGTACTCCTCTCCGATCTTTTGAAGAGAATTAGAGATTTATCCGTTTTTTTTTTTTCCATTTTAGAATTGGGTTTCCGGTTCATTGTAAAGTCTTCTTTGTTCTCATTCACCCATGATAGTCTCCTGCAATGTAGTGCTGTAGTGGTCTATTTGTTTTTCTCGCCCCATGTCAAACGTCGTGGTTACCATATATAGTGATATATTAATAAGGATGGACAATTGTAGATGTTTATGGCTGCGTGAAAACAAATGACCACACAATTTATATTTAACGTAAAATTACCACAAAACATAAAATACGAGAAAAACAAAAATGGTTTTAAAAACATAACATTTGTATTTATTTGTGTATATTGATGTACATGCCTAGAAGTTAAAGAACTGTTGGCGTTATGTCCCTTAGACTGTGAATATTTTTATCTGATCTCACAAAAGTTGAATTAATTACAAAGCTGAGAAAGGATGAATAAACTGTAGCTTTAGAAAAAAAATGTTTCAAAGAGAAAAGTTCTTATTGCTTGTATGGAAATGTTCTGTATGTTCGTAATGTATTTTTTAAAAGTTCTTACGTACGTGCATGCGTGAATATGCTTTTTAACGTCTGACCGTCCATGGTCGAGACGAGAATCCTTTTAGGACTACATGTTTCAGCAAGAAGAGAGAAAAGGGAAAGCAGCAAGCCTGTGGCTGCTATATTTCGATAATATAATCACGTGACAGGATCACAGTAAGTTGGCGGAAAACGTATCTTAGTCACGCGCTGGAAAAAATATTTGTACGTGGGTGGATTGCAACGCTCACTTTTGTGTTTATTGACCAATTACAAGTTGATATTTCTTGAAAATGTTTACTAAGCTGAGTAGGCTGTCTGATCCAATTTTTTTGCACAAAAATGTACAAAATTCAATATTGGTAAGAAAGGGGTAGTGGAATGCTACATTGATATTATCAACTTGTTGAGATGAATTGATTAAAAACACAACTTGAGCCAGGATATGTCACATATTTCTAAGTATTTTGTAACAATGTCTGTTTTTGTAAGATGATTATATAATAGATTTTCATTTTTTTCTTATTTGTCACATACTAAAAGTTATGTATGCTATTTAGCATTTTACGTCTGTTAGTTTCTAATACTGGAAACAATGCAAATGGCCAACTAGATATGATAATACTCTTTGTTGCTGCTAAATCTCTGCAATTTGTTTGGTGTCTCTACAGAATGAATTATTATCGGAGAAGACAGAATTGAAATGCGAACATTTAAAATGAGAAAATATGCTGAACATCCATCTTTTAGCAAAACATAACAATGAAGTTTTAATTGCTTCATCGAATCAATTAATTAGTGAGATTATTACTTGAATAATCCAATTAGAATATTTGAACGTGAAAAAAAAAGGTAGATGAAAGAATTTAAACAATGCCTAATGAAAATTAGTGATATAAAAACTATGGGAATAAAATGTTTACAGAATTCAGATCAATGAACGTAATAAAATGGAGCATTTACAGCAAAATAAAATCCGAACAAAAGGTATTCATTTTAAGTTTAAAAATTCCTCGTTGTTCATCAGACGAAAAGGCCATCGAAAATAATGTTAATTAAAATCTTAATAACTGTTACTTGTCTTTCATTATTTTTTCTTAATTTCTTTTTATTAATAATCATTTTTGATAAATGAATTGATTATATCGAAAATTCATACTCGTCTGCGTTTTGATCGTAAGTGGGACGTTCCTTGCTGATTCGAGAACTTTGGAGTGTTATGCTTTTTTCATAATTATATCTCCCTGAAGAGGAACGCTGTCAATTCTTTAAACAACACAATGCATGGTATACATGGTTACAGTGTCCCCAAAATGGTTTTGTTGACTAATGTTAGTTTATTTTCGTTATCATAATAAATTGCGGATAAGACGATGAATTTTACTTATTCTATAAAATATATTTCTTTTTTATGTACCCCGTAATTTCAGGACGTGCTTTTTACAACTTTCTCTCCTTTGAATGTGTGAACAATGTTCATTATTTCAGTCACTTGCAAGACCCTTTCTCTCCACCACATGCATGAAAATTTTAGCTGGGTTACTCTGTTGTTCTTCTGTTCCTTTAACCCTCAATCTTCTGAACCATATTTTCACCTTATGTGTTCCAAATGTTTCAAGCGTCAATTTCTGATTCTAAGGATAAATATTATTTTTTCTTTTCCGTTTTCCTAGTGTTCATCTTTGCTCACATGCTCCATCCATGGAATTCTTAGCATGGTTCCATAGAAGCATATACCAATTACCTCAGACCTCCACCTAATCCGAGAAGAAATTGTCCGGAATCACGTCCACAGAGCAGAACTGACCTTTCTCCCTCTTTGCATTGATTATACCAAAAATCTTTTATTTCTTAATCTGGAAGGCATTTGACGGCTTCGTCTTTCGGTATCAACTTTTCCGGCATCTGTTTTAACTCTTCCAAGCTATTTAAATTCATGTTTGTTCTTGTTAATGACATGGGTTTTAAAACCGTTAGACAGATGGACATATTAATAACCGCTACAGACAGAATTTGGACAACCCGTCAGATATCGAAGGGTGGGAATGTAATACTTATGTGTCGAACTAGGGTAGGTGATCGCATACCATAGAATGACAGGGAGTAACTGACAGTGAAATATAAATTAATTTTAAATAGATTATTTCCCAATTTTCGAAAATTGGAAACATATATTAAAAAAAGTCAAATTTGATACAAAGGACACTTGCACCCGAAATATAGCTCTTGCCAATGGATCTTTATGGGTAGATCCAATAATGCGTTACGTACCAGAAAACTTTTTTTCCTAAGAATCCATTTTGCACATTTATATATCTAACATTCATCTATGTGTTGAATAACGTTGCAATATGTGATTTGGTGTTTCTGTTGTACGTCGCAAGATGCTTGAAAAAATCCAAAGAACTCACTGTTATGTAATCCATCCTTATCAGACATTCAGTGGATTTCACACGACACGACGTGGTTTTCCCTTTCTTTACCACATGCCAATTGCTTTGACGAACACTTTTCTCCTGGTGCCCCGATTCCATAAATTTAACGCTTCGATCCCTGAGCGCCGCTTTACCAGTGGTGGAGAAAAATTACTTAATGCCCAGCCACCGGTTTAAAGGTGGGTAAACACATTTAACTATTTTTATATCTACTGTGAAACATTAGACCAATTTTTTGCCAATTTTGATTCAGGAAGGCAGCGCTCAAAAGCTTAAGAATGCTACTACATTGGCAACTTTAACTCAGCGTTTTACTGTTGGAATAATTTAATACATCCGCTATTTCTACTAGATCAGTTTCTTTTTTGGCACTTTCCACCTGATATCTTGCTTTCCTAAGTAAAATCTTCAAAAATTGAAATGGAAGGTTTATCGCCATATCTATGGTGTTTCCAGGGTAAAATTGAACAACGTTTTCGGAATGCTTTCAGATTCTGAAGTCATAGTAAACTAATTTTACATTTACCTTCATTATGTTGCATTCATTTGTATCCATTGCGTTTCTTTTTTTTTTAACTCTTCTGGACTTTTTCGAGTGTTACGTGTTCACACACTCGACTGTTTTATATCGTTCGCTTTTTTAAATATATCATCTAATACATACATACATACATACATACATACATACATATATATATATATATATATATATATATATATATATATATATATGCTGGAATATTTATTTAAGTTGAGCTCTCTGGGGAGGAAGTGTTGGTTTGTAAACAGTGACTATTACGGCTAATAATGCAAGACTCTTCGGTAAATCGAATAGTGTTCTCTCAATAACTGCGTGTTTAACTAAAAATAAATACGCTTAAATTCACCTTCATCCCTGCCGTACGCCAACGGCTTAGTGGTAGAATCCCCGACTGGTAGCAATTAAGTCGGGTTTCGATCCTAGCTATAGACAACCCGACGTCTAACACACTGATGGGCTGTAATACAGCGAAACAGTCTATATGTGCATGACTCTCTCTCTCTCTCTCTCTCTCTCTATATATATATATATATATATATATATATATATATGGGGAAATACATCCAATTATGTCATATATTTACAGTAGATAGAGAACCTGAAAAAGTAAATAATGATTAGTTGGGAAGGGCTTCATAAAACCTATAAGACAGAAACATATTAAAAATATATTTCCTGTGTGTTTAAAACTTGAATTATATAATGAATGTCTGACGCTTGGTATGATGAACTTGAATAAATCAAAACTGAATTGAAAACAAAATTAAATTTGGCACAGAGTTCAACAAAAAGGGCTCTTCAAAGATAAATATAAATTTGGACGGTATTGATTCTATACAAGAGGAATATATGATGTATACCAGTGATTAAACCAAAATATTACAGCTTGGTATGACAGAGAGCAATATGAGAGAAAAGCAGATGAAGCAAATGGTCGATAGATGCCTTATAAGTAGTAAATACGGTAGAGAAATAACTGACAGTTTGACTGATGAGATAAAAAGATTTTGTTTGGAAGACAGGATTGAGAAGGATTTGGGAAGATATTTTGCTGCAGTCGAATCAAAATAGATATATATCAGTTGATAGTATACAGGTTGGGCCAAAAGTTAGTTTATAGTTATTTCACAACTTGGTTTAACAATCAGAGCTAATTTCACCGAACTATTAATTCAGCAAGATGGAACATCTCTCAATTAAGCTTTGGCTCTAGGAGACTACCTTAGCCAAACTTTTACACCTCGTTGTTTCGGAAGAATAAGCAGCATCGAATGACCAACACGTTAACCTGACCCAACACCTATGGATTTCATTTGAGTGTCGGGATGTACTAAAGAAAAAAATATGAGTGTAATCCTGACGCAATGGACGAATTAAAAGAGTACATATCAGAAATAATTATTGAAAGTGACTCAGATCAGTATTTGTGTCGTGCGGTGTGTCGTAATTTTCTGGAGAGGTTCGAGGAATGTTGCAATGTTGAAGGGGGACATTTTGAACACTTAAGAGATTAAACAGTAAATATAAGTAAAGTGTTAAACAAATGTATATAATCAATTTTGAACAAATAGGAATGTAACAAATAAATATAAATGTAATGAAATATTTTAAAATATGTAAAGTGCATACCTACGAAGTATAACCAGTTTTTGGCTTTTGACCCACCCTGTATATGTTGCATTTATCACGGATGATTTTTATTTCTTATTTTTAAACTGAATGTGTGACTATTTTCTATATGCTGTTGATTTTATAGGAATATATATATATATATATATATATATATATATATATATATATATATATATATATATATATATACATATATATATATATATATATATATGCTCCTGAAATATTTATTTCCATTGACCACTCTGGGGAGGAAGTGTGGGTTTGTAAACAGTGACTATTACGGCTAATAATGCAAGACTCTTCGGTAAATCGAATTGAGTTCTCTGAGTCACTCTGTGTTTACCTAAAAAAAAATACGCTGAAATTCACTTTCATCTCAAACTGATCAAAACTCAGTCGGGTTTCTATCCTAGCAAGAGGCAACTGGACGCCTAGCCATAGTAATGAGCTGTGATACTGCGAAACAGTCAATCTGTGTATGACAATTAATTTCAGTTGAGCTCTCTAGGGAGTAGGTTTGGGTTTGTAAACAGTGACTATTATAGCTTATATATAGCGAGACTCTTCGCATAGCGAATCGAGTCACTGTCAGTCACTGGGCGTGTTTCTAAAAATAAATACGCTAAAAATCCACCTGCTTCCCTGCCGTGCATCGACGGCTTAGTCATAGAATCTCCGGCTGATACCAATTCAGTTCGGTTTCGATCCGAGCTAGAGGCAACCGGAGGTCTAGCCACACTGATGAGCTGCGAAACAGTCTGTCTGTGGATGACGTTATATATATATATATATATATATATATATATATATATATATATATATATATATATATATATATAGGGAGATTCATCCAATTATGACATAGAATTACAGTAGATAGGGACCCTGAAAAAGTTAGTAAATGATGATTAGTCGTGAAGTATTTAATAAAACCATAAAACAGAAACAAATTAAAAATACATTTCCTGTGTGTTTAAAAGAGAGAATCCTGGCAAAATGCACAAAACAAAGGAAACACACACACACACATATATATATATAGGGAAATGCATCGAAGCTATTCGCTATGAATTGAGCCCTCTGTTAGTCAGTCATATATATATCTTGTACATAATGTGTTAAAATTACCTTTCTTCCTAGTGTGCGCCGATGGCTTAAGCGGTTGATTGTCTTGAAGCAATCGCATGTCTAGCCCTACTGATGATCTGCATATATTTATATATATATATATATATATATATATATATATATATGATTGGTGTGCGTGTGTGTTCTTTAAGACTTCATTGGACTAGATGTGACTACACGGGCGCAAAAACGGGAAAGTTGAACTGTAAAATTTAATAATTTAAAAAAATAAATGTGCGTAGTCAATTTAGTTACCTTTTTTATTTTTGTTTCAGTTTTATCACTTATTAAATTTCCCACGTTGTCATAATAGAAGGTCTGTCAATAAAGGTAATAAAGATTTGAAAGAAACTGTATTTACGGCGTATAATCCAGTGGCAAAAGTCTGTTTTATAATCTTTCAAATTCTTGAACTGATTTCGCGTTACCGTAATTCATCATGTATAATACGCCTACATGCATAATACACATCCCTAAAATTGTACTAAAAGTGTGGGGAAATGCCTATACTCACGCACAAAAATTTCATCTTCTTGAACTGATTTAGAGTTACCGTAATTCACCATGTATAATACACATTCATGCATAATACCCACCTCTAGTATTGTGTAGAAAGTGTAGGGAAATATTTATACTCACGCATAATACGTACTCCTTGTTTGTTAAGTAAACCCTATAAATTGTACCTCCAATTGAAAATATTTATCAATTTCCGATCGTCACGATTCTAAAAGGAAACGGTAATACCTATATTATGCCTACTGCGCAGAAACATTAACCTATTTTTGTTCGACATAATGTGCAATCTATGTAGGTTTTCACAAAAAGTGGTTTTAAACATTGAATATTATCATTCTAATTTAGTTTTAATTCTTATTTTATTTTAAATTTGAACTTATTGTTAAGTACATATTGAGACATTTGACATCCTTATCGGGTGACAATCATCGAATATTAGTGTCAAATTATTTTATGTTTCTGGTGAGAAGAACTTCGCAACGGAAATCGACGAATGAAACGGCAATATTCTGAAGATTTTGTAGCTGTGCATAATACGCACCCTTAAATTTGCTAATTATCTTTTAGAAAAATGCGTATTATGCATGGGGAAATACGGTAATTACAGAAGCGTTTTTTAAATCATAATGTTCTATGAAAACCTAAAAAAATAAAACACGTTATAGGAAATATTCTTACACATTTTCAGAAAAAAATTATGTTACATAGAAATATTGTCTTTATTCACACACACACACACACACATATATATATATATATATATATATATATAATGTTCCACTTTCTCAAAAGGCATTGTATGGGATGAACCACCATCAGATGGGATGCTAAAAAAATGAGCGAATCTTTTTTACATATTTTATCCTGAATTTGCCCCAAAACAGCTCCGTTCAATTTATAGTTGGTTTCTTCTATTTAGGATTTTAAACATATGAAGTACCATACCGAGGCTGGGCAAGCGATAATATCGAGATGTCATATACGTGTGCATTTAATGCCAAATCAAATGATGCCGTGTAGAATCACTTTCGTTTTCACGTCTGAAGTACCCGCCAATGAATAACATGCTACCAGTTATATCGCATATTCTTATCCGCAGCTAAAATTAAATACCGCATTAAAAAATCAAAGAACGTTAAATTTAAGAAAGTATACATACGTCAAATCGAGAAGATAACCATCATCTCTACATGTATAACCTGTATTGAAATATTCCTGAACAAGAATATCTTGAAGGACTCCATAAATAATTTCACGATATAATAGATATAACGTCTGGCAATGAACCTCGTGGCAAAATTTTTCAATATTTATCGAAATTTTATAGAATGTTGCCTAGTATTGTACCGTACATATTATACCTTGAGAAACGTAGGCGTCTTGAAAAAATGCATATGGGTTCATTGTAATGCATATTAGCATAAGGACGGAACAAGCTTTTCGATAGCAGGTTTGCCGAGATGAAGGGGAAATTTAATGCGCACAAGTTGACAAAATTATCAGTTGCCTTATCGAAAGCTAAAAGATTACAATAAAACATTACAAAATCTCGTATTTTCATTTAACAAAATGGATAGCAAGAAGCATTGTGGCTCAGTAAGCAATGTACCACTGGAGTTTAGTGGAAAGCCGCTCTCCGTTAAACTCTGCAACCATTGCGCAGAGAATCCAATTTTATGTCAATACACGTTCGAATAAATCCTAATCATGTGTACATTGGAACATTCTTATCGGGAATAATGGTTATGATATACACGGAGTCCCATACAATTGATGTTTTTCGATATTAAGCTGTCAGTTGTATAACCAGTAAAGTTGAACGTCTTTACTTATTTCTTTCAGTTTACTTACGATATCTATTTTCCTTTTTGTGGGATATTTTCCCTTCATTTTAATTTATCTTCTGTGCTGCCATTTATCACCATCTTATTATTGACTTCTTTCTTTTGAACAATACAAAAGTTTGATATGTCTTTCCAGATATGGGTATAGCGTCTAATCTTAAAACATTAACCTGAAAACGCGAGTCCTGTTCTTAACTAATCTCGACCGGTTGGGTCATTCAAATCGATGTCATGCAATGCGCCGAAACTGTCTTAATATTTAAACACTCTGCGGTATACAACCGCTTTCTCAGATCAAATGGTTAAATGACTTTGGCCGAGCGAAGGCTGGGGGCCTTAACGAAAACTACTCTTGGGTATTGGCACTGCAGGATCTCTATCTATAAAAGGTAGGGTGTGTGTGTGTGTGTGTGTGTAACGAATGCACGGCCGCAATTTTCGACGGATTTGCCCCCAAATTTACATGCACATGCTCCAAGTTAGCGGGAATGCGAAGACCGACTTTGCATTTCCCAACTCCCATCGATAGTGGAAATAATCCATTTTTTTCATGCTTCTACGGCAGTTTCCATGTAGTTTGCGGCCATTTTCTTCTGACCAGAGTGAAGGCCTATAGCTGGCTGCCACGAATAGGCAGGAAGATTCTATTGGCCAGCGTGAGAGCCAACAGTTGACTGACACAAATGTTAACTAGCATGCAAAACAATCGATAGTTGCATTCGTCAAAATTCGGAAAAATTTAATTCTGCATGGCACTTTACGCGAATTGGCTCATTCTGACGTTAATTCTGATTCCGCAGAACTGGGTTGGGTTTGAAAAAGTATCTGTTGTTAATATTCTTTTTTCATTCGGTTTTTCTAATTACGAGTCCTTTTTTAAATCTGATCATTTTGTGTTCGTTTTGTTTAGTTCTTTTTTCGTAACAGATTTAATGTTTAGTATAGAGCTTAGAAAAAATTCGCAGTGTGAGATAGGCAAGAAGTAAGGCATGTAGCAACATCAGCACAGGAAAGGACACTCCTTTAAAGCCAAGGAAGGGCAAAAATATTTTAAGTCAAGTGATAGCGATTGCTGTATGAGTCATACGATTTTCGATTCAAGCACGGGCAACATGCTGCTAGTCAGAAATAAAGAACTGTAAAGAATAGCAGTAACGACATTACTTGACGACTCCCAACAGCATGAACAGTTAAATGGATATAATATGTAACTAGAAGAGAAAAAAAAAACTGGCAAAATTAAAAAGTTGACGTTTCACACTACTTCAAATAAAAGATTAGGACGTAAGACCCCTTAAATACTGAAAGAGACAAATAGCAGCTACTGGACTAGTGAAACCTGTTTTCCTTAAATGTTTTAAGAAAAAGATTTTATAAATTTTCAGCCGATAGCAATATTGGATGAAGGTTCAGTAAATGCTAATGTTTTTCATTATAAAGAAACGTCTATTACTATTAGCATTACATTCCGTATTTTATAAATTAAAAGCGCATAATACAATTAATATAGTGTTACAATCATTAATCATTAAAACAGGTACATTTTTTAAAATACTTTACGCATTAAATATATTTCAATTTAACGACCGACTACACATATTTTCTGCAAAGTCGACAAAATCTTTGCATACATCGCAACATCTTATCAGAGAGATGACATTTAAATTTTTATTGCATTATTTCAAATTTTTAACACGTCAGCACATAGATATTAATCGAGACAACTAAGCACAAATAGTTATTACTGAAAAAAAAATGAACAAGAATGTCGTTTCTGGTAAAAATTAAAAAATTAAACAATAATATTACTGAATATTTTTTTAAACATTAATGTACATTTAATCACATCTCCCTAACATCTGTCGCGGTCTGTAAAATAGTCTGATTGCTCTGTAGCCACGAAACAAACATTTAAAATGATATTATTATCGTTAAAACTCTAGTTGCCTTAGTTACAGCCTTGGCTGTTTTGACATTTACAACGGTAAGTAAGATTTTCCTATATCTGTGGGTGGTTGATAAGTAAATGTAAAATTCACAGTTTTAGAATCCGATAAATAGTTATGCGGTAAAAGAAAAGGGGTTGCAAAGCAAAAATGATGTATTGCTATTAGTCCGTTGCAAGATTACAGTATATATTGCAACCAAAGATAGAATAAATTTGTCTAAAAATTTGCGAATGTATACATGTGAGCTTCAATGTATGTTTCTAAATTTATGTATGTTTACCTGATTGAACTGATATATATATATATATATATATATATATATATATATATATATATATATATATATATATATATATATATATTTATTTATTCATGTCCGTTAAAGAATACACGCAGATTGGCGTGTATATGGCTGTGCATGATTTGATGCATTTGATTTGATCATTGTCTCCCTGACCAAATTTAATAATTCCTTATTCAAATGTGCTAAAACAATTTGAGAAAAGAGTGCTGAAATCTGTCGAATGGCATGTATAATGCTTTTCATGGTTTACCGATATTTATGTCTGTTGATAAGAAAAAATGAATACTCATCCTCTTGCAAATATATATATATATATATATATATATATATATATATATATATATATATATGGGGGGGCATGTGTGTATCCAAATAAAGAGAAGGGACAGTCAGTTTAGATTCCAGAGTTCTTTAGCATATATTTCTTTTTAAAAAAATTGTCGACACAACTTACAGCATAATATTACAATATTTTTATTTAAAAAAAAAATAATTTGCATTGTGACACGGAATTGTCTATGCTTTGGAAATTAAATCTGTTCCATTATCAAACGATGTTGGATAACTTTTCATGAAAATGATTTAATTTTGAAAACATTATGGCATTTTATTTAAGAGTTAAGAAGGAGGGAGGAAAAAGATTTCAAAATTTTAATCGTGATATATTCTTTGACCAATCAAATGTCAGGTCAAAGCTAAAGCAGAAAAGTGAAAAAAAATGTAGGTTATTATCGCTTGATAATGAAACAGATCTAAGTTCCGAAAAAGAAATTTCCGTGTCGCAATGTAAAATATCTAATATATATATATATATATATATATATATATATATATATATATATATATATATTATAAAATGAACAAAGTCCGACAATTATTTAAGACATTTTTATGTGTATACGTTCTTTCTATAGATACAAATATTTAAGTAAATTCTCTGTTTATAATAAACAGCATTAACAAAAATTACCGGCCTGAATGTCAGAGACATTTTCATAGAAAATCTTCCTGTAGGAGGACGCATATTTTATATGAAAATTCTCGTACGTTCAGGCCGGTAAATGTTGTTAATGCTGTTTATTATAAACAGAGAATTTACTTGAATATTTGTATCTATAAAAAGAATGTATAAGCATAAAAATATTATATATATATATATATATATATATATATATATATATATATATATATATATATATATAGTTTAGTCAGAACTAACCTCCTTTCCTTAATAATGATTAATCATTTGTGGAAATTAAGAATAAGTTTTGAGTACACTCACATTCTTCAGTTTTTGAACAACAAATGACTTGGGCATTATTATTTCTCTGCTTTTCGAAATCCTCTTTTGGATTTCCTGTCTTTAATGATTCTGGAAAAACGTCTAATCCTTCTATTTCTCGAGCTTAGTATTCCACCTCTTTTATTAGGGGCTTTCGTCAGCTGTGAATCGTTAAAAATTTCACTTAGCAGATATTTCATTTTCAGATAATCAATATGGATTTCTCTAGATCACCTGATGATATATAAACGTTTATTGCTGAGAGACTTTAACAAGATTTAGGTGAGAATGGTGAAGCTCGAGCTGTTTATTTAATATCTCTAACGCTCTTGATAGGAATTGTCATGCTGGACTTCTTTACATATTAAAAGGTTATGTCATATCTGCACAAACGTAAGACATTTCTTATTAAATCATGAAGTGAATGCCGTCATGACCGGTTACATTTTTCATTAATGCAGGTGTTACTCAGCGCTCTATTTATTTCAACAATAATCATCCTGATGTCATCAATTCACAACCCGGTATATATGCTTATGACACACCCATTTATTTTACTTTAAGTCTGATTGCTTCAATGTGGTCAAACGGGTAGTTGCTCTCAAAATAACCTACAATCTGTTGTTAACCGAGGTAAAAATATGACTTGTTCTATGTAATGATACCAAAACTAAACTGGACATTTTCCCTTCCATCAGCTAACGTTTTCTGTAGGTACGGAAAGAAAAGATTATGTTGAAGCAATTGCGATGTTTGCATCAAGGAATGTTGGTTGACCATTTCCTGTAAGACCTTTTCTGTCGACCAGAAACCACGTTAGATATTAATCTGTTTACAATTCGTTCATGCATCGAATATTTCAATTACATCGGTTTTGAGGTTTCTACTACGTATTTAGATATTATTGATAAAATACAAAAGAAGATTCCTCAACTAGAACATTGCCTTCACTCACTAAACTACCGCTGTAACGTAGATTCCATAAATATTTTTCATGGTGATTTTAATGATGAAATCTTCTCTTTGATACCTAGACTTTATGAATGTAAGCATATTAATCGATTGGCAAGTTAAGGGGCTGGGTGGAACCGTAAGTTATAGGATAATAGTTTCTTCTCGCGCATTCCTCGCTTGTTGATATCTTTTCCGGTTGCTTGATTTCCAGTCAACATTGATATTCAAAAATTTAAAATCAGTTCCAATCCTCATAACCTCTCTTTTTTCATGGCTCTTCTTTTATTGCTATCAATTCTTAATAATTATTTCTCCTTTTCTCTCACACAGAGTAATCAATCCATTCGTCGTGGCTATATCGACCTCCTTGGGGTGAGTATAAATTAGCCATGAGCGAGTTAGGAGAGTTGTGGAGCCAAGTTCAAATCCACCCGAGGCTGAAGCCTTCACTCTCACATTTACGATTTTAGGAAAGTCATAAATCTGTCTATCTTTCTCCAACTAACTGTGAAATATCAGGTTAAATGGAGCTCTCTAGCTATGGATGACGACCGCTCTAAAAGGACAAATCAGCATTCAGAACAGTCAAAAATGCAACGGAAAACGACTGCCCCACCTTTCTAATAATGTATGCAATTCACGAAAAATAAAAGCTATGTTTGGAGAGTTATCGTCGTTTACGACGTGAAGGGATATAGAAATAAGAATTGACAGTAGTGTCGTTGTCCCAAATGGATTCGATCTAGTGAAATTAAAAAGAATTATATACTATGGAAAAATCAATAACTAATGACGCTTCAAATATTAATAAATTGAATATAATATTACTACAAGTGACATTAAATATAAATATTTTACTAGCTACAAGGAGAAGCCACTGAAATTATTAGTATGGTTAAAAAAGTGAAAATAAAGATCAGTTAAAAATGATTTAATTATAAAAACGTCTGCTTTAAACGACATGACAGTCTTGGACTTGAACAAATATTTACCTCTGGATCGATGCGTCTAGCAACTTTGGAGCGAAATAATAAAAACAACCTTGAATAAAAGATCACGATGCTGCATCATTTGGGATCTGAGTCAATTTTTCTCTCTAAACAAAAGAAATAAATAATGAAATAATATGTAGGAAGACAAAAGATAATTGTTCTTTACGTGGGTTCGAATGAAATATTAGTGAGTATTTAACTGGATTTAGCGGCTACAAATCAATTTACGTCCATTTGTATATGAACTAATATTTCGTTATTTTCATATCACACGCTGTTAGTTACGAGACGGATAATGAATACAAGCCGTTAGTTTAACATCAGCAAATTAGGTTTAGGCAGGGAAAGACAATTTTCAAGGTAGAGAATTTCCGATTACTAGCTTGATTTGTGCTAATAAAACAAAAGGTTCTATAAATTTAAACTCACGATATCAATGTAGTCGCTTTTAAAAAAGAGTATCAAAGAAAATATTTTCAAAAGACAAATTTGTGGAAAATTAAACATAAGTCATTATTATTAAACTTAGATTTCTTGGTAGAGACGGTGTAACATTTCTCATGAGAAAGTGTGGAAAAATAGGATTAATAAAGTATTAGCTTGGTGCAAAAATAATGTCGGTTTTTGACGTTAAAAAATACGTCAAAACCGACATTATTTTTGCAAAACCCAATATTACTTTAATTCAAGTAAATTGAAATTCTTAGATTTTAGTATAAGATGCGAGGTAAAAAAAAAAAATCAGAGTACTTCCTTCATTAGGTCATAAGGAAAGATACATATTACGCAAAAATAAAGCTCATGATTAGTCTATTTGCTTTGATGAATAAAAGCCTGGGACAGACGTATATTTAATTAACAACTGTAAGTGAAATATGTTACATTATATTCCAATTAACAAGATTAATTACATTTTCTAATGAATTTCACACAAAAATTTGTTTTTGCAATGAAAATATAAAATAATACAGAAACTGCAATGAAATGAAATCGAAAATATTACAATTAATTCAATGAAATATATCAGTCCTCCTATATGCCAGCAAAAACTTCACGAATGCAAGAGAATTAAAGCAAGAGAAATGATAAAAAATATCATTGACCGAACATGTGAGTAACGACGAATATTTAGGGAATGCATGCAATAAAGTCATTTATATTACGCATCATGAAAAGAATTTCCTAAGGCGCATAATGAAGAAAAAGGGTCTGGAAATTTTTCATACACAGGACAGATTGAAGGCAAGATGGATAGAAGAAATAGCGCATAACGTTCCTCTCGACATTGAGTAAATGCATGGGAGGAAACAAGTTTTAGAAGGGTTAAAGAAGAACAAAATTTATTGAGCTCCAAAGAAAGAATAATGTGGAGAACCATTATCGCCAACGTATTGAAGGGACACGGTAGATAGAAGAAGGAGAAGGAGAAGAAAGAGAAAGAGAAGGAGGAGAAAAAGAAGAAGAAGGAGAAGACGGAGAAGGAGGAGGATGAAAAGAATTAGAACGTTGATCCAGATAGTAAAAGCATAATTTCTTAATCAAACTCCATCAGCAAAATAACGCAAACCATAGCAAAAGAAAATCAAAGCTCTTAGTTGAACAACGAGATTTGGAATCGGCCTCCAGTAGTCAGCGAGAAATGCACTATGACATTGCCCTTAATAAAGCACACCATTTACTGAAAAGAGACAAAATATCAAAAATATTTAGACAAAATATTAGACACGAGTCCATTCTTCACTAGAATAAAATCGGTAGAAATCTTTCGGGTTTACACATGAGCCAAATATGATGACATCAAACCGGGCAACATTAAAATAAACAAGGTAAATTTTGTTCTGATGCATAATAGAGTTTGCAATTATCTACCCTGATGAAAGCCTCTTTTCGTATTGTGAAGTTGTTATTCTTTTGTAGGAGATGCAACTTGTTCATTTTAGACTTCCCTTAAAATGCTGTTCATGTCAGAGGCGTAACATTGTGTTTTCTAAATCACATATTCCGTTCTCAATTAAAACACTTACCAGATATGTAACATTTCAAATTGCTTGTTTTAGTTCGCATTCTTGTCTGTTATTCTTTTTGATAATCACGTTTTATGGATCTTTCCAACTGATGATTAGTTTTTTTTTTTCATCCGCTTTATTTTACGGTATTTTCTTGGAGTTGTTATGAGCCTCTTTGCCTTTGCCTTCGCCATGATGTCATCTGCACATCAGGTGTTGATAAGATTGTTCCCACAAATTTATTAATCTTGGTAGGATATCTAGTTCTCTTAATATCGTATCGCTATAAGGTTTGAATAAATTTAGCGAGAAGACACTTCCTTGTCAGATGGCACGCTTTACGTCTGTAAATTTATCAATTTTTTTGCAGTATGTAAGCTTCCAATAAATATATATTATCGATGAATTGATGTTTCATCTTATATTCTATCTATAAATGAAAACGTTTCTAATTACCACCGTCCTTCGATTAATATACTAATCACCAGTCAAAATGCGATATATGTAGTAATTCTTTTTCGTATTCGCCCTCAAGATTAAGATGTTTACTAAAGATATCGTTTCGTTTAAGGCCTTTTATTTATCATACTTAACTCTCATGTGGATAGACTAAGTCCTATATTTTTTTTTTTAATCATTTCACCCCATGCAAGGAAACAAAGCCACTAAGTCGTATTAGGTTACTGAATGTTAAAGGATAGGAAAAAGTAAATATTAAATAGAAAGAACTATAAAAGAATAGGAATTTAGAAGACAGAATATAACGTTTAGATAATTGCGTTTATATTTCTGAAGACCAAAGTTGACTGGAAAGCAAGAAGCTTCAAGAGAGTTCCATAAGCGAGAAGTACAAGAAGAGAAATTCTTCGAATAGAATTTACGGATACATCTAGCCTTTTCAAATTATGGTTATAACTAGCCATTTCAACTGTAACAAAATGAAGTCTTGCCGCAAATCTAGCCATACGCTTAATTTCCGAAAGTCAGATAACAAAAAGGAAAGCTCATCAGAAAACTTATTATAAAACTGTTTATAGAAAATGCACGTGGAAACTACATTGCGGCGGTGGGGTAGTGACTGAAGACGAGATGCAAGATAAGGACCAATATAATTGCATATCCTTCTTTGTATGTTATATTGAATCTCTAATTACATAGCAGAAGCAACAGATATTAAATCAACAATACTGTCTCAGAATCCACTGTTTTGGGGTTATAAAATTCTAACTTAGATATATTATTAAATATACAGGCCAAATGGTGTGGGCTTCTTTCACCGCTTCAGAAAATACGTGACTCCTGCTATGAATTAACTGTGCAATAGTAAGAAGAGACAAAAATGGAATATTGATGCCATATCTGGGCTGGAGATGCCCAATACCTACATTCCATACAAAAAGTTGAAAACCTTTTACAACATTATGAGGTGAATGACTAATCTTCAAGCATTTTGGTACCTCTCTAACAGATGCGAGGTCAAACACTTAAAGTTAATCGATCTTTTCCTCGACAGCAGATGTTCATTTATTAATTCCATCAGTTCTATCAGTTCCGCTTCACCTTTTTAAGTACACTCTAGTACCTTAAGGATTCCATTGAGAAGATGTATGTTCCACTCAAATATCTTCTTTCCAAGAAGTGCTACTTTATGGAAAGATGCTTCTCAGAAAATTACAAGCGTAATCATTCCAGACTAGTGTCAGTGAATTTCTATCCTATATTTCTTGTAATCGGTATAACCCTATGGAATGCAGTAAAGATATGAAAGCACAAGACGTAACAGATTGTGAGAGAATTAAGAACAAAAACATTAATAATGAGCGGGAAGAGGAAAGAGTAATCAGCAGGATATTAAATAGCGATTGATATTGCATTTAAATTTTTGTAGATTGAAACTGGCTAGAAAGTATGAAGCTCGAAGAAAGTTCCAAAAGCGAGAAGTGCGGGAAACATAAGTGTTCACATCATGACTATAGGATATCAGTTACAGCCGGAATAGGAGAGAGGAAAATCTTTGAAACATTGTTGGTCTCTTAAACCCCACAGATTATGTGTCAGAATTTGCAAAAAATAATTATTAGTTTTTTTGGATCATCGCGAAACCACTTAATTGGAGGGGAGGGACGTTTTCTATTGAAAAACAGATTTAAGAGCTTCTCCCCCGCAAAAAAATCATAATAAACCCTGCTGAATTTTACTTAATCCTTACGGGGCAGCTTCCAGATCAAATGATTAATATATCACTAAAGCAAATGTAATCTTTCATTTTTTGAAGTATAAACATGATAAATACAAACGGATATTATTGATGACTCAATATAAAAGTCCACATTGTTTCATATCTATTATTTAGTCTAGCCATTTCCTCTCATTTTAGAAACTCCAAATTAGTTACATAGCTAAATTCTGCTTCTATTTATCGAGTTACTTTAGTACATATACGATCTTGTTTCTACACAATTTCTTTGTTCACTTACTTTCTTTAAAAGCTCTATATAAATGAACATAATAAATAGCGCAAAGTCTTACCGAGGCAGATGAGCATGAATTATATACACCTATGTGTTATAATAACCATTTTAAATAAAACCACATATTAATGTGCATGCATTGAATAATCTTGTCTGGACACGGAAGAAGAGGTGAAACATCAACAGATCTTGTGTAAAAGCAGCTCGCTAAGTAATGTTTGTTTGTTTGTTTGTTTGGGTTTTATGGCATATCAACCACTATGGGTTATTTAATGCCAAATCCAGTTTATATGAATTTTAAATGCCTATTTTGTATAGAATAAAAAACGTATAGCTGGCAACATTATTGTTTCAAAAACTTAGAGCTGGCAACATTATTGTTTCAAAAACTTAGAGCTGGCAACATTATTTTTCTGAAAACATTATCTGAGACCTTGCTGTTGGATGCAGTTTATCGCCATACCCAGGACGCGGATGTAGTTTACCGTCATACCCAGGACGCGGATGTAGCTAAGTAATGTATAAATGTCCAATGTATTAGGTTGGTGCAAAAATAATGACGTAATTATGTCGTTTTTTGACGTTAAAAATACGTAAAAAAACGACACTATTACGTCATTATTTTTGCACCAACATAATATCATAGACATTATTTTGTACATTTCAGTTTTTTTAACCACAGAGCTACATTTCTTGTGTATCGGAGAGTGGCCATTTGCATGCCATCGTCTCTCTAAAATATATACATGAATATATAAACAAAGACATAGGATAAAATGTTACAAACCTGTTTTGTTTTATTCTATTATGTGAACATTACTGCGGAAAGGAAAAAAAAAAGGTTGTGATTTGCTTGAGCAGATTTGTACGAAAAGATCAGCCGATTTATATGTATTGGGTGCACTCTCTTAACTACCGCCAAAGAGAATAGGCGCGTGACAACGGAGAACAATTGCAACATTTTACGTCGTATGATGTCCTTTTAGACAGTATCCGAATAAAGGCATAACCGAAGATGAATTCAAAAAGACAGAGATGAATACGGGAATTAAAAACAAAGAGAAGAAATAAGCAATAACGAATGAATATAAAAGAAGGAAAATGACCTGAAAAAGGAGTAATTATGAAACCTGGAAAAAACAGGAAAGAAAAAAAAGAAGTTAATTGAAGGAAGGTTAAGAAAAAAATAGAACAAGAAAACAGGAAGGAAATAGTGGAATTAGAATTATGATTAGAAAATCATTTATTAAGTGTAAGCAAAAAGAAAAGAAAACAAAGAGTAATGTAAAAATTAAATGCAAACAACAAAATAATTTAAATGACTATTTACATAAAAAGAAAACAAAAACAAAATACGTAAAACCTAATAAATATTCAACGAATAGTAAAGAATATCCATGAAAAAATAAAATCGAGAAAAAAAATCATTAATAAATAAACTTTATGACACGGTGAAGTAATGGAGAGCGGCACGGGTTAAAGAATCGGAGAGCCGAGATCGAATTTCAGTTATTAGGTTGGTGCAAAATTAATGACGTAATAATGTCGTTTTTTGACGTATTTTTAACGTCAAAAAACGACATTATTACGTCATTATTTTTGCACCAACCTAATAAATCCACTACATTCAATTACGTGCTAAATCCCTTGGGAAGATACGAATCCTCTTCTTTTTCGCCCGGCTATGGATAAATAGCCTTGGATGGCAAATGGTCTACCGCATAAAGAAATGGCAACCTACAGTGGGGAAAAAATCTGCCTCGTCTGTCATGTATCGAAAGATACATGACAGATGAGGCAGATGTATCAAGCATGGTACATAACTGTCTAAGTGCAAAACAGCAAAATAATACATGAACCGAACGTAAAGACTGAGCTAAAATCATCAAATAAAAAACGTTTCAATACATGATTGTCACTTCCTTTTGTCAATGAATATTTTGGACATTTCCTTTCAGCAAAGCTCAAAATAATAACATGAACCTCTCTTTCATTACAAATAACGAATCCTGTCAAAATCTCAGACATCTACGAAGGAGAACAAATGCGTAAGCAATCCATAGCAACAAATAAGATAAAAAGTAATTTAAACACTAAAAGAAAAAAAGTCTTATTTATGACATATTTGTGAGTGTTCTTGTGTGTCTGTAAAATTTGATTTGCGTGACGCGTTTTGAGCTTCTGGAATTTCACGAACTGAATTGACGTCACAAGAAATCTTTTTCCACGTTGCTATATATATTTTTTTAATCATTTCACTCCAAGTAATGCTATAAGCTTACTAAGTTACATTGGGGTTACTGAGTGTGAAACGAACACTAACAAACAGACAACAAAAAAGAACAAGAAATCAGAAGACAGTACGTACGGTTTGGTATTACATATGAATTTGATGAGATCAAATTTTACTGGGAAGCAAGAAACCAGGAGTGAGTACAAATAGCGAGAAGAGCCAGATACGAAACTGGTTGCATAGAATTTACCTCTAAACAATTTAACTGTAAAATGGTATGATATTACTGCCGATTGAGGACAGAGCATAAATTCACAAAGTCTAGGTTATATTGAGGAAAGTTCATAAGAAAAATTACCATAAAATTATATAAATGGACAGGGAGGTTACGTTACAACGGGAGGAAAGTTTGTTAGTGTGTGCGTGTGTATGTGTGTGTTTGTGTGTGTATGTGTGTGTGTAAGGCATCCGCATCGTACGCATGTAAACGAATATTAGCAGCATGAAAAAAAAGTTTGACCCAATGAAAATTTAACATAAAAAAAAATAAATCGAGATCTATGAGCAGTCAATTGCTGATAACCGCTGACGAGTGGACGGTGTAATTCCCGGAGCGTCTACAAAACTCTGGAGTCGAGATGTGAAGATAACATAGTTTTACTTAATTAACTCTACACCTCTCTCACTCACTCTCTTCTTTTCTTTCTCTCTCTCTGTCTCTCTATCTATATATATATATATAGTATCATGATCATTATTTTTTGAATTATATTTTTGCTATATGTAAGTATATATGTGTATATATATTTACGCTTTAGTATATATTTTCTCATAAGTTTATTATTATCATTAGTGTTATGTGATGATGATTATATGATGTTGATGATGATGGTGATCATTTTTTGAACTTTATTTGACACGTTGTTGTAACTCTGTTTAAAATTTAGCCTTCCTATCTCTTTACCTTCCATTACCGTTACAATATATTCTTTTCTCTCTTCATAATGTAAGCCCCCAAAGAAAAATTTTCTAGCTCAATTTATTTTAAGTATTTTCTCTTTTTTTCTATTTCTTATTTTTTAACTTATATTTTGTATAGCTTTCTGTCTGGATATATTGATTCCACTTCATGAAATGTAGTCGATCTGATGAGATGAGAAGTCTTATATTCCTCGAAATAAATTTATTACTGAAGTTGGATTTTTGAGGTTTTTCCTAATTATATATATATATATATATATATATATATATATACGATTGGTCTATATATATATATATATATATATATATATATATATATATCCAAGTATACGATTGGTGTCTACGGAATAAATTCCAATAACCAACAATTACTATTATTAAAATAGTTCTCAATACAGAGTAGAGCGAATATAATTATTTATTTAAAAATTATAACACAAATATGTTATAAAATCATTACAAAAATAGCCATTTTGTTTCAACATCGCTGGTGTCTTATCAAGTGATGATGATGAATGTAGATTGTAGAATTCTCCAATCTACATTTAACATCATCACTTGATAAAACACCAGAGATGTTGAAGCAAAATGACTATTTTATAACATATTTAAAATAAATAATTACACATATATATATATCTCTATCTCTCTCTCTCTCTATATATATATATATCTATATATCTATATATCTCTCTCTCTCTCTCCATATATATATATATATATATATATATATATATATATATATAATTATTTTGTCTATGTTCCATTTTATTTTTAGTTTTCTCGTTCACATTTTTTGAAGCTTTACACCCGAAAAAAGGCGGGAAGCCACTTGCCCGTAAGGGATTACAGAGAGTTGGACTAGAGCAAATAGGAGCGATAGAGGAATGGATGATGAGAAGGATAGGGGATAGATCAGGGTATCTAGAGACGTCGATTGGTATTACATTTTAATAGTTGGAGAGTATAGATATTAGGGAAACAGCAAGAGGGGTGGGAGTTCCACAGGCGAGTGGTTCCAGACATGAAGCTATTGGAGTAGAAGAGACGGCTACATTTCGCAGTTTCGACAGTTAAAGAGTGTGAGCGAGATGCCAGCCTAAACTAACCACAATATAAAGATTCTATATCTTACGTATCGCGTATAGGCTATATATATTTATTTACTTATTCATATTTTCGGGAATGCATTTCTAATGTTGTGCTCTAATTAAGATGGCCTTCTATTGGTTATCCACTGTTTGTTTCTACGCTTTACCGTTAAAGTCATTGTTAGCGTTTTTACAGCCAGTGAGATACAGCACCATAAAAATCTTTTTTCTTTTAAGATAAATGATGACAAGCATTAAAAGTCAAAAAATGAAAGGAAAGGAGAAATTAAAATGCACACTGTACTTATTATCTTAGGGACAGATTTTGTAACTATTATCTTAAAGGCAGAACTTTTTGAAAGTTGTACGGTTGTTACCAAAGTTCGCAAAGCATTGGAAGCAGTCGCCGGGGATTACTTGCTAATACCATTCGAATACCAACATTTGCATAAAAATTTCAGATAATTATTGATAAGACCCGCCAGAAAATGAGATAACGCTGTTGATAAGTTGCACGATGTTCCAAAGAGCTATATCAGAAGAATAGCATATGAGGATCGGTTAATTCAGGTATTAAAATGGTAGACGGTAACCATTTGATCTCATCAAAGAGCGTTTGACTACCATGACACAACAAGAGTCTGGAATGCACTGAGATTTCTCTGATGAGGAAAAGATGAACAATATGAACGCCAAACTGATATGCAGAAACACTGAGAACGTTGCAACCTTGATACACGGAACGTTTCCGTTTATCGTGAACAGCGATGGAGATACAGCTATACATTTATCTCCTCCGGTCAATGCTTCTAACTAAAAGGACGTTTTGAAGATGGTAACAAGGCAATTAGCAGAGAGTTTGAGTGAAGGATTAATTGATTTTATGTTTACGGCTTATGAATCTTTCTCACGTTATTTAAATCCATACAATATTTTTATTTAGATTATAAGATTATGATTGGAGATAATAATTCTTTACAGATACAAAGTCATATTAATTAACCCATATCTGGGGTGAAGTAGTGTATTAATGCCTTTTCTTCGTCATTGAATATAAAGAAACAGACTGAAATTTGTACACGGATCTGCGACTTCAAATTCCGTGCTGTTTATCCCTTGTGCGAATCACGCATGCAAGCTTACATCAGCGGATATTCGCAAGTGGTTACCCATCAAGATATTGTTATAGTGGAACACCCCTATTCTATAGTTAATAGACTCTCCCACCTATAATAAGTAGGAGTAGTAAGAGTAACGGGGAGTCGCTCAGTGGGTCGGTCTGAGTTCAGTCTGAAGTCAGACGACCCGGTGACAGGTTGAACTCTCGGCCTTCGGGCGGGGAGGAACACGAAGGAGGCTACGCCAAAGAGCAGAGTCTCTTTTGGGTAGGTAAACCGACCTTAAACTCGTTTATACGGGTTCAAAGGGCATATTTTTGGCCAAGCCCACGGGCTCGGAGATCCCACGTTAAACCGGCCTTGTGTCACATGATGCGCTCGTGGGGGGGGGGTGACTGAATATCGCTCAGTGGGTCGGTCTGAGTTCAGTCTGAAGTCAGACGACCGCCTGACCGTTTGAACTCTTGGCCTTCGGGCGGGGAGGAAGCCGAAGGAGGCTACGCCGAAGAGCGGACTCTCTTTCGAGGAGGTAAAAAGACCCGGAACCCGTTTATACGGGTTGAATGGGCATATTTTTGGCCGAGCGCACTGGCTCGGAGATCCTACGTTAAAGCGGCCTTGTGCTACATGATGCCCTCGTGGTGGGGTGACTGAACATCGCTCAGTGGGTCGGTCTGAGTTCAGTCTGAAGTCAGACGACCGCCTGACCGGTTGAACTCTTGGCCTTCGGGCGGGGAGGAAGCCGAAGGAGGCTACGCCGAAGAGCGGACTCTCTTTCAAGGAGGTAAAAAGACCCGGAACCCGTTTATACGGGTTGAATGGGCATATTTTTGGCCGAGCGCACTGGCTCGGAGATCCAACGTTAAAGCGGCCTTGTGCTACATGATGCCCTCGTGCTGGGGTGACTGAACATCGCTCAGTGGGTCAGTCAGGCTGTCCGGCTGATAGGTTGGGCTCTGTGCCTTCGGGCGGGGAGGAACCCGAGCGGGGCTGCGCCGAGTAGCGGATTCTCTTTCGGGGAGGTGGACCGGCCCCGGGCCCGTTTATACGGGTTCAAAGGGCATATTTTTGACCGAGCGCACAGGCTCGGAGATCCCACGTTAAACCGGCCTTGTGCTACATGATGCCCTCTTGGGGGGGGGGTGACTAAATACCCGCTCAGTGGGTTAGTCAGTCGATGCCGGACGACCGTTAGTCGGATACTAAAGTATCAGCGACCACAACTAGATTTCCCTGCGTCATTACCTATTATATCAAGTTCCTAACGTTTTGTACGTCGAGCCTATTTTAGGACCGACTTAATACAAATACAAGCCTCCACTGTGAAACCACTCCATAACAGATATTTACCAGGTTCGCCGAAACGTAAATATGGTAATAGTATGAGAATCGAAGTTTTAACGTGATATCTGCATAAGCCTTTAAAGAAATGATGATGTTACACCAATCAACGAAACAGCAAGAGATAAGACCAAGACTGCTCTAGTCACGCCACCCCAGCCTGCTAACAATCTAACCCAGAATCTTTGGACTAATTCCTATGAGACCTGGCCGACAAAGAAATCAATCAACGACCCCTTAAAGACTATAAAGTCTCTAAATACACCATAACTAAAATAGTCAAAAATCACATTTTCCGACCTCGTATTGAATCTGTCATGAAACAATGGTGAATTTATTAAGTAAATATATCAAGATGACTAGAAAATGTATTCGTGCCAATTCTTTTCTAAAATAAATTTCATTTATCACGACATGCGTCTTTTAAAATCATGCAAATGGCGTCAAAGAATTGAGCAATCCTCCCTCTCTCGGTTTTTATCTACCGCCTCTTTCTCACTCTCTCTGTATATATATATATGTGTGTGTGTGTGTTTGTAGACACAAAGGTCAACAACAAGCGTCGACAGTCTGTTTCATGCTGGGACGCAATTAGATTGCTTTCAAGCGTGAAACAGACTCTCGTCGCTGACCCCCGGGTCCATATATATATTTGTATACAATCTATCCTTGATATATCGTTTAAGTTACATTCTCGCTTTTATATATATATATATATATATATATATATATATATATATATTTTAGCATTGTTCAAATGGTGTGAAGATGTCGAAACCTCTTTTCTGCAAACTTGAAAAAAAAAGAAACAATTATCTTAGTTGATACCAGATATTTGCGGGTTGGATAATTATCCTGTTACACAATTTCGTCGTTACACCCTATATATATATAAAGACATTTTTATGTTTACACATTCTTTTTATAGATACAAATATTTAAGTAAATTCTCTGTTTATAATAAACAGTGTTATCAACATTTACCGGCCTGAATGTCCGAGAAATTTTCACAGAAAATATTCGTCCTCCGACAGGATTCGAAACTGTATCCTATACGGAACCGTCATTTAGCGCGACTTGCCTTTACCGATTTGGCGACAGAGTAGCCTTCGGTTTGCAAGACGGAATTTACTGTATTTAAACTTCAATCTTCCATGAATCTCTCGCGTACATTCATAACTGCTCATGGCGTATAAAATGTAAAAAAAAATGACGTCACATATTATGAAATGGACAAAGTCCGAAAATTATTTTAAGACATTTTTATGTTTATACATTCTTTTTATAGATACACATATTTAAGTAAATGCTCTGTTTATAATAAACAGTATTAAACAACATCTACCGCCCTGAATGTCCGAGAATATTCGTAGCAGTATATGCCAATTCCTACTACATTTCTCTGTTTCTAAAAGCGCAGAGTAAATGCTTCCTCTTTCAACACTATCTTTGCATGCATTTGTTCCGGAATTATTCGGATTGCAGCGGGGTCAGCCCTCAATTTCCAAATCATTTAAGCGGACTTGCTGGCCATGAATGTATTTTCAACATAGAAGTTATATCCAAACAGACGCAACGTTGCATGCCAATCGCAAATTTGTTGATAATTCTATATTTATAAATTAACTGATTTAAAATATGGATTCTTCGCTACACAGACCCAGACGACATGCATTTAACGGATCTCAGAATCCGTTAAAAAATACACCCTACCCTCACTAAACTTAACCTCTTTTTCTAACGTAACTCATAATTGATACAACAATAGAAAATAAAAATGAACACGCTACCGCCCCTTTCTGAATGATTGGATTAATCTTTATCCTTGGCAACAGGAAATTATGAATTTATATGCTCGTTTAAAACTCAGTAAATTTAAATATAAGTTATTCCAAAATTCGCATGAAAAAGAAACAGAACTAATGCTTTTAATTTAATTATATAATTAAATGCGAAATTTTTAGCTTCAGTTTTTGAAACATGGTTATTACTGTGAAGAAACCATATTTTAAATCAGTTAATTTATAATATTTATGCTCTGTAAATTGACATTGAGCACTGTCTTATAAAAAAAAATCTATATTTACTTATTATTGCTCGGATAAGTTATAGTACCTCCACAAAGTCGAACCAACCTGATTCCCACTTGCTTCAAATGAGAGAAGGAATTTCCGTTCTGACATGTGTTTTCCTAAGAAGTTCCACTTTATGAAACTACTCCCCTTTGTGTTTGTTATATATTGTGTTACCAGCTATCTATACTCATTACTCTCATATAATTTACTCACTCTCACCGTCTTTCAAAATCATACGTCATTTATCATGAGTATCAACAGGAAATCTTTTAATCACATTCATATATTTTTAAGCCAACTCCCAATGTACTTACATAGAGTCCGAAGGGGTAGAGCGAGGTGTTCTTAGACCCATAATGATCAAAACAACACAACCATTGCATTGATTCTTAGGAAATTTGTAAGAGATTCCATATATGACACCTAATGTAATTATATATATATATATATATATATATATATATATATATATATATATATATATATATCGCTTATGTAAAAAGGGAGATTCCATGGGTGCACTAATCTCTGCCTCAAATTTTGTTCACATGGATTTAAATGTAGTTTAAACCATATCCTCTTTTTACATAGATTGCATTAAGACTGCAAATTTAGTTTCCTATAACCTACACAATAGCTACTGCTTTAAACTTATATAATGAGCTAGTTAATATGGCTACTAATGTAGTTTTTCCATACATTTTGACTACTTTAGTCTAAGGAGGCATACCTTCAACCTCTACAATATCTACAATTTCATTAGTATGCAACTTTACAATTTATTTGAATTATTCTTAAAGTCGTTTATCCAATAACGACCAAATCTAAACAGCTCTATATATTTCACACGTCTATTTTGCCAGCTAACAATTGCAAATAATAATTAGGCTACACCCTTGCTACAAGGCCTCCCAAAAAGATACATTTTGGAACACATATGTAATGCCACGAAGGAAAGGAGAAACAGCAGAAGAAACACAGTCAACAACGACTATTTCTGCTAGTATATATATATATATATATATATATATATATATATATATATATATATATATATATGACGAAATATAGTTCGAAAGTGACTATATTTATGGAATAAATTGCTCAATATCAGAGATAGAGCGTATGTAAATATAAATATAAAAAAGAACATTGAAGTCAACACTCAGAGGCGACAGGCTGATTCATGCTGGACGCAATCGTCAGGCCGCCTGACGATTACGTCTATCATGAAACAGCCTGTTGACTCTGAGTGTTGACTTCAATATTCACTTTATATACATACATATATATATATATATATATATATATATATATATATACGCACGCAAACACACACTCACACAAATATATATATATGTGTGTGTGTGTGTGTGAATAATCGACAATTATATATCCACGTCATACTGATTTACCTTACCTAGTAGATCAACTAAAGAAAGTCGAACACAAAATGGAATATGCATGCAAAATGTAAAAGCACAATTCTTTAAGATTTCTACATATCAAGGTCAACCAAAGACTGCGAAGATGGAGAAAATGCTTTGCATAACATCATTTCTTGACATCCAAAATGTTTTCTTGGGGATGAAGATATTCAACTTTCGGAAGCTAAAGCAACATAAATTTCTGACCTCAACGTAACTGAAGAATTATGGAGTTAACTGAAGAATCAAATGGCCCAATGAAAACCATGTATTCTCAGAGACCTTTGAGATTACTGGAAAGAAGACAGGGAAATCAATCCAGTGAGAACATCTGAAACTAGTTTTATCAATGTCACAGCGAATGAGACCTATTAGGGTCAAATGCGGCAGTAGTAATTAGTAACTCCATATACTGATATTTTACTTTCCGTAATAGTGAAGATTCCTTTTCACCAAAAAATCTTTTTTAACATCGGAAAAGAAATGAAATTTGAACTTTTCTCTGACAGCCAATATTTTCAATTCTTCCTTTTTAGAGAATCACTCTAAGATGGTCTATTGTCCTCTGTAGAGGATTAATGAGAAAACAATAACTTTGGAGAGGGAAATTAACATGAGATAACTGATCCAGTCATCCATTAGACATGGCACGTGGAACTAGAACAGTCTACCCCAGCGAGGGTTCAGTTCGACATTCCAAGCACCTGAAGAAGGCCGGAGCGTACAACAGCCGAAACATTGTGATAAATATGGCAACAAAGATGAGGATGATAATCCGAACAATTTAAATAGTGTATATAAATCCTCCACTCAGAATTATAGACATATACGGAAGGGATATAGATGTTATAACCGAATTCACAAATGCACAAATGTTCAATATGTGAAGTACTTGTAACAGGACACACATCAAGTCAGTATTCCAGCTTCTGCCAATCACGCTGCAGCAACAAAATGAGGATGATAGTCCGAACAATGTAAATAGTGTATATACTACCTCATCTCAGAAATATAGACAGATACTAGAGAGTGTGTCTTTACAAAATTATGCGGATGAAGAAACAGAAGGGCGTCGCTGAATTCATCCAAGAAACAAAATGTAGCCAGTAATATCCCATCATTTTACTGTTGAAATCGATAAGTGTATTCTTTATTGGAATGGTTTATTCCCTCACGCTTCACACCTGTGAAACTTTCACCCATATTCTTGCTTTTCTGTTAATTATGATCTTAATTTAAATGCATTATCGTCATCTTTTGTCTCCATAAATATTTTTCTTTTTTTTTTTATTTCTTTTCTACTACTCTCAATTTATTTCTTTTCTGAATTTATTTATTTTCTACTATTCTCAATTTCCTTCAATCTTAGTAACCTCTTGCATTATGCGTGGCTTTTATCACTTTGCTGGGGCGAAATGATTAAAATAATATTTACTTAAGGGGTTTACGCTATCCTACTAATGAAAAAAGAGTTAGATTGAACAATCATCATCAGGTCTAGGATTCTTCTCGGCTACTCTTGACTCGTTCCCTTCAACCATCACTGTCAGACATCGCTGTCGGCAGTTCTTCCAGATTGCTTTCAGAGTCATCTATAAGTTGATCAATGTAAGTGTGATGAGGTCTTCCAACCGATCTTTTGCCACTCAATGCGATCCCTAGAAGGGTGTCGCTCACATGTTCTGACTTACTTCTCCAGGAGTGACCAGCTAGATGAAGCCTTCTCTCTCTTTGCGAAACTGAGATAAGAGGAAGATGTCCATATAAGTGTTTCTTTGTTGGGTGTTTCTTCCAGCATCCTTGTGTATGTTCCGTCATGTGATGCTTTTTGGTGTTTCGTCAGTATCCATGCAGCTGTGCCGTAGAGCAAGACAGATTCTACTGAGCCCTTAAAAAGGTCGTTCTTAAGTTTGTCAGAGAGGGATGACAGCGAGATGGTGACAGAGACATCACTGAGCAATGTCATCATTTGATTATTCATTATTTTACTGATATTGACCTACATATTTCCTAAAATTACTGGAATTCGCCAACATATCTGTTATGATCGATATGTTCTATAAGGTTTGATAAGTGACAAGTTAATCAATCAGAGAGTGTGGTGTTAGAGTAACCAATGTATAGATATAGTTTTTTTTTCTTATTTATATGTTTATGATATTAGTTATCGAAAATTAGTGCAATTTGTGTTGATTTTACCGTCGCCTTAACAAAATCCTTCTTATGGTTGCCAGAGAGGGAGAACATCGAGATGGTGGTGATATACAAGCTAGTGTGACGAATGCATATATTTAATCTATTTGATTACTGGTATTGACGAATGTTTGGGCAGACCAATATTGTGAGAACGGTAATCAATTAAAATCCAATAAAATATAATTCTCTAAAACCCTGCTATATTAATGATTGCATTTTCAATTATGATATAAACTATATCTTTCGTTATCCACGCGAAACTGTTCCAAATATATTTAAGAGAAAAGCACCTTATGTAGTAAAAAGTGTTTATTCTTGAAGAGCCTTAAATAAAATTTTGACTGTGTTATTTCTCTTAGCATAGTCAAATAATGTGAATAAAAAAGGTTTTCTGCTGAAACCAAATAAAAGCTGATTAATTAGAAGAAATAACACGTTCGATGAGATCATTATCTGGCACCATGTGTCTGTAACACGTGTAGAATAACAACTTTCGTGTTGTTGACTAATGATTAATGACCAATTGTGTCAATTTGTTCCGGTCCAAAGGCTATTCAAATGCATATCGGCTACTTATGGTCTACGCGTGCCTGTTGGACCATCGTGGTAGAAAAGGGCATTCTTTAAATCTTGAAACGAGTTTAATTTCTACGATAACCAGTGAGAGTTTGAAATAATTGGAATTAGTGGAATAAAATTGAAAATCATATTGGAAAAACTTAACCCTTTGAAAATAAATTCACCATATGTCATACAGCAAGAATATTGTACAAATATAAATTCAGAACAAAATTCTTCAGAGGAGTATTGTTTTACTGATAGTGTTATTCTCACTATCTTCTACCTCACACTTTCCTCTCTCTCTCTCTCTCTCAAAATCAAACAAACGTGCGTGTATTTATATACATATACATATATATGTGTGTATGCATTTAAATGCATACGCGTATGTGCGTGTGTGTAGGTATTTAAATACAATTAAATTGTATCTGTAAAAAGACATTATAAATAATAGTAAAAGGAATTTTTTTTTACCAGCTCGTTTCGTCATCTGATGGAATTTATCGACATAAGTGCAGAAACTTCCTTTTGCAACATGTAATTATAAACATAAGTAAAACAATCTATAAAATATACTTAAACTTAACAACAAAAGGCAAACTATAATGGATGCTAAATGACATAACTTAATGCTTAATAATCGAAGGAGTGTTAACATTCTTAATGTTCGATATTTTATTTTCTTATTTGTTTACATATATTAATCTACTTATTTATTATACAAGGTAACCAAAAAAGTTCTGTCCGTTTTTAAAGGAAGAAAAAAAGTAAATGCTTCACAGGATGTGTAACTTATATTTACTCTTCGAAGAAATCGCCATCGGCATCCAGCACCTTCTGCCAATGTGTCTCCAGCTGTTCAATGCCCTTGCCGTAGCTCGGGGGGTTAAGACGCAAAGAAGTTTGTGAGGGCTTTGCGCAAGTCTACTTCATTGGTGAAGGATTTCCCATGAAGATGATTATCCAGGGAGTGGAAGAGATGGTAATCAGATGGCGCAAGGTCAGGTGAATAAGGTGGATGGCACAAAGTCTCCCACCTAAGTTGCTGTATAGTATCCCTGACCACTCGTGCGACATGCGGCCTGGCGTTGTCATGGTGGAAAAACAAACCTTTGCGATTCACCAGTGCTGGCTCCTTCTAGCGCAATGCCTGTTGAACACGTTTCAATTGCGGCGAGTATAGGTCTCCAGTGACCGTTTGGCTTGTTGGTAGCAGTTCATGATGAACCACTTGACGACCTGTCCACCAGACACAAAGCATAATGTTGTGTGGATGCATAGGCGGTCTTGCGGTGTGAAGGACAGCATCCTGAGGAGATAACCAATGTATGGAACGCTTGGGAGGTTCGTACATGATGTGGGTGCCAAAGTTGGGCCCACAGAAGTAAAACACGGAACACGGATTAGATGTAAGAAAGATATATTAACAACAGGTTACAGAGATAGTGTAAGCAGAGCTTACTGTAAGTTAGTGTCCAACACTGGTAGTCGTACGAGACTCTCACTGTCTCACTCTGTCACTCTCCGTCACTCTCCATCACTCTCTATTCACTCTCTATCATTCTCTTATAGAGTGCTATGTCGCCTACTTAATATAGGCCTGGAAGAGTATATTGTGTAGGTAGTTTCCTGTCTCACAATACCCCACTTCCAAAGAGTTTTCTTT
Source organism: Acanthosepion lycidas (assembly GCA_963932145.1). NCBI lineage: Eukaryota > Metazoa > Mollusca > Cephalopoda > Sepiida > Sepiidae > Acanthosepion > Acanthosepion lycidas. The sequence continues at coordinate 90,489,935 of OZ010591.1, read as the reverse complement.
TTTGAAACGGAGAGAAAAATATAAAACTGGTAATACTTTTTCCTTTTGGGATTTATTGTTTCTCAGCTGGAAGTAGAGATTTTGATGCGTGAGCCACAGCTTTTCGCGAACCGTCTAGCAGTTTATGTAATATACAAGCGCCTATGTCGTACGAGCTTGCATCACTTGCGACTATGATGTCGAGACTAGGGTCGAAATGTGTGAGGGAGAGATCTGAAGAAAGAGTTTTCTTGATCTTCTCGAATGCGTCTCGGCATTCCGGGGTCCATGACTATGGTTTGTCCTTTTTTAAAAGTTGGTTTAGAGGCCCTCTCAAATTTTGCATGTTCTTAATGAACCCTTGGTAAAAGTTAGCTAGGCCGAGGAAGCTTTGTAACGCTTGAACGTTATCTGGGACCGGCATGTTTCTGATCGCGTTGGCTCTTTCTGGATCTGGCCGACAACAATCTTTATTTATAATGTGACCTAAGTATTTAATCTCTGGTAAGAAAAAGTCACACTTTTCCTCCTTAAACTTAAATCCGTATTCTTGTATCCTTTCGAATACGTTTATTATATGGTTCCGGTGCTCTGCCGTAGTTTTACTAGTAACTAGTATATCATCCAAATAGGCTGTTGCGTAGTCAAGATCGCCCAGCATAGCGTCCATGACTTGCTGGAAAATTGCAAGCGCAACCTTTACTTCAAAAGCCAGTTTATTGAATTTGTACAACCCTCTATGGGTGTTTATGCAGAGCAATTTGGAACTTTCTTCTTCCACCTCTATCTGAAGGTATGCGTCCGAGAGGTCAATTTTAGAAAAAAAATTTCCACCATTTAGTTTATTGAAAATTTCTTCAGGGCTTGGGAGAGGATAGTGGTGATCTTGCAAGGCATCGTTTAACCCTGTGGAAAAATCTGCGCATACTCGTATTTGATATTTACGTAGACCGTAGGTGCTGCCCACTCGCTGAAATCTGTTTTTGACAGAATACCTGCTTGTTAGAGTCTATCTAACTCTTTATTGATTTGCTCTAGAGCAGCGAAAGGGTTATTCCGTTTCTTTTTGAATACCGGTTGTGCACCGTCCTTCACCTTGAACTTAGCTTTCATTTTAGTACATTTCCCAAGGCCGCCAGAAAAAAAAAAACATGGGGAAATTGTTGTTTGAGTTTCTTTTTTAGATTAACCAAATTGGACGTTGTACTTTGTATCTTGTGACAAAATGTACTCATTGGGCAATCCGAAAGATTGAATTTTTCTATCCAATCAGTTCCAAATAAGTTATCTGAAGTTTTTAATACATAGGCTTTGAGTTTTTGGTAAATCCATTTAGTGTTACTGTAAGTATTACCTCGCCTAAAATGTTAATATTTTCGTCAGTTACGGATTTTGCTGTTTTATCCGTTTTTAATAAGGTTGGTTTGTTCAATTTTAGCCAAGTACGCCAGTTAATAGTTTAAATATCAGAACCCGAGTCAAGTTTGAATTTAATGGACTTATTGAAAATATCCATTGTTACATATTTTCTTAAATTCCTATCAACAATATTGTCAGAATGAGCTTGCCTAATTTTATTTTTGGGTTTTCTCGTTCTGTTGGCGTACCAGCACGAAGTTAACGTATGACCACTTTTATTGCAATTTTTTGCAATATTTTTTGTTCTTAACTGGACAGAATTTTATCCAATGCCATTTACCACAATGGTAACATGATCCGGGCGGTTTCTTTAACTTATTTTGGTTTTGGTTACTGCGTAATTTAGGACATGAGATTTGCCTTTTGTCTTTTTGAGGGGAATATGAGGTAGACTTGATTCTGATTTTATTATTCTGAGTCACACCTGATTCCTCGATAATTTTTGAGTCACGCTTTACAGATATTACTCTTTGACAGTCCTCTGCCAGTTTTTGGAGAGTCAATCCTTGTTCGCTCTCAAGCTTAGTCAGTACCCGTCGTCTGACCTCGGCGTCTTCTGCAGATACTAGATCTTGTGCGAGAATTAAGCACTTAAAATCATCGGCAGTCAGTTCGGCTAGTTTAAAATCATTACATAACTTGTTCACCGATGCTGCAAACGTTAGAAAATCTTGCTGGTTGTCTTTGACCGTTTGTGGAACAAGGTTGTGTTCAGCCCGAATATTTCTGATAGGAGCTTAATCGTCTCTGAAAAATCCAAGTCAGTCGTTTTCTTGGGTAGTATGAAGTCTATGAACCTACTATGTTCTGTAGTTCCCAGTTTTCTCAATAGAAGATGTACCTTTTTTTTTACTGGGCCATTGTTCACAGTCTACGTTGAAAATATCTTCTTAGAGCCTGTAAAAAGCCCGGAATGTTTTGTCTTCTGGTACATATTCTAAGGTTTCCATTGAATTGTAGAATATACTCTGGGAGAATATTGTATCTTTTTCAGAATTTGAGTCTTTTAATGCATTTAAGAGTAATTCTTTAAGTTGTTTCTGTTGTAGTTCATCATTCTGAAGCGTAATTTTGTGGAATTCCATTTGCTGTTTATGTAAATCCAAAAATAGTTGTTGTTGCCTTTCTGATTTTTGTTGCTGGTCCAAATTTAGTTTTAACATTTGGGCAAATACGTTTTGAAAATCTTCCATATTTAAAAATGACAGCGCTTTTTTGTTGCTTTGAAACACGTGTACTAAGAGGAGGTACACAAAAAGAAAATCTTGATAGATTTTTGTTCCCTTTTTTTTTCTTTTACAGAAAAAAATATGGACAGACAATAGTTAAACTAAACTAATTATGTGTGTTTAGCTTTTTTTCCCGTGGTTCCGTTAATTTTAGCGTAATTGAAAAAAATTTCACCACACTTATGTATTTCTTTTTCTAGAGGTACAAAAAGAAGAAAACTCATCTCAGTGAATTTGAGCGGAGAATAATTTTATGCCCGAGTTCAACTAAGTGACATAAAAAAATTTTCGATAGTTTTTTACGATCAACTGTTTTTTTTTCTGTGTGTGTGGGTGTGTAGAAATCGTTCTCGTATTGGACAGACTTTAATATTCCGTAGATGTCGAATCACTGCTCGTCACTGCTGTTTGGTATTGGAATATATATAGACGCTGGGTGTTTATCTCTTAAATCGCTAATGTATTAATACCAGCTTAATTACACGTTCAACAATGCTGTGGGAACGCGTGGAGTTTGTATATTTTTCGTGTACTGTCGCTATTGATACGGTGAGAACGAAATTCTCGAATTTTCTCTGTCGCCACTGTTGTGGGACTGGCAAAGTATTGCAGTTTTTCGACGTGAATGCGTTTCTAGAATTCTTCGTCGACACAGATGTGGGATTGGTAAGGTATTTAGGTTTCGCCGTGAGTGCGTTTCTAGAATCCTTGTCGCCACGGATGTGGGTGCCAAAGTTGGGCCCACAGAAGTAAAACACGGAACACGGATTAGATGTAAGAACGATATATTAACAACAGGTAACAGAGATAGTGTAAGCAGATCTTAATATAAGTTAGTGTCCAACACTGGCAGTCGTACGAAACTCTCACTGTCTCTCTCTGTCACTCTCCGTCCCTCTCCATCACTCTCTATTCACTCTATATCACTCGCTTATAGAGTGCTATGTCGCCTACTTAATATAGGCCTGGAAGAGTCTATTGTCTAGGTAGTTTCCGGTCTCACAATAGTACAGAACCCACTTTTCATCACTGGTAAGCACTCAAATGAATAAGGATGCGGTACGGTGGCGAGAAAACAGCGATACGCAGGCTGCCACTCGTTGTCCTTTGTGGACCTCCAACAGCGTTTGCGGAACCCACTTGCTCAGTTTTCACGTCTTACCTAGGTGTTGCAGGTGAAGCCTAACTGTTTCATCGGAAAAGTTGAACTGTTGAACTGCAATTTCACCACACGTTAGACTACTGTCCTCTTCAATGGCCGCCTTCGGGACTCCGTCATTCAAGACCTGTAGTCGTCCACTGCGTGGCTCATCATGGAGATACAAATCTCTCGACGTGAATTTTCGAAACCAACGCCTTGCTGTACGTTCATCCACAGCACAATCCCCAAACCCTTGACATATGCGGCGACTTGATGCAGCTCGTGATAAGCCCGCTTTGAAATCGTAAAGCAAACAGCCCCGAACGAGATCTCTAGACACTTCCATTCTTCTCACAGCTGTCCGGCTTATAACTGATGGCCGGGCACGGTGCGCGTGTTTTTTTTTATAACTGATGTTCCTACTCTCGCCAGTTCGAATTAGAAAATAATTGCTACACGCATTTCGTATATATTTAAACTATATTCAATGACTAATCAAAAAACGGACAGAACTTTTTGGGTTACCTTGTATATCAATGTATTTAATATTTTCCTTATATATATATATATATATATATATATATATATGGGTGTCTCCAAACTTATATTCACTCCATAAATGAAAATGAATATAGTGTTTATTGTAACAAGTTTAAAATTAAGAAATATTAAATTTTATTGATTTACAATGATTAACGGTTTAAATTTAAAATGAAATTAAATGCATATATATACGATCTGATGACGAAATCAGAGAGAATAAACACAAGCAATATATATATATATATATATATATATATATATATATATGTGTGTGTGTGTGTGTGTGTGTGTGTGTGTCTAGTGAGAGAGAGAGAGATCGAAATAAAGAGAAAATTTTATGGGTCGTGTATCCTAGCTTCTGTGATTTTCTATTAATACTTTCATGGTAATTGACCTAATGAACTTTCCACTATGGTACATAAACTTTATGAATTTAAGCACACTATTTGGTGGCAAGGTCTCTTCATTTTACATTTGAAAAGCTCGATTTAACCGTATGATCTATGATAAAAGTTACTTCTCTCGCACTTTTCGTTTATGGTACTCTCTTCCTACTTCCTGATTCCCTGACAAGTACGATCTTAAAAAAAATTAAATGCAATGTCAGTCGTTATATTCTCTCTTCGAATTTCTCGTTCTTTTATTGTCCTCTCCTCATAATTGAAGATTTTATTCATATTTTCTCACACTCAGTAACCTCTTGGATTCTAGTGGCTTTATTTCCTTCGATCTTCCCAAATTTAAATGCAATGCCAATCTTTATATTCTCTTTTCGCTCTTCTTGTTCTTTTATTGTTCTCTCTCCTTAATAGTAGTTTCTCTAGTATTCTCTATTAGTCAGTAACCCATTGCTTCCTAGTGGCTTTATTGCCTTGCTTGGGTGAAATTAATTAAAAAAAAATCTTCCCAAAATGTAGCTATACCGTTCCCAGAAAAGATGTGTCGATTTCAAGCTCACTGACACTCAGCAAGCATAGCAGAGATATATCTGTCTAAAATGAAACCTATTTCAAGGCAGCAAATTTACGCCCAATTCTAGATATTACATGCCCAAACAAAGTGAAAAGTAAACTTTTTATTATAATGAGAAACATTAATATAAGTAAGAAATTATAGTACTTCAACAAAAAGACTATTTTGTGTTTTATTTTTTGTTGAGAAGTATTTACTGCAATATAATTATATATAATTCTTTTTTGGCAACAAGCTACCACAAAACAAAATCTTTTAAAGCACCTAACCTCTGATTAAATGAAAACATGATTTCAACGTCCTTCATATTTATAATTGCAAAGAGATCGTAAAATATGATGGAAGGTACAAAATGAAAACAATCTTTTAATAAATTATGACACTAGAAGTTAAATTTTAGCGTTTCACTATCAATAACATACTGATAAAAAAGCATGAAATTATAATGGCACTGAAAGACGATATACAGGGTTTCCCCCTGCTACTCCTTTTAACATATGCCGATCTGAATAACCATATTTCTAAAGCAAACGAAATTAAATAGGCTTCAATTTTGATCAATAAAATAATTATTTATCAAAATTCGAATAATATATTCAATGTGATTTTATAATCGATTTTCACATAGCTTCACAAATGTGAACACGGTAAGACTCAGATCACGTTAGTAGTCCAGCTCCTGTTAAATACGCTGTAGTATGTTTTGTGTAACATTCTCCAACCTTAGTGCAGACTTATGTCAAATAGAATCTACCTGGAATTTGGATTTGGAAGATGGATAGGACGAAGTGCTGTTGAAATAGCTCCCACGAACACCTGAATTTACATATTTTGTTTTTTCCTAAGTAGCGTCGAGCCTAGTCAGTACCTAGATGCGTGATAGCTTGAAAATACCTAGATGGGTGATAGCTTGGAAATACTAGTTGCTTTAAAGTTGGATGTGCGGGTGGAATAATGTATGACGACTAGGAATTTTTAATGGGAGAGCAGGGTTCGTTATATTTACTTACACGCAAATACACTTCGTGATGGTATGACTCCACCTCTTCACCAACCAGAGGTAATTAGTAAGTCTTATATCATTACATCATTAATATCTAAAAAAAAATCATTGATGGGTCTGGATAATGTGCTGTTGAAATGCTTCCCATGTTCACCTGACTTGAAACATTGTGATTTTTTCTACTTGGCTATGTGAAAGGACATGTTTATATCCCCCTTGGCTTACAAGCTCAGAGGAACTAAAGCAGAGAGTTCCTGATGCGCTGGAGAATGTTACGCAATATATGCTACAGCGCGATTGGCAGAAGCTGGACGACTGTCTTGACGTGTGTCATGTCACATGTGGTTCGCATATTGAACAATTGTGCAGCTTTGTGTAATCGTTTATAGCATCTACATCCCTTTGAGTAGCTTTTTAAAATTTTGATAGATAAATCATATCTTCTTCAACATGAAGCCTCTTTAATTTCGTTTGCCTAGGACATGTAGTTACTCAGATATTCGGATATTAAATAATGTCAATTTTGGTGGGGATACATTGTATTTAAACACGAATTTCACTCGTATATTGAGAAGAAAAGTAGAAGCATGAAAGAAACTAAATCTTTACCTCCCTTGCTAAAAGTGAATGCAAATTTGTCAATCATGTTTTCAAAGTCAACATTTTCTGCGTAAATTCTTCTCTAGACTTCGCCGTAATTTGTCAGGCAATCTTTTGTAGCACATACGAGGAAACGGAATTGCAACTTATTGAAACATATCTCGCAGCTCGATATGACGATTGGAATTGTTAGCATAAGCTGAACATCAAGACGAAGTTGTGGAAATAAACACTAATTTCCATAGAAGTTATTCGAGTTTTCAGAGTTTCTTATAGTTTCGATATGTCACAGGAAGTGAGCTATCGAAGATTTTAACATATAATGGAGTTCTTCAAGTTTAATTAATGAACGATACAGTACAAATTAGATGTTCTCTGGCTAGGTGACGCCTTGCTTTCATATGGATCTCATGGCTTATGCTCTACCTGTTGCCACTCTACCTATGCTCGCTACATGAGTTGAAATAATACACCAGTTTTTTGAAACGTAGTCCAATCTTCTTTGTGATGTTTCTGATAATTTCAAGTCAAATATTGTTTGTGACCTAGGAGATATGGTAGCAATAATCCATTTTTTGAATGATCTAGCTCTTTACACTATAGAGCAGTGTCAGACAACATTTGGAGCGTTAAAAGTAACTATTTTACCACCATCTTAAGCGATATATCATAATTCTGAGTTTCCTTTGAGGTTTGGTGTGAACTTGAGTACCGAAAGACGTTAAAATCAAAGTGAATAAAACACTTCTTAATTAAATGTTCCTTTTATAACGTCAGCCATGACTTTTGGTAAATTTGTTGAATACATTATATCATTAGGTTTTTGAAATCGTTGTTGTATTATTACATGCATGCTATCTTATGGATCACGCTTAGGACATCAAGTCTAC
>OZ010591.1:90472159-90477159 GCA_963932145.1 Acanthosepion lycidas | reverse complement strand
CCTGTATATTTAAATAAAAGGTAGTTCTACTTCATTTTTTGAAAATAACAATTTGATGGATCAAAACAGAAGTATTAGGGTGGTGCAAAAATAATGTCGTTTTCTCACATATGTTACTATGTGAGAAAACGACATTATTTTTGCACCAAACTAATATCTAGTAATCAACACACACACACACACGCACACACAGAAATCTTCTCAAACAAATACAAACGCCTCTTGACACACACAGATACACATTCTCACACGCAAAAACACCTCCTCACACACAAAAACGCGCACACACATAAGCTAGGTTGGGCAGAAAGTTTTGACTCACTAAGGAAGCGGAAAGAAAAACAACGAAGTTTTATGTATCTACAGCAACAATAGGTTACGATATCTGATAGATCATCGAGGAGAATGATTGACTTTATTTTGAAGAATAATGGTTGGCTTTGCTCCATAAAATTTTGCTGTTTTCTTTCTGCTTCCTAAGTCAGTAGGAAATTTCTGGCAAACCTAATATATATATATATATATATATATATATATATATATATATATATATATATATATATATATGAAGAATGTGAGATTGAGCGAAGGAAACAAGGAGATGAGAGTTATTTTACCTGTGTTTTTCTATAATCATAGATTCAACGTAGATAATCGCTGCGATCTTTGAGACAAATTCTTCATAATTGCATTTATCGACATGTGCTTATATGCATAAGAATTATATTTGTGGACATCCGCTCCAATGCATGCACAGGGATATATGAGTGCGTATGTATATTTATGTACATATATCCGAATCATCTGTATATAGAATCTTAACTGCTCGCTTATCTTATCTCATTGTGTTATCGACCTGTTTGCGTTTACCAAGACTTATCAAACCAGACATGTATACTTCGAATGGAAATTGGATCTTCTCATCGTCTGAAAGAGCAACATTAAAACGAAAATAGGAAGCCATCAAATCATGGCGATCTGGGATTAGTAAACTTTGCTATTCTTGCATTTTACAGAACTAAATTTGCAATCACGCAATGTCTTCAACGTGAGTTCCAGCAATAACTTCGTTGCTTTCTCTCCAGAAAATATCAGAATATGTATTCCTGTAATTGTATAGACACCTTTTACTTTGACTGTTTCTATAGGAAAACGGTGGAAAATATGTATATCTCTATATCAGAGACGGACTGACGTATGCTAAATTGGTTACGATTTATAGAAGTGAGAATACAGTATGAAAGATAATGTTAAATAGGTTTTACAAGTAAATTTATTCAGATTCTAGGTATCAAAACCGCAACAAAAAACACAGTTCACAGTAGTATTTTGAAATAAAACACGGTGTAAACTGTTGCCCACATATGTCCTATGCTTTATTACTTCAGTACCATCAGGCTTTGGCAGCCTATTGGCAGCCTATTGGCTGCAAGTTGAACAAGTGAAACACATATATATTCACGATCAACTGGTAAAGTTGCTAAAAAATGGATCTGCTGATTTAAAAAAAAAAAAATTCCTGAAATTGCCAGTCAGTATTTGCCTTTCTTAATCTGTAGAGGATTCAGATTAAACCAAAAATGGATTATATCCAGTGACACCTGGTATGGAGTTGTTCAATTCTAAATTCCAATATTTGATAGATCACAAAATCGTTTAGACTGAATCTCAACCGTCCACCTCTTTTCCATAGACACAAAATCGTTATCGTATCCTTATTCTGTCAATGTATCCATGACATTTACTCCAATGAAATCCATTTTTTATCTTCACTTATTCAGATATTCATACTTTATTCACACTCTTTTCCGACATTTTCAGCTAGGATATGTGATAAAATCACCTTCATTTCCAGCGAATACTATGTGCAAGGAAGAAATCCTAATCAGAACATTTTTTCCCAAAAAACTATCGATATGTTGAACAGACGCCTGGATAAATGCTTACTTGAACACTACAATCTTAACAATTTTCCAATTCCAGTCGGGTTGATTATACTAACATTGGAAAAGATATGAATCTACTCCAGCTATTGGTTAATTAATACGTAAATCATTATTATATCAAAAGAAAACAAAAACACTACAAATTTAATAAAACCTTGTTTGGCTTTAAATAACCTGCAAAGGATCCATAAGTCGTAGAATACAGATCCATCAAGCAACAATTTAAGGAAATATTAGACTTCATTTATCCAGTAATGCTGTCAGTTAATATTTGTTAAATCATTCACTTAAAACGATGTTTCTACAGGAAATATATATTTCCCAATTACTATTGGGTCGGTGCAAAAATAATGTCGTAATAATGTCGTTTTCTGACGTTAAAAATACGTCAAAAAACGACATTATTACGTCATTAATTTTGCACCAACCTAATATATGTGATCGTCCTTTTCAGAATTGATGCGGTTTCGCTACGTAACCATTTATTTGAAGATAAATGGAATTTCAACATCTGGATTATGTCATTATATATTCTTCGAATTGTATGTGATTGGAAAAAAATATTAATCTACTTCAGCTATGGGTTAATTAACACGTAAATCATTACTATATCAAAAGAAGACAAAAACACTACAAATTTAACAAAATGTTGTCTGGCTTAAAATAGCAAGCGAAGTGTCCATAGGTCGTAGAATACAGGTTAATCAATCAACAATTTAAGAAAATATTAGACTTCAGTTACTCAATAATGCTGTCAGTTGATATTTGTTTAATCTTTCTCTTAAAAAATATTTCTACAGGCAAATATGATTCTCAATTACAGTATCTGTAATCGTTCTTTCCAGTATTGATGGAGTTTCGCTTCGAAAACTTTTATTTGAGGATGAATTGAATTTCAACATCTAGAATATGTCATTACATATTCTTCGAAATATATGTGAATGGAAAAAATATGAATCTACTCCAGATATGCTATACGTTATATATGATTGGTATTTTAGTTGCTACTACTGTTGAAATTCCTCACATGATGCGTTTCCTATAATTTTCTACAGTCCTGTGTGTTTTGTAACGCCATTTCACAAAGTATAGACCCGCAGGATTCACTCACTCACAGATACTTTTAATAAAAGATCTGAGAAAGCGTTGCATTTTGTCGAGGGTTTTAATATTTCTCTAATGGATTGACGCCACAAATAATATTCGTATTGTTGTGGATTCCGGGTTGAAATCCAGTACCAATAAATAAAAAACACCAGGAATGAATATATGAAAATAATGTATTAACTTAATAATACAAACTGGTAAAGCAGGTTAGTAGTCCCAGGAATACGGGTTAGTAGTAAAATATATATACAGTCTTTGGTTATTGAAATATCGCTGCATGACTTCTTACTAAGTCTACGTGCTCGCTCACTGTGACTCCTACAACGATGTTACTTCACCCTCACTCTTCCGGTTACCTACAACCTTTTACTCTGTCACTCTGGACACGACTCGACTCTTCGGTCTGGCTCGCTATTTATCGATCCACCCACGAGGACCAAATGTGGCACAAGGCTGGTTTAATGTCGGTATCTCCGAGCCTGTAGGCTCGGCCTAAAATAGAGCCTTCGAACCCGCCTAGATGGGTTCTGGCCCTGTCTACCTCCCCGGACGAAACCTTTCCCTTCGGCAAAGCTTCGTCCGGGTTCCTCTCTGTTAACGCAGAGAGTCCGACAGCTGTCGCTTACAGTCAAAGACTGTATCACAACTTAGCTAGACTCGGAGGTCTGGCTCTCTCGGGTCTTCACGTAGCCGTAGTATATGTATATACTGGGTGAATCCATTTGTGTAAAAAAGTGGAGAATCCCTCAACACGTATGAAATTCACGTGATTAGGGTATTTATAAAGATAACTCAAGTTTCAGATTAATGTTTTGATTTTGCTACAATTGCATTTGTTCGATGTAAGTATATCTAGTGCAGATTATTCTATATGAATTTTTCTTTTTCTCCAATACTAGATTTATTGTAGCAGCTCAATACAGTGAGCTATTTGCAGTGTTTAGTATTTACTAAATCGATTTTTTGAGGTTTTATGATGGATTCAGAGTAAGAGGACTGTTAAACAGAAGTTGACATTATCAATATAAGCAGCAGGATAATGTAGCGCAAGGGCTTAAAATATAAATATATACGCCACGGTATATAATACGTGAATACACTTAAAATAGTCACGTCCAATGATAAAGAATTTAATTTGTTATTTGATTGTAAAGATTATATTTTTCTTCAGCGCTCATTACCATTTAGAAAAAAAAAACTTCTTGGAACAATGGCGACTGAATCGTAAATTGTCTTATTCAATTTCTCATGTAGGTAAAACCTAATTTCAAGCAGTTACTTCGACATGAAGAAATTGTCATACAGACGGCAACATTTTCATTTGGTGCTGGAAATCCAATCTATCTACATTTCTAATTATGCAGTTTTTTATACCCATTATTCTACGTTACCACTTAGCAAATAGAACATGCTATCTTCATTTGTCGGCATTGTAATCGGTGTTTTTCAAGTGCTGAAGCCCGTAAACAGTTTCCATCTATAACCATATATATATATATATATATATATATATATATATAAAGAAAGAACAGTAAGATATATAATCCGGTGTTTTTATAGATATTTTATTTTTACAAAATCGTGCTCAATGTGACAACCCCCCGTCGAATATATATATATATATATATATATATATATATATATATATATATATATATATATACAAATAGAAAAAATGCCGTAAAAAAAAATACAGACGACATGCATTTAACGGATGTCAGATGTCATTGAAGAATACATCCCTACCTTCTATCAAAATGTAGCTAATAACGAATAGATCAAAATATAGACATATGGAACACGCAAACACGCCTGTCTAGTAGAATTGAATTAATCTGTAACCTTGGAAACGGGAATTATGATTTTAGCCGTGTCTTTAAAACCCAGGAATTTTAAAAGTTACTCCAAAATTCGCTTGAGGATGAAATGGAATTAATGACTTTAACT
>OZ010591.1:90444659-90467159 GCA_963932145.1 Acanthosepion lycidas | reverse complement strand
AAAACAATTTTCTAAATATAATCGCTCCTATTCAGGCCATGGTAGATAACACATACGCACCCGCACACACACACACACAGACAGACAGACAGACACACACACATATATATATATATATATATTAATATATATATATATATATATATATATATATATATATATGCTCGAATACACACGAAGATACACACACACACAAACAAACGTAGGTACGTAAGCGAAGTGGAAGGAGTCTGTATTATTATGATATCTAGCATAGGTATATGAAGTATACGATCATGTAGTGGTTGCGGTAACATCCTCTCGTGAATCTGTCACACAGAGTATAATTTCTAGGGCAGGAACTTTCCCCTTATGAAAGGAATGCGAAGGGAATGAAGAAGATCAATATGGATTCACTGTAACTTGTAATATCATAGATTATATATGTGGTGGATTAGTGTCCCTATCACAATTTAAGATATGTAAAAAATATTTTGCTAACAAGCGACGGAACGGAATATTTTCGAAAAGCACAACTTGTGTCAATATTGTACAGTGGGAACTTTTCATTGTTTGCTGTACTAACGCAGTGTTATAAAATTTGATTTAATTAGCTCTTTATCCGTCTCTATGTCTTTTGGTCTCGCTTTCACGTCAATATATTATCGTTGATGTAAAACTTACATTCTTCTTTAATAAGCCATCAGACATTTCTGCAAATAAAAGTAAAATCACTATAAAATCCAAAAATCAGTGTTGTGTCTAGAAGTAAAGTTATTTCTTTATGAGGGCGCAATTTCTAATCAATAGAAATATTATTGTATTGATTAGTTGACGTGACAAAGCGTGGCTATATGTAAATACAATTTACAAAAAAAAAAAAAAAATCAATTCGCGAAATCGACAGTAATGGGAAAAGAAAACGCGGTGTAATATAATACAGACAATTATCTCTTTTCTCCATTGGCGATAAGATAATTTTATGAGAAGATTATTTGAAGTCAATACTCTATTGTCCGATTTTCTAAAGTGATAATATAGAAGAACTCATACGAAAAAACACTGTTACATACATACATACATGCATATATATATATATATATATATATATATATATATATATATATATATATATATATATATATACTCAATTCCGAAAAATCTTTGTTGACAACACAACCATACATAAACATGAAAACAATAAAGAAAAATTTAAAATTCTTGAAGCTATATACATAAAACAGTTGAAACCTAACCTGAACAAAATAAACTATGAAATCTCCACAAATATTCCTAAATGCCTATAATTTATAATAGAAGCCATTGGTTTATACCAACGGCTTCCCATACTTAATAATTCTCGTGTTTCACTCTCGCGCGTTCATGTGTGACGTCACGAGCTGAGACGCGATACTCGCTTCCGTGTCTCGTATAAACGATTTTGTCGTTACTTTGATTTTTTTCAAGCAGCAAGTGGGGACTATCATTGTGGTTTCGTTTATGTTTTGTTTCATTTATTGAAATTGTCATCTTTGATAAATTTCTTATGTAAGCCGAAAGTTTAGATTGTATTTAAACATGTATTAATATGGGGATTTGCTTTCGTCTTTCAACGATAACGTGATTAAGCTTATCAGACAATATGAAAGGCACTTATTTAAAATAAATAGACAAAACTTGTCTATATTATTTAATAAAACATGCATTAATGAAAAATTGCTTCCTAAATATACACAATCTATCTATCTATCTATCTATCTATCTATCTATCTATCTATATATATATATATATATATTAGGTTGGTTAAAAAATAATGACGGTTTTTGACGTTAAAAATACACCAGAAATCGTCATTATTTTTGCACCAATCAAATATATATGTTTGTTTGTTAAAGCCCTACGATTTGTGCTTTTCGAGTATGGAGTTGTATGTCCAATTTAAAACAAATGATGTTTTTGAGAGTCTTTGAATGTCTTAATCATTAACCAATGAGTCATCGTTGTCGTATAATTGTTGGCATTTCTTTGAGACATGAACTACCAGGAATCACTTCGATGAGTTTAGCGAAATCTTTACAAATCAATCAGAGGGGTCTAACTAGAACTGGAATTATTAATGTTCTCATGCGACACATTTTTAAGGTTTCCACTTCAAGATCCTTATATTATATCATTATTATTATTAGTAGTTAATCATTACCATAAAATGACTGTGTTTTTTAAGAAATTTTATATCCTGAGAAGCAATGAAACAAAAGACTTGAATCAATGTATTGGAATTCATTTAAGTGGGGATTAAGTGCTAAAAAATAAAATAGTATTCAAAGAACCGTTTAATTTAACCGTTTCTTTTATAATTCTTAAACGTTCAATGGTATTATCTGTGATCAATTGATTGCTCCTGGTAATACATAAAACGATGTTTGATCAATATCTAATTGCTGTTAAATAGGAAACCTACTAAATTTTAACATGTTTTGCATATCATATGTATGTAAAATATATCAGGGACAGCCATGTCAATAAGGAGGCACATTTTGTCTTGTAATCAAGGTGCTCTTACAAATTTCTTGCAGTTTCCTTTCCGTAAGTGTTGAAGATTTTTCAGTGCTAATATTGGTCCAATCTGTCGTGCTGTGTTTTATATTCAGTCGGTGTCAAGCTGATTCAAGTTGATCAATTGTTTCTGGATATTTGTCACATAATCTGCACTTTAGACCGACGCATTTTTTTATTTACATTTTTTTTTTTTAGTATTATTATTACAAACCAGGGTCTATAACTTGAAATAATTCGCCTAATTTCTGTTAAATAATTCATTATATTCAAATAGTATTTCTAAAATTTAACATATTTTACTGATTATGTGTATACAAATATTAGGTTGGTGCAAAAATAATGTCGGTTTTTGACGTTAAAAAATATGTCAATTATTTTTGCACCAACCTAATATATCCGTGCCGTCAAATATGACGGCAAGTGTTAGAGATGTTTTTAATAGTGAGAGGCAATGAAAAAATGATTTAAAATAACTATTAAGGTCTAATGAAGCGGAGATAAAGAAAAGTCAAGTAAAATATTGAACAAAGAAATGGTTATTTAATCTGTTCCCTTTATATTTTAGTCGATAAATGGTATATATGATTCTTTGATTACTCCTGCTATTATATAAATCACAATTTTCACATATCAGGTTAAAAAAAAATCACACATATTTTACATAGGTAAAATCCTTCGTAACCTGTACTTTCGAGTACAATTTTATTGTATTTTGAAGGCATGTGCAACCAGAGATTTCTTCAGTGACTCTATCGGAACCGTTCCCAATCAATCTTAGTACTTCAAATACAAATGGAATTGTTAAATTCTCATACATTCAATTTCAATGTCCTTCTATTTTGACAATTCTATGAAGATCTTCCAGAAGACATTGCATTCTGCAGGGACTGTTATACCAAAAAAGAGGCACATTTTGTCTTTGCGGTCTCTAATCACGATGTCAGGACGATTATCTTTCATTGTTCTGCCTGCTGTATTTTAAAGTCTCATAAAATCTCTACAGGTTCTATCGCCGTAACCGCATCTGGGTCGTGCTCATACCAATTTCTTTAAGTCTCCTTTCCCTAAATGTTGCAGATTTTACAGTACAGATATTGGCCCATTATCGCATGCTGTGTTTTATCTTCAGTTCGTGTCAAGAGAGCGCATCCTGATACAAGATGATCAATTTTTCTGGATATTTATCACAGAATCTGCATTATGGACAGTCATATTTTTTTAATTGTAATATTATTATTGTTACATCCCAGATGCTATAATCTACGTAACTTCAAACTTCATTTCGTAGTAAACTTAAACATTAAAATAATTAGCGTAATTACTGTTAAATAATTCATTATATTGAAATAGGGTTCGTAAAGTTGAGCATGTTTTACAGATTATATGTCTACAAATATATCCGTGCCATCAAATATGACGTCGGTGTTAGAAAGGTTTTTTATAGTGAAATGCAATGAAAACACGACTTGAAATAATGTATTGCCGTCTAATACAACGGGGATTAAGAATTCACAAATAAAATAAAGGGCAATAAAACTGTTATTTAATCCTTCCCCTTTATATTTTTAGACGATAAATGGTATCTATAATTCTTTGATTATTCCTGGCAATATATAAATCACTTTTCGATCAATATCTTGTCACGTTAAAACAAATTATATGTATTATATAGCGGTGAAATTGTTGTGGCTTGTTTAGGGGCCAGAAAGAAAGACACGGAAGACGAAGGTCGGTTGAAAAAGTATATTGAATATATATACAAAACAATAGTGTTAGTAATAAGCAGATTAGCACTGCGTCTACAACTCCACTCCACTCTACCCGACTCTAGCAGTTTGTATTTATGAGAGGAGGAAGAGTTCATTCTACTGTAAGAGGGTTTACCACAACAGAAATGGAAATATATCTCGAAATAAAATAAAGGACAATTTTTAGTCGATAAATGGTATCTATGATTCTTTGATTACTCCTGGTATTATACATAAATCACTTTTCGATCAATATCATTTCACTTTAAAACTTTTAAGCATTTTATATAACAGTGAAATAAAAATATATCTCAAAAGAAAACGATTAGCAAAAGAACGACAAAGACGGTGACTACAAAGCTTATTTCAAGACCAAGGTGAAGCAAGACGATTACTTAACAGACAAAGGTATCTGCGTGCCTCTAATGAAAGGCTTCATGAATAGGAATACAATCTATGAAGCTTAGGAGTAAAGGGACTCAATAATAAACCTTTCATTTTCCCTCTAAATAATTATTAGATTTTATTTTCTTCTAAATGTAAATTTTAAATGTAGATGTTATGTCTAAATATTATTAATTCGACTAAGGTGAGTAAGTGCTCATATATTTAAACTCTGATTGACCTCCCTTTCCATTACTGATGGAGCAAGAAACAGATAAATACACATTGATAATTATTTTATATTTTGAATTTCTTAATTAGTTCACCCCAAACGAGATAATAAAGTTACTAAGACGCAACAGCGTTACTTAGTATGAGAGAATATGAGAAAGAGAAAACATTAGTGATGAGAGAGAACAACAGAGGAGCAACTAATAAGTCACAAGGATGATTGACGTTCCATTTAAAATTTTGAAGATTAAAGTTAACTGGAAAGGAAGAGATTAAAAGAGCGTGCCACAAGCGAGAAGTGCGAGAAAAGAAACTGCAGAGAACTTACGGTTACATGTAGCAATTTCAACTGAAAAAAGGCTAAGTCTTGATGCCAGTGTGGTACTGCGTTTATATCATATAGTCTAGGTGTCAAAGAGTAAATGTCATAGAGATAAATACCATGGTAATCGTACAGGGAAGTTACATTACGGCGGTGATAAATTACCTGAAGCCGAGATGCCAACTCAGGACGAATGAAACGTCAGATATCTCTTCGTATTTCATAAAAAAATATCTAAATACATAGCAAAAGATCATACCAGATTTGACAGCAATATTCAATTCAAGACTTAATGGTAAATGTGTAAGATATATTTTCTCGAGTAACATTGTCTAGCACGATACAGTTAACCAATTTTCCTGTCAGCAGACATAGAATTTGATTCACTATAATCTTTTCACTTCTTGTCAGCGGAAATATATTCTCCATAACTTCATAATATGCAGCCCTTACACACTTATTACGTCCCTATTCATTATTGTTGAAACTTGTGTTCTCATTTGGAACATTTATTGGGTTAATGAACAGCTAATGTGCATAATTCTGACGGCATTAGATAGGTCAGTCCCTAAATATCTGTTATTTCTCATTCTAAGCTTTTGACATTGATCGAAGTTTTTTCTCATCAGAGAAAAACTAAAATGTGTCATCTTAATGATGGCTTTTACCCCTGTTAAGTAACCACTTTGAGTGTATCAAATATTTGTCTTTTTTTCCCTCACAGACATGAATTGGCTTCTCCTCAGTATATACAGCGTGTATCGAATGACCTCCTGCATGAAAAATCTCACAGTCAGCTGCAATATCTGAAGTTCTTTGGTGAGGTCCCTCATTCAAATTCCGTTAAATATTCATGTATTAGGTTTGATAATCTGCCAAATGTTTTTGTTGTGTTCGAATGTTTAGAATTTTATTTAATCAGTAGATAGTCGAGATGGGGTGTTTACGTTCGTTTTGGTTTCTTCATTTGTTCTGACAAAAGAACTTCACTCTTATACTGTTGTTTTCCGTTTTATTTATTCAGTAAATCTTTCATCTACTGAGAATTCACCACGCATATAGTTATCTTGTACCCGACTAATTTAAAATACAATAAAAAAGTTCAGCGTAATATATCTGTTTTATAAAACTGAAATCGCCATACACAATCTTTTTTAAATGAATGCAAATAAAATTATAACTCGATAAAATCACTAAGACTACATATGCTCCTGTTACATTAAAATAAATGTAAAATATTTTTGTTAAATACTGTTTACCACTTATTTGTTTGCAATCCAAACTGAATTTATTTCAGTTTTGATAAAGCACGAACTTTGCAAATTTTCTGCTACAGCGAAATGTAGAAAATCTGTCTTATTTCTATAGGCAGATCACCATGAATAAAAAGTCATTTTTCGTTGTGTGAATTGAGTTTGCACCTGGTTTATATGAGAATTGTGTATTTAATCTTTATCATCGAGTTTTGCTTTGTGCAGGCTCGCTTTTCCTACCGAATAACGTCACAAGGGAATAAAATTCAAATTGACTTCAAGTACCTCGCCAAAATATTTTCGAATTGCATCCAACGCCCTTCTTCCTCTGTAGTAATGGTATAATGCAAACAGAATCTAAAATCAATACTCATTATTCGATACAGATTTTCACTGGCGTGTGTTTCTGGCAGAACTTATTTGAAAGCAATTTAGAATCAATACATCTTATATTATACATAATACAATATCGAACGTCGTGCTTGGGAAATCACGTGAATACAGTTTGAAAATCAATACGGTGTACATTGCAGAACTCTTTAGACTTTCAATTTAGCTTATATAGGTATTGCCGGGCGTATACAAACAGTCAATAAAGTGCATTGCATCAAGAGAATTTCAGAAGAATGTATACAGTAGAGCATACTTTTATATAACAGCTGTTTGTTTGATTGTCGAAAAGTCATTGGTCCTGTAATTATTTCTTAGCAAATGCTTGGGACTTGCCGAAATTGATACGATATAGAATAGAAAAAAAATAGTTTTCTTTTAGCATAAAAAAAAAAAAGAAAATGTTATCTTTAATTTTTTCGTTTTATTGCAGTTTCTTTAAAAACTTTTCAGACAAAACCCAATAACAGCGTCTTTCTCCTCGGGGCTTTTTAAAATCTCGTGTAAAAATGAAAGTAAAAGCAAACTGCGTTATAAGTGTTATTTCTTCAACAATATCAAGGCTTCTCTGAAAGTGATGTTAACAGGCATTGATGGAGGCCCGAGAATTTCACCTCAAGAAAACAGCCAATTTTATGTCACTAATGGTCTCAAGGATGTGCGGTGTGGTGTAATTAATAACTAATCGTAATAAAATCGTAGCGCCGAGTTCGAATTCCAGTCGTGTTCATGACATTCAATTCCGTATAAATATCCTTAGGGGAATTAAGAATCAATCTCTTTAACCCATCACACTACTATGAGTTGAATAACAAGACTGGGCCCCTAGCCTGGGATGATTCCAGTTAACCCCAGAAAGAAACAGCAGTTTAGTTCGGGAATGATCTTCTGCCTACTCACGTATAACTCGAAACAGATATGATCGCCGAAGTATTTGTCATGTTTGACACTGTACTGGAATTTTCAATTTTTTTAGCCATTTCTCTGTAAAAAATAAAATGTATTTCTAAGCTTTATGTGCTGTAAGAATAAATTCAAATTTCTAAACACAAAGTGAAACGATTTAGTTAAAAACAAAATTTGAGAAAGAGGAGATTTTTCTTTAAAATTAAGTTCATTGTAAAAAATTTGGGTTGCGCATCATTTTTAAAACACGCTTAAATTTTGGACTAAGCTAAGTCTTGTCACGAAAAACGATATTTTACTATTTATATCTGTTTTTTGATATACATTTTGCATAAAAACTTTAATAAAAATAATACTTCAAATTATTACAATAATATTATCTATATCTATAATTCTCAAAATGTGTGTGATCGGATGTTGATACGTTTCCCGGTGTTTTCATCCGATTTCGATGAATGTTTTTTGTTTGATAGATAATTCTTCATTGCCGGCTTTGAGTACAAATTAGACATTGCTCATCTCTTGGTCAAGAGTTCAATCTCTCTAAAGTGAAGTTATCATTTCCGTTGCATAAAGCCTACTACTACAGTTGTAAGGCGTTGCTTTCATTGTCGTTCATAGCCATTCCCAATTTAAATTTCTTTATTGTCCTGTAACATGTTGAATTGCATTCACCGTTGTAATAAGTAAGCTTGATTTTTTATTACTCAATAATTAATTTCCAACTTTTCCTAAAGTTAGTCGAGTTCAGTGATCAATATTGCTTTACAGCGTTCTCTTCTGGTATTTGCCAACGGATTCCATTTGACAATTCATACTTGCCTAAGACAGGCCACCAAAGAAAAGAACTTGCTTAAGTTGCAAAATCGCTGACGCCAGGTCCGCCATGCGAATAAGAGATAACGAATAGTCTTTAGAAAGTTCAGTTAGCCTGTCTGAAAATGCCTCTCGGAATGCTTCAATCGTAGACACTGGGTCCGAAGATCAATGTAGCTATCGGCTTTCCAGAAGAACATACATAAACGCTTCTGCGCGCGAGGCTAAAAATGATGATCAAAGGATTCAATAACTGAGGGGAAATGCCTCTTCAACTACTGCTGCGAGTGAAGATGAAACAAGATTGAAAACGAAAAAAAAATGCCAATTTCAGCCCCCCCCCCTCAAATTGTTAACCCTCTTTTGTGGATGTGTGTTAGGTGCACCCAATTGTTATTACTTATATTGATTTTCGGATGGGCTCACTTTAACTTAAAATGCTCGAAATGAACTGTAAAAATTCCCAGTCAAATATTATATATATATATATATTGCTGGTATATATATATATACATACATGTATTCGCTTGTATTATATACCAACGGCTTATTGCAATATATATATGCCCTAGTATACAAGTATAAAAAATATATATATTTTTAAAAATTACACGTCTTTGTACAAACATCTCTTATCTAAAAAAATCGGTTGAATCAGTAATCAACTGGAAAAAAGGACGAATTGCCGCATGTTTAGTGGAAGCTACTTTGTTATATACGAATGTCATAAAGTACCCCAGATGATCATATTTGAAAAGGGCGTACCGCCTATCTGTCAAGCTTGTGATGGCTTAACGGGAGCTTTAGTAACAGGATGAAAATTACAATTGGCTACGACTGATAGAACATTTGTCGACCATCTCCTTAAGAAACATGGCACATTGCAGAAAGAAGTAGTGAGACTATGAGTATCAATAGAAACATATCCCAAGACAAGATATATATATATATATATATATATATATATATATATATATATATATATATACATATATATGTGTGTGTGTGTGTGTATGTGTGCATGTGTGTGTGTGTGTATTAATAAAAAGAAAGAACAGTAAGATATATAATCCAGTGTTCTTATAGATATTTTTATTTTTACAAAATAGTGCTCAATGTAAATTTACAGAGCATTAATATTATAAATTAATTGACGTAAATATGGTTTTTTCGCTACACAGTTCTAACCATGTTTCAAAAATGGAAGCTAAAAGTTCCATTTCATCCTCAAGCGAATTTTGGAGTTACTCCAAAACTCGCTTGAGGATGAAATGGAACTAATGTCTTTAATTTAATTACAAAATTAAATTCGGGGCTTTTAGCTTCTATTTTTGAAACATGGTTAAAACTGTGTAGCGAAAAAAAACATATTTTAAGTCTATTAATTTATAATATATATATATATATATATATATATATATATATATATATATATATATATATATATATATATATACATAACCAACAACAATCTAAAGACACTAACTTATCGCTACTTAAGTTGTTAATTAAATCTTGTGATTTTTCTATTTGATCGTAATCTTCTGAGGGTGATGGCTGGTGGGTAACTGTTATATGTAGATGTCATTTTTTTTAATTCTTTAACCATGGGCCACTGTTGTTTTAATTTTGTATGAACAGCAAAAGATAGATTCCGTTTATGGCGATGCTGCCATATGTGAGTGTATTACTCGTAATATGTTCGTTAGATTCAGAATTAGAAATTTTGATCTGGAAGACTGTGAACATTCCCGATGGCCCATTAATGAAGAACATATGAAAACGATGATTAATTATAATCCAGAATGCACCACATGCGTCATCACGAGGCTATACTGTATTTAGTCACCACTGACCACTCTAAAAGCCAGTTTGTGTTGGAAGAACTTAATATGTTTCTTCTACGATGAGACATACCATATTGATCATGTGCACCATCCGCAATATCTGATTTGTTTTCAGTCCATACTCTACACAACGGTAATAAGTACATGCATCAACCGATGGAAAATTCCTGAACTAGATAATCGGAAAGGTGTCGGTACAACAGCAGGCCTCACATATCTTTGAAGACCAACCAAAGATTGGTACAACTTGGGCCGGCATATTCTACCCCAACCGCCTTACTTAGATAGACTTGTTCCTTTGGATTACCATCCAGAATGCACCACATGCGTCATCACGACGCTATACCCCATTTAGTCACCACTGACCACTCTAGACAATCGGAAAAGTGTCGGTATCCTTTTGTACAACAGCAGGCCTCACATATCTTTGAAGACCAACCAAAGATTGGTACAACTTGGGCCGGCATATTCTACCCCAACCGCCTTACTGAGATAAACGTGTTCCTTTGGATTACCATTTAAGGAGAATCTATGCAATTTTTTTTTTAATAAATAGAACTTAGATCCTGTAATATCTTTTTGACAATTTCATCCTCCAGAAATATGAAATGGTCTTTAAGGATGGAAGCATGGAGCTGACAAAA
This sequence comes from Acanthosepion lycidas, assembly GCA_963932145.1. NCBI lineage: Eukaryota > Metazoa > Mollusca > Cephalopoda > Sepiida > Sepiidae > Acanthosepion > Acanthosepion lycidas. The sequence continues at coordinate 90,456,079 of OZ010591.1, read as the reverse complement.
TGACTGCAAAGCTAATGGAACAAAATTGCTTGCATGTGTTTCAAGAAATCTATGTACAAATAATTTAAAAGTTTATTATTTGTCCAGCATTTTATAATAAAAAACGGGCATAAATAATTTAAAATAGTAAGTTTTCCTATTTTAAATTATTTATGCCCGTAGCTGAAACAAAAATACAAACACTAAAGTAAAAACAAGGAAAATACAGGAATTACTCATCAGAGTTCGATCGAGATATATAAGAAAAATTACTGAACTCTATGATTGAAATTAAAGCTGAAAACACAAAATTTTTATATTTTTCTATATCTTGAGCAGATCGCATTATGTTCAAGACAGAAAGGTTATCTTTGAACAAATCCAGATTAAGAAGTCATCATGATAAGTTCATATGTTGATGGGAAATGATAATTTTCTCATCAATGACTTTTCGTTATTTTTTCCTTTAATATGTACGATACTTTTGAGATCGAAATTGTGATTGTAAATATCTTCTTTCTTAAAAGAAATACTTTTTTTGTAGCCAACATACTTATACACAACCATAATTTATTTATTATTAAGTAATATTTAAATACCGAAAAAAATAAAATTAAAAAGCATGCATAGAAGCCAATAAAATCTAGAATCATCTAAAAAATTCACACCAACGACTATAAAAATAAGATGAACAAGAAATCACCAAATTCTATAAAAACCAGTAGCGACAATATTAAAAAGAACATCCACAAGGAAGCAAACATATATCTCCTAAACTAAAATTTGACAGCAGGATCAAGAAACTACCAAAATTAGAACCATGAAAAGATCAAAGTGTAGCTTCTTAAACAAAACGACATGCAGATTACTAAACACTATGAAAACCAACACTGGAAAGATAAGCAGACAAATAGTACAGCAAATATGTTCCAAACTAAGGAGATAATTAAAAATAAACCAATGAAAATTCATAGAAGCAACAATTAATTGTTCTAAGTATAAAAACAAAAAGAATCGTCCTCTGTACAACTGGACAACAAGACTACTCTCAATAGGTCAACGAACAAACATTGAACAACGCACTAGATCTAATAAAATAACGTATAAGCTTCTCAGATGAAGACCTTAAAATAATCAAACAAAAGTAGAAGGTCTATACTATATCACACGAATAAAATATGGTAGAAAAACGCAGCATTAACAACAACAATGGTAATAAAGATTAGGAATTCGACGTAACAGTGGGTAGCTACGACCATATTTTGCGAACTTATAAGCATAAAGAAACATATTAACAAATATTATCGTCAAAACAGATATATAAACCTGTACACAGACGTCGGACTAATAACCCTAATATATTCTAATCGTAGAACCACGGAAAATAAGAAAACTCATAATAGAAAACTTCAACAAACTAATATTCTCAATAGGCTCAAAATGAAATCTAAAAGTAATAAATTTCTTAGATATAACATTCACTTTAAACAAAAATACATAAAAACCATGCAGAAAAGCAAACACAGTCCCATGTATATTGATAAACACTGCAACCACCCATCTAACACATTCAAACACGTTCCTATTTCCATAAACAAAAGAATACAAACAACCCCAGTAAATTTAAAGAAAACAAAGAAATATACGGTTCCGCCCGAAGAAATAGCGGGGATTTTAAACAAGATGCAATACATAAACAAAAACAGACTACAAAAAAAAGAAATCAACAGAAAAAATATAATTTGGTTTAACCCAATATAATATAATAATAACAAAAATAGGAATATATTCTTCAGTAACATGAAAAATAATTTCTCGGAATAAAACTATCATGAAGCGTATAAAACACAGACAAAACTATTTACAACTACATGAATAACATGGAATATAATAAGCTAACAGAAGAAAAAATCCTCAACAACACTAATTGTAGCAGAAAGAACATCAATAAATGGAACTGTCGAAACAAAGACAATTGCTCACCTAACAATAAATCTCTAACCGACATTTTGATATATAATGCCACTGACAAAAAATAACTGCGATGAAGAAAATTACATAGTATTCACAGAAACAACACTCAGAGAAAGAATTAGCAATCAGAAAACATCATTTAACACAGAAAGATATAAAAACAACACACTATTATAAAAACATACATATAGAGCCAGAAAGTAAATAACATTACCACCACAATTAAATGAATAATCATAAAAAGACCATCCTCGCACTTAGCAATAACTGAAATTGTAAATTATGCATGGAGGAAAAAATAACAATAGTTACCGTTAAAAACAAATCAAACAACTGAACAAGAAAATTAAATAGTGTGGATATGAAGATATTGAAAGAAATCCTTAATTCGATACTGAAATATCAATACAAAATAAAATAAATAAACGCGTCACAAAACACAACCCCACCACAAATACCAGCCTACTTCATATGCACGACCAAAGAAAAAACAGTTGACAAAAGAAAAAAGAAAGAAACAACGAGATAACATAAAACTCAACAAAAATACTCACAAGATCACAAAGGAATATATTCACGCGAAAATATCTGCAAATATCAACAAAAAGCCAAAACTCACACACATAGATAAACAAAAGAATTACGCATATACAAGCACAAACACGTAAACGTGAACTAAAATTTGAAAAGCAAAAATCACACGGCCATATACAATGACACGGTCAAAAAAAGTCAGCTTAACACTGTTACTACAGATCAATAATACATAAAGCAATTAAGCGAGAATATACATAAATACGGTCAAAAGTGATCAGCAGAATAGAAAGCAAATAATAAAAAAAAAAAAAAACAAAAAAAAAAAAACAAACAAACTCTACACCACTTAAGAAACAGCAAACATCCTAAGAATAAAAAGAGAATACGACATACATTAAGGGAAGAAAAACACACACAGAGACTAACACGAAGATATCTAATTGCACCAAACTATAAACAAATACGAAAAGGCTTCGAATTGGAGCCAGGCTCACGACAGACTTGTCGAACTATTTATCTTCAGGCAGAGTGGAAACCAGACGAGCCTATAAAAATCGGCCTTGTGCCAGATCCTGACTTATGGGAAAGTTGTTACATAAAAGATGGCAATAGGCTTGAATAGTGAAGGCATTACAACAATGTGCTGACGAATCATATATATATATATATATATATATATATATATATATATATATATATATATATATATACACTAAAATAGATAAAATGCTTAAAAATGAAAATTTATTTTTATTAGAAGTCGGATTGACTAAAATACACCACTCCACATTATATATATGTGTGTTTGTGTGTATGTAGGTGCATACATTCTCAATATTCGTAATCATACAATTATATAATGCAACAACTTTTATCTGGTATTTACAATAATAGTAACATCGTAGAGCTTATTAGTGTGCGAATATCTGCAACTTTCTCTAACAGTATATCAAGTCAAATCTGTTATTCTAAATACAAACTGAACAATTATCAGCCGCTCTGAATAGATAATCTGTTAACAGATTTCAACTACTTATCATTTTCGACATTACATGCAATATAATTCTTACGGGGAAGACATCGCGTATATCTCTAACACCATATTTTCTATAGCCATTCGTCAGGTCATATATCAAGATCTTGCGCTAGCAGGCTTTAATAACAGATAATGAAACAGCTATATATATATATATATATACAATCATAGAAAATGAAGTGTAAATACTAAATGAGAAAATGTTATCAAAATATCTATTGTATAAACAGTGATTCTTTCGTACAGAGAAACTAGTTTTCAATTATATGTCTCGAGTATCGATTATTATTTTACTATTTCTGCGCAATTCATTCCGAGAAGTGTTATATAAAAATCAATTCGAAGTAAGTAATTGCACCTTTTAGTACAGTGACGTCTTCAAGACATTCCTCAGGCAAGAAAGATTTTATCCGGCCATTAGCATTTGAATCATGCTGGGAACACTTTCAAATTTTCATTAAATCTTTGATGTAAAATAAAAACGTAATATATATATATATATATATATATATATATATATATATATATATATATATATATATATATATATATATACACTAAAATAGATAAAATGCTTAAAAATGAAAAAAAGAATGACTTTTATTAGAAGTCATGTAAGTTGACCATCTGAACGATGAAATGTTAAGAACATTTAGTTTTACAAAATTAGATATTTCTAATATATAAAACATTTTTTCTCATAACAAATCATTGTTTATGATTTAAACTCTGTTGACCTTTGGTATACATATTTTTGTAGAGTATCCTTTTAAAATATATTTCACTTCTTTATTACCTAAATATTTATATTCACATATGTTACCTGATAAATTGGCAGAAAGTTTTTCGTGCTTTTACGATTTGAATGTTATTAAATTGGAACTCAGAGGAGAGAAAGGGTGATAATAATAACACTATCGATTTCAGCAAACAATACTGATTGAGAGACGAGGTGTTCAAACGGATGGGAACTGAGATACACCTACCGAGAAATTAAGCTTAATATCACATACGGACATTTAAATCTTTTTGTCTAAAAACCCAGAAAAATGCCATTGTAATTTTTTTTTCTCGATACGATAGTTTTCACCAAATCATTGTGTCTTATTTTAAAATAATTTATCCGATTAATGATATACAAAGAGTTTGCTTTGTTTTACGGCATATCAACATTTGTTAAATGCCGACAAGATTTTAATTGCTGGTGCGTTTTTCTTTTTCAAAATTGTATTGCTGGTAATTTTTTCCCAAACTTTTATTGTTGGTAATTTTTTTTTCCTAGAAGGTATTGCTAAATTTCTTTTTCAAAAATATACTGCCGTTATTAATTTTTCCAGAAAAAAGTATTGTTGGTATTAAAACATATGTTTATACTTTCATAGTCTTCTAAACACTATTGCGGGGTGGTTAAATATTTACTCATAGCTGGGACCCTGAGAGGTGCTACCATCCGGGTCAAAGTGGACCTGTGAACACCAGCAATTAAGAGGTGATTTCACGTTTCTCAAAACCTTCTGATTAAAGGCCCCGCTATTGGACTTAGTTTATCGTCTTACTCAGTATGCAGAAGTAGTTTATCATCATACCCAGGACTTTATACAAATAGATGAGATATTATATTTGATATAATCCAAACTAGGAATACTTTCATAAATCATGCCCCTTCAGTACCTGGAATATCCTATATCCCGACAACTTACTTTTGCCCATATTAACTCATGCCTATTTTATATTTTTTTGTCATTCATTCATAGTTTTGACATATATAAGCTCAAAGTTGTCAAGGAGATTGTCACTGTTTTCTACCTTTACTCTTGGCAAGTATATATCCTTTGAGTGTTAATGTTTCGATGTATTTGTTCCCCATTAAAAGTCACAAGAATTTCTACTGAGTGTCTTTCTGATCGTCATCAACCTTTTTCTTGTAGTTCATATTCTATATAAAAGTTTTCATTTCTGACATATTTTTTTTCCTTTTAATATAAGAATCCGTCGGTCAGACTATATTACTGTTGGTCAAATATTTTCTTCTCCAGGGAGATTATATAAACATTATTGTAATAAGAAATATTTTAAGCTTCTCCCTTTATAGATCATTTTGAAAATTTAGCTAAAAAAAGTGTTTGTAAGAATAAGTTTACAGAAATTTGAAAATAAAGTTAATTATTCCTCGGCGAAAGTAAAATAATTGCAAGTATTCACCTCAAGTAAAATCGATTAAATTCTACCGATGAAGACTGAAAACGTTTACAAATTGGAACGGTCGTTTTCGGATTTCCAATTTCTATTATTTACAGGTAGTAAATGTATCATTTCGCTAATGTGAACTGATATTTTCTCGGCCCACTCCAATTTCTGACCTCGAAACTAATAATTTTACATGGGAATATTTTGCGAAAGACTTAAGTCGAATCATTCGAACCCCAATACCCGAATAAGAATTTACATCCTATAATGTACAGTGAACTATCACCATATCCGATATTTTATGGAATTATTTTCTTTTATATTGGAATAATGAATAATTATTCACGTTCTAATGAACGCTAAAGCATGACTCTCAGCCATAGCATTTAAAAGCAGAAGAAAATAGGTGTTAGGTGTCTACGTCAGAATACTTTTTATTTAACTACAATTTGAAATATTTTTACTTTTAATTTTTTAATATACTATATTTCTTTCAAAAACAATTATTTAAATGTAATTAGAATCCCTTACACTTTGTAGAATCGGTTCTTATACATAAAGGTGAGCAATGGATTAAAAATTCATATGACCACTTCGACATCACAATGGGATCACTAGACTCAGCTGAGTCTTCTGATCTCATCGGTCTTTTTATATTATATAACCTTACTGCACACCATGATATCAATACAACAGACATTGGTTTGTACAGAGACGATGGCCTCATGGTTATTAGAAACTCAACCAACTTCAAAATAGATAGAATTAGAAAGGTTTTATATAAAGAATTTAAAAACATGGGCTTAATAATTACCGTTAGCACTAAATTAAGAAAAGTAAACTTCCTAGATATAACATTAGATCTAAATAAAAATACATACACACCTTATAAAAAAAACAAACACCAATCCTTTATATGTACACCCTAAATCAAATCACCCCCAACTATAATTAAACATATACCGTTATCTATCAGTAAACGAATAAGTACTAATTCTGCAAATATTAATGAGTCTAGTGATCCCATTGTGATGTCGAAGTGGTCATATGAATTTTTAATCCATTGCTCACCTTTATGTATAAGAACCGATTCTACAAACTGTAAGGGATTCTAATTACATTTAAATAATTGTTTTTGAAAGAAATATAGTATATTAAAAAATTAAAAGTAAAAATATTTCAAATTGTAGTTAAATAAAAAGTATTCTGACGTAGACACCTTACAAAAATCTTTAAATATACGGAAAAAAAAATTACTTAAATAATATTTAAATAAAAGTTTTTAAAAAAAAAATCGTAATATAATTGATATAGAAATTAAATGAAATATACTCTATAAAAACTAACAATGAAAATATTTTAAAGTTGTAATTATAATTGTAGTTAATTAAAATGAATTCTAACCTAAACTTCTTTTAAATTTAAATTAAGATTAAATAAATAAATTAAGTTTACTAAATCAGTGAAATGAATTAGGTGTTTTGGCCATAAAAAAATAAAAAAAAATAAAAATAAAAATATTTAAATATAAAATTTTAAAAATAGTAATACAATCACATTTAATATAGAAAAATAATTTTACTTATTCATAGTAATTCAAATATTGAGTTGATGTAGAGATGGTGGCGTAGTGTTGTCGGTTTTTGACGTATTTTTTAACGCCAAGGAGCGGAGTTATTGCGTCATTATTTTCTGCCCCGGCCTAATACATTTACTTCAATTAAATATATAAAAAAAAAAAAAAAATAAAAAAAATAAAATAAAATATTTTAAAGTTGTAATTAAAATTATAGTTAATTAAAATGAATTCTAACCTAAAATTCCTTTTAATTCGTAATTAAATAAATAACTAAAGTTTACTTAATCAGAGAAATGGAAATTTTACTTGAATAATATTCAAGAATAAAATTTTAAAAATACTTGATGTGATAATAATTCTACAAACTGTAAGGGATTCTAATTACATTTAATTGTTCTTGATAGAAATATAGTATATTAAAAATTAAAAGTAAAAATATTTCAAATCGTAGTTAAATAAAAAGTATTAATCTGACGTAGACACCTCCCAAAAATCTTTAAATATATCAACGAAAAAAATGCCGTTAGAATTTTATCCGTTAATAAAAAAAAAAAAAAATCCAGACGACACGCTTTTAACGGATGTTAGATTTCATTGAAAAATACATCCCTACCCACTACCAAAACGTAACAATAACTGATACATTAAAATATAAACATATTGAACATACTGACACCCCTAGTCTAGCAAAATAGATTTATTTGTAACCTTGGAAACATGAATTTTGTTTTAGCTGTGTATTTAAAACCCTGTAATTTTTAAAGTTACTCCAAAATTCGCTTGAGGATGAAATGGAAGTGATGTCTTTAATTTAAGTACAAAATTAAATTAGGGGCTTTTAGCTTCCATTTTTAAAACATGGTTGGAACTGTGTAGCGAAAAACCATATTTTAAGTCTATTAACTTATATATATATATATATATATATATATATATATATATATATATATATATATATATATAAACAAAAATATATTAAAATTCACTACACGGTTGCAATCGTTTCAAAACCACAAACGCGTCTCTTCGAGCGATGTTACACCACAAGCAAGCGAAAGATTAATTCAATTTAAAAAGCAGAATACATTTTTAAACAGTCATATTGGCTTTGCTTTGATGAAATGTGACCTACGCTAAATTTAAGCCCAATGGAATTTTTATTTTAATATAAATCATGCCACGAAGTCGTCATCATATAAATCCTAGACAACTTTCATATAGGTAGATACAATTTGTTACACTATTTTGTAAGACTTATCGAAGTCTGACATTTAACTTTTCAGATAAATAAAAGCTAAAAGGAGTAGGGGGTAATTTAAGGCAATGCTAACCGGTTATATCCTTATTCAGCTTCTTACATAAAATTTTATAGTTGATTAATGAAAGCCCCCTTTAAGAAACGTAAATAACCGTTCGAAAATGAAGCAGATAAAATACAGAATTACCCTGGCAAATTAATATGCAAACATTAAATCAAGAGCAGCTATATCAGATTTTAACAAACCAAATAATCAATGTAAGATGTTAACGCTAATAACCAAACACATGCCCATTCATATAACATATTAATAATACTAACCAAACGTCAATACGAAGCCATATTAAATCAAAATGAATCTTACAAACATAATAGTAAGCCGTAAAAGTTACACCAGAGCCCATCTTCTGATTATTATTACGAGAAAATTATTATCAAATTCCAAGTTTAAACATATTGTAAAGTACAATATAAGCTATGCCTACAATTTACAGTCAATTTACTTCCTTAGTTTAATAAGATGTTATCAGAAAAACTGATAATTTCTAATTTTTCATGTAATCATAGAAAACAAGATTCATGTAAAGAGCAATATCTTCTAGAATTTTTCGAAATTTTCCATTTTACATTAGAAGTTTTATAAGCTTCGTTTAAATTCTAAAAAATATTTAGAAAAATGTACACTTTTAATATGTAATTTTGATGAAGGATAAGATATATAAAGATTTTTCAAGAGTCGGATTCACTATTTTTAAAAAATTTCTAAGATAAACAAGCGAGATGGTTAAACATTGAATTCGTAATGAATATTCGTTAGAATTCTGACAAATACTTTGGCTAATATTATTGACAGTATTTATCTTAGGGTGTTGATTATTATCAAATTTAAAAATTGGTTTAAAATGTTATTATTATGTTTCTTTATAATCTTCTCAAGATTGTCGGTGCAGATATAACTTAGTTTTAGTATGCTTCTGCTAAATAATTTACTAAGAGAAATATTTTTAGGATAATGTTTATCAATGAAATGGAGGAATTTCTGGCCTAAATTATTAGAAGTTAATTTGTTAAATGCAAATTTTACCAAATCATTTTCTTATTCCTATTCTTTTTTCTAAGATCAATATTATCATATTTTCTATACTTGAGTTCAGCATACTTAAAATGACTATTGCTAATTCTACATTCTAATAATGATGGTATATGTTTGATTACAGATGAGGGGATGTTAGAATTTTAGTGATTATATACTGGGTACCATTATTTTTATATAAGGTTGGAATACATCATCAAAAAGATCGAACGTATCATGAAGAAAATCAACTCGTTTAACATTGGTAGCTAACTGGTCTGATAGTTTTTTTTAATCGTTGCAGGTAATTTGATCTCAAAGTTTAGTCTATGTTCTTTAATTAGGGCTTACAATTCTTTGGCACAGAGATGACTAAACTTATTGCTAATTTTTAGTTTATCAGTTATATTTCTACAGGAAGTGTTAATTCTATCAACTAAATTATTAGTGTTAATATTCAGCTTTTAATTTTTAATTAATCTTTTTTAATTAAAGCGGTGGGGTTGAATTAAGCATAGGTCACATTTGATTGGTTCATTCCACAAAGTCCACAAGCCCTTTTTAAAACGGATTCTGCATTTGAAATTAAATTAATCTTTCGCTCGCCCAAAGAGACACATTTGTGTTGTTGAAACATGATTGTAATCGTGTAGCTATTGTTAACATGTTTCTGTTTTAATATACTAAAATAAATAAGATTTCTCTGCTCTGTATGGAACATTCTTTTAAATTAAAATTATGCTATAATAATATAATATATTATAAAATAGAATTATACTCCATTTGTTCTCATTTTACCCGGATGTATATATTTTCTGTCACATGTATAGTGGGAAGCTAGATCAATCAACTTAATTTAATAAATTTATGAATGATTACTAGCTTTAGTCGTTTTAATACAAATACAATAACTGTCTACAAAAAATAAGTTATATAGAAAAATGAACCGTTTAATCAGTTCCATTGCTCCTACATCTCTTATTCTTTTCTTAATCATACGTTTCTCATGCAGGTTTTTTTGTTAATGCTTTTCATGTGAGTCCCTAAAATACTCGTCTCTTAAGTGATCGTCTTTCTCTGACTTGGTTTTGAAATAGCATTTGTCATAGACGTCTTTGTTGCTCTGTTGCTTTTCATTATCTTTCTTGAGATATTTTTGATTCAACGTTAAGTGAAACACTTAAAACTTTAATATGATAAGAAAAATAAGCCTTTTAATTAATCAGTTCATTTAGTCTTACGTTTATTAGATTGTACTCTTATTTGTTCAAGCCTTAACGTGAGGCACGCAGATACCTTTGTCTATTGAAGCGATTGTCATACTTGGTCTTGAAACCGATTTTGTCATCGCCGTCTTTTTCGTTCTTTTGCTAATCGTTTTCTTTTGAGACATATTTTCATTTCACTGTTATATAAAACGCATAACATTTTTAATGTCTAAAGATGTTGAGCCAAAAGTGATTTATGTATAATACCAGGAGTAATCAAAGAATCATAGATACCATTCATCGACTAAAAAATGTCCTTTATTTTATTTCGAGAAATATTTCCATTTCTGTTGTGGTAAACCCTCTTACAGTAGAATGAACTTTTCCTCCTCTCGTAAATACAAACTGAGAGAGTTGGGTAGAGAGGGGTGGAGTAGTAGACGCAGTGCTAATCTACTTATTACTAACACTATTGTTTTGTATATATCTTCAGGATACTTGCGTGTCTTTCTTTCTGGCCCCTAAACAGGCCGCAACAATTTCACCGCTATATAATACAAATAATTTTTTAACGTGACAAGATATTGATC
>OZ010591.1:90429659-90439659 GCA_963932145.1 Acanthosepion lycidas | reverse complement strand
GCGGTCAACTCTTTCACGAGGCTGATTACCGCTCAATAATATTTTCAGTTGCATCTGTCCAGTGACAGAAGCAAAATTAAGAGACGCAATGTAGTTTATCTCTCCGAGGGAAGATGCTATACTATAACCCCAGGTCAAGCATTTGATTTTTTAGTGCCATCAACTCGCTATCGAATGTAACACAAGCTCTGTTCAGTTTTTTTACAGCAAACCATGGAAACAGTGCCCAAGCCCTTTTAGCAAATCGCCCCCTTTTTTCACCCCCCCAGGCACTGGGATATACTCAGTTCCGTCCAGAAGGATAGGCACTGCCAGGGGGCATTATGCTCTGGGGCCAGGGCATAATATTATTTGATCTTTCCCTAGTCTAAAGGCCGAGAAATGATGGCGGGCGTGACAAAATAAATACATTTTTGGACGCACGGAGACACGGAAACGAAATAAGGCAATCGTCCAAAATTCACTGACCATAATAAAATAACATCATATGTTGAATTATTTTTAAAATATTATTAAGATAAATGTTCGTAAGACGGTTATTTAGCTAGTATGCCTTAATTCCGCGAGGACCATATATTTAATTAAATATGTTAAACTGCATTAGGATTACCTAGATTTATTTAGTTCGTTAAGCTTATAGATTTGCCTTCGGCAGATTACATTTCTTAAGCATGCATGCGTTTTCTTAGCATATTAAAATATGGAACATAACTTCCATTATCTTGGAAGACAAAATAAAATCGTTGTCAGCTGGCATAAGTTCCTTTTTTTTATAATTTTTCCTTGTTTGTTTAACGATTCATCTGACTGAAAGCCACTTGACTATTCCTTCTAAGGCTTGATCGAGGCCAAGACCAACAAGCACGCCCACAACACATTCGACTTTCTGAAGGCTGCCATTATGGAGCTGTTCGCCGCTACGTACAAGGACATGGTCGCCAGTGTGTATGACTCATCTGGCGTCCGTCTTGAGATGGTCGTCGACTCCGGCGGCGGTTACATTGAAAAAAAAAAGTAGTATGTAACTGTAACTGTTGGTAAATAAACTGTCGGGTCTCTGCATATACAACTTTTGTTTTTATTGCTTATTTCGTTTTCTTTTTGTCAAGCGTCGAATTTTGCTCCAACACCCCGTATTTTAAGTGTAGACGTTTATGTACTAAAAAGAAGGGAATGCATTTATCACATATTTAGAAGCTATGTCTTTCATTTTGTATTGTAATTGTGTGAATACACAAATTCCTGAAGATAACAAGTCACATTTTACTCTGAAATACGGTTTTAATTTTACCCAAGTGAACTTTCAAAAAACTGAATAGAAAATTAAAAATCACTATCGTTATCACCACTTAACGGAACTCCGAACCAGCCCTGCGTTTATTATTTTAATTTACTTATGTTTTTAAAATACATCTAATCACAATATATTAAATATGTAGTGGGAATGAAATGTATACAGAGTAGCTAATCTCTACTGATAATGGTACCCGCCCCATTCGGTTAAAGAAACATCGTTTAGTGTACCGCCTCTGTAAAAAGATAACACTTTGGCTCATCCGCTAGAATAGAGCGGGTGCCAGACCCAGAACTTTGAGATATGAGGAAAAAATTGTTTACCAGCTTCCCCATGAAAGAGCGGTGTTAGCCGTGCAAATCAGGTATATTTTATGGGGAAGTGAATAGGGATACTGATATAATGACTGGCAGTACGACGCGTTGAGTTCGCAACGACATTCCAGTGCGTCAATTTCAAATTCGTTCGTCCTTGTTTGTGTTTCCACTGTCTCGGCTGTGTTTGTCCCGTACGTGTTGTATTCCCAAGTAAATATCTTGTTCGTGACCTGCTCGTCGTGATCCAGTGTTTGATTCTGGCGTTTTTCCTCCTTCTTCATTGGCAACCAATATGACGAAAATCTCTTCAAATAATTATACATAACTATAACGCCTGTACTAAATCCTGAACATTGAGAAACTCTTCATTACTAAATTTTAAAGAGCATAGTAAAATTATTTAAATTTGAATGTAATGTACAAATGTTATTAGTGGAATTATAATAATGATAAAATAACCCTGCAGTATAAGTAACAGGAATCATTGGGAGAATTTTACATTGTACCAGAAGGATACACACTAGAGACATTAAATGTTAAAAGAACATTGGGTAACTGATGAAATTATTATTATTCAACTGTGTAATTATTGAACAATTATTGAAGTGTGAAAATCTCTCTCTCTCTCTCTCTCTCTCGTGGTTTGTAACACATTATTTATCATCTGTCAGTTGCGTCTCTGTCTTTGGGCAGAATGCGCTCAGTGGTGACTCCGTGAATGGAGAGAGTCGAAACCCAGGAAAATTATACTGGAAGGTTCCGGCCCCGGGGAACTGCTGTCCGAGGCCGCGCCCTCACATTGCAGTAGAGACAGAGATCGGTGCATGCACCGGGCTAGCGCAAGCGACGATTGCGGTGGCTAGAGAATTTTTGTTTCTAGCCCGGGTTTACTCGCTCAGGCTACCTACATTAAAACGACCTTGTGTCACAACATGACTTCCTGGGGTGTTGAGTAAATACAAATATTATTATTCAACTTCGATAGATGACTACACTATTGGCGGACTATGGAATACGTTAAATATATTCTCGATTGCGGGTTAACCCTCCAAAATAGCGCCACCTACCAAGTAAATGCTAAGTGAATGAAATATAAACAACTTGACGTATGGTCGGACATCATCCTGATGGAAGACGACACCTATCATTTTTAGATCGATTGCTGCATTGAATAAGTCCTATTCGAAACAGTTTTTGTCAGAATTAAACGCCTTTTTTGAAGATGAAGCTCCTAGAACACAACGCACTTTCATTACAGAATGTTTCCATCATAATATTCTTCCGATTTTTTGAAGTTGTTAATTGTTGGCTTGTTCCACTTTACTCGTGAGAGTTTTTTTCTAAAAAATCTTATACAATCGGCTGCAAATTTTCTTTTGGAAAATGGCTTGTTTCTCATGAGTCTGAGCAAGGAATAGCAAATAGAAACGTGGTTCATTAAATTATTTCATTTTAAATCGTTTGTTACCCAAGCATTCTTGAAATTAACGTATCCGTGTATTTTAAAATACTAAAGAAATATGTTATAAAATATTGATTATGACACGTAACGTGTAACCTAAGTAAATTTTAATTAACTTTACGAATCCCTGCCTGTCTGAACGGGTTGCCTTCCAGATCAAGATCTTAGCACCTATCAAACAAAGGAAATACATTACTTTCCGTACTTAGTAATATCTCCATAAATGACACATATATATTTCCCGTTTGAAAAGCGTTTTTGTTTTCTAGAATTGAAAGTGAATCAGATGTGGAAAATGCATATCATTTTCCTATATTTTCAATTTATACAGCAAAAAAAAAAAAAAAAAAATAATAAAAAAAATAAAAAATAAAATAAAATAAAAATCACATTCCCCACACCTATTGAATAGAATGTGATGAAATATTGACCCGTAACTTTCATTTACGGGTCAAAAGAAAACAGGTATTTAAATGTCAACCTAATGGAAAAAATTAAGAACCGTTGTTACATCTCATTAGAACTAACAACATTGACAGATAATTTAGGATTTTCTATCAGATCATCGTCATGGAATGAATAATCCAGAATGCGAATTATTCGAAATAACCAGTTAGATGTAAAGATATGTAATTGAAGAGAAATTGATATGTCATTATTACGCTAGAAAAAAAAATCAGTAAAAGAGAATTACCAAGAAATAATTTCACGGCAAACCATAAAGATTTTTGAGCTTCGACTTAGCCGATGAGACTCAATAAAAGTTATAAACATAGGATCAGTATACATTGTGAAGTAGCAGAGGCTTGTCTTGAAATGCAAAGCCAAAGAGGTTGAGTTAACGTTCGAAAGAAATCATGACCAAACCTAGTGGAATGGCGCCACAGAATCTCAAAGAACTGTAGCAAATAACAAAAACACATCACTTAATGAATTTCAACAAAAACAACAACTAAAATATAACTCGAAAAGAAAATAATGTTTGAAATGTTGACATTCCGCAAAACTTTAGACAAAGGCTTACCTTGGAAACTCTCCTCAATAGTCGAGAGAAAAATAACAGGTACTGTCCTGGAGAAACCTTCTTACATGGAAAAATTACTTGAAAGGTAAGATGTAAAACATTCCAACTGAAGGAAGCCCAAGTCTTTCGGTCAATGAACGCTGAATGTTTTCTTATGAGCGAACGGCTTATATAACCATTACCATTGCTATGAAAACGTATGAATGATTTTATTAAATAGTATGACAGAAAGAGAGAGATATTTCAAAACTGACATAAAAATGTGATGACAGCACAAAGAAAGTTAATAATTAATTGATTCTCATTATATGGTGCCAAATAAACAAATCAGGCAAAACAAAATTCCAAAACAATATATAATTGAGAAGAAATAAAAGTACGTAGATATTTCAAGAATATTCAAGTAATTACATACGAAATGTTGTAAACTTTCAATGTGAAGATATCATTGAATGATTATTAATGGCGGTCTGACACAAACTGTCAGAATTAAATATATTAAGGCTGAAAATGAGTATTTTGTAGATAGAGATAGGATCATCAGTTACGTTATAAAGCAAAACAAGAATTTGGCTCTGAAGCAGTGAATAGTACAAGCTCTATCAATGTACACAAAACTTACATCGATGTAGTTCGTAACAGACGCTGCAACTGTTGTCGCCAGACTCGTTGAAAACCCTATCATTACAAGCGGTCCTTTCTTCAGCTTTTGGTCATGCGTAAAACAAAAACTGGGATCATGCGTAGTGTGAATCCCAACAAGCTAACTATCTTTCATAACTTGTCGGCATGGAGCTAGGACACTTAATTGATTGCTACGAGCACATATTTAGACAAGAATCCTCACTGACTCTTTAACTTACCAACAGTGTAAGTTCAATGATAGCTTAAGCTTTTAAAACGTCAATAATAAGAACATAGCTTGCATTTAAACCGCTGTTCAAGGACTATCCTTAAATACCCCCTTGTAGTTAATGTAGTTTTCGTTTATCAACATAAGACATATTCTCAACAGACGATGAACACAAAAGTAACACAAATTATATTCAAAGATTATCTTGGCTCACAGTCACAATATTTTAATCGTATTAGATTTGTTTAGAACGGTCAAATAAAACATAATGTGATTAGTGGAATAAATAAGTATCTGGAATGTATTTATATATATATATATTTCAGTGCTTGTATTTATTTTAGATTAACACAGGATATGATTTTTGATAGCAAACTACTTTTCACACCAGAATCTAGCTCATATCGCTGTTGGTTTAACATTCGACCGTAGATCGAACATTGCTGCTAGATCTGGTCTAGTGTCCCAGCTTTAAATCTAGCGATTCTTGATAAAATCCAAAGTCGTATCAGCAATAATATTGGGCCTGACTTGGCATCTCGGTTTCGGTAATGTTCCCACAGCCGTAACGAAGCCACTGTAAATATTTACATGGCGATTGTTCTGATAAATTTACTTCATTCTTATCTTGACTTTACAAATGGAACTTCACCGTTGGGGCAATTAGTTTCCAGGTTCCTGATTCCTGTCACCTTCAGAAATTATAATGAAATGTTGGTCATCATCACGCGTTCTTCTCTCCTGTTCATTATCCCTTTTCCGTTTCTTTTATCTCACTCGAACCACTTGCATTCTAGTGGATTTCATTGTCTTCCTTATGATGAAATGATTAAAATAAATAAGTAAAAATTACTATGGAAAACTTATATAATTTAACTAGAAAATAGCAGTTCTTGAGGAATGCTCCCTGACTAGAATTTCCTCCTTCATAATAGTAAAAGATGGGAATGGTTCGATTCTATGTAAGTAGCACCCCATGTCCTAGAATTGAAAACATGTACTGGTGGAACCAATGGTTTTAATTATTCGGAAGAATTTTCATGGAAATACCCACTGTGTATTAAATCCGGCTGCCGTATTGCACTCAATTTAAAGTTAGGGTGTGACATGCTAAATATGGTTCTTTTTAAAAAAATTGCCGTTTTTTGAGGAAACAAGTTTAAAGATTAAATTTCGAGCGTTGCAACTTGATTTCGGCGATCAGTGAAAGATGTTATGCTTTAAAGAACCGCTTAACTTTTCTGCGAAGAAATGTATTAATGATATTTAATAAAATGTTTCCCAATTGCAACATTAACACGTTCTCGGTAAATCAAAGAAAAACAAAACAGTATCATGAATAATATGAGAATATTCACTGTATAATGGCAAAATGGTTTTTGAATACAATATGGCCAGTGATGAAAATGCTTAATTTCTTTTATAGTATTTAGGCTTTGTTACTTTCAGAGGAAAAATTTAGAATAAATGTAAAAAAAAAAACAACAAAAAAACCCCAAAAAAAACAAAACAAAAAAAGACAAATAACAAAAAAAGACAAATAAGAAAAAAAAAACAAAAAAAAAACAAAAAAAAAACAAACAAAAAAAAAACACTCTAAAACCTCATAATATATAACATCCTTCATTTGTTCAATTGTGGGAAAATAAACATATCTCGTTTATGAATCTTGAACCGGAACATTCTTTCGATGGTTATTATCTACGCTCTCACCGTTATAAACATTTAGTGTTTTACAGTAAAATTAATTACTTTGTTTTGTATTTTTGTACAGTAGACTTAATTATTTGAAAAAGAAAGTGAAAACATTGTTTAATTTACATAATATCGTATTTGTAGTAATTTCGTAGTTTTGTTTTATTTTCGAAGTGACTGGCGTTTATTTCAAACGTTATGTCATTTTATTTCCGTGGAAGAAACTATATTTCCATTTAGGCAAGTAATACTGTTTTTTCTTTCTTATTTCCAATTTACCTTTGAAATTTTATTAAAATAGGGTAATATTTGCACATGTCTTTTTCACAAGAAGATAATCTTAATTCTCTTTCCTTTTTTTTTTCCTTCATTTATTTTCAACTTCATCATGTCCTGTTTTTCAAATTTTAAATTAACTAAAAAAAATATAAATTTACTTATGATAATCTAACCTTTTTTGGTAAATAATACTAAGATATTTTCATTCGTGAATTCTAGATCTGTTTCTAAACTTATATGCATTTTGAAGTTTCAGGTTTTCAGTGGAGAAAAAGAATATTTAAAAGCTCTGAGAGAGAAAGCAGTACAATTAGTCGGTTTCAAAATTAGAACTATTAACAATGATGTCATCAAAAAATATCAAAAAACTACAACAGGAGCAGTGAGATTAGACAGACAGATTGAAAGATAGCAACGACGGGGTTCTACTCTTTTTCATGGAAATACCCACTGTATATTAAAGCCGGCTGCCGTATTGCACTCAATTTAAAAGTTAGGATGTGACATGCTAAATATGGTTCTTTTGAAAAATGTTGCCGTTATTTTTCCACTAATGTCATCCAGGTAAGAAACAACCGCTAACAGTTTTGAGGTAGGGAGACTCTCAGTGGGAACTTACAGTTTCTATTAGGTTGGTGCAAAATAATGACGTAATAATGTCGTTTTTTGACGTTACAAATACGTAAAAAAACGACATTATCACTTCATTATTTTTGCACCAACCTAATAGATATTCCATGGAACTTATTAAGGGTGATGTATCTTCCAAATCTAGAACATAGTGTGCTAATGCCATTTTATTAGACATACAAGATACATCAGTGATAAATCAAAGCTAAGCAGGGAAATGGCTAGAATAAAAGAAACGACTCATCAGAAGCATATTCACAACCATGAAAATATCATCTGCACTGGTGTTAATAAGAGAGTTTATAAAGACACTTTGCAATGCAAGTATGATACAAAGGAAAATGGCTGAAACAAATTTCAGAAAACCAAACGACCAGATCGACACTTAACTTTCACCAGAGATGTACACAGAGCTCTCTCACCCATAGAGTTATCCTTAACACTGCAGATGGCGTTGTTCTAGCAGATGATGCGGCTGCTGTATTAGAAGAAGCCAACAGCGCAAATTCCATTAGGGCACTTCTTTTAGACAATATCACTACAAACACAGGTTGTTTGTCAGGGCTTGTTACAGCTCTGTAAAAAAAATTAAAAGAAATTTGCACCATTTGCTGTTCATTTTATCAAAATATACTTCCATTTAGAGCTGTTTTAAGTACATTTATAGAAGTAAAGGAAGCTTTACAACTTTTACTGGTCCTCAAAGGAAACTTTACGGAAGTGATTTATCAGGATTATCAATATCCCTCTAGATAATTTCTAAATTACTGCGGGGGTGGGGGTGGCAAATTTAAGTGGTGACCAGTGACTGCTCTTAAAATATTCAGTAGGAAAATTTCCAGGGAAAGGGAACCTTTGATTTGATGCCAGGAAAATTGGATCTCTAAATCAAGCAAGATGGCTGATTTTAGCCATCAGGTTATGTTCATAGATCGTAGGTGCTTATCCACGGGAAAACTCTATGAATGTACGCTCTTATAAAATTTGTAATTGAAATATAGACAGCTATTTAGTTTAAAATTAAAAGGAATAATACATTCTGTAACCAACAACTGTATATCTTCAACATGAACATCTACAGTCGAAGGAAATACATAATGTGACATCAAAAAAATTTACAGGACAAAATATCTTTTGTTTCAGGAGTAGCGAACCAGCAGAGAAGATATTAGAATAAATTCTAATCTGAAGTGACACTCTGGTAAAATTTGATGAACGTCTTATAAAGTAGAGATTGTGAAGCTGCACTTTTAAACTTTTTTTCAAATAATGAACTGCAATCGAATAGAGTGGAACAACACAGGAATTGCCAAAATTAAATGCATATTTGCAAGATGTAGAAAGAGCAGTTAAATTAACAACTGAAGCTTCACAAATTTTATATGGACAAGGATCACGACACAAGCACATTATTACTACCACATTGTGTCATCTAATAAGACCTCCATTACTTCAAAAAGAAATTATACTGAACAATTATGGTGTAATATGTTATAGAGTGCAGTATTTCTGGTACGATTTTCATTAAACAATTTAAATTTAAAACATTTTGTCTTATAATTTTTGTCCAGCAGTATAATCTTTTTATATACACTATTATTCTGGGTTATTATTTATTAGAGACTAAACATTACATAAGAATCTATTCGTTGATTAGCCTTTTTTTGCAGGTTTCGCTCATCCAATACAGTAACAAATTTCATATTTTGCTTTTGGTGATTGATAATTAGAATGTTCATTTTTAATATATTTTTAATTCACTGTATGGAATAAAAAGCATCAAATTTATCTTGATTTATCCTTAAGACATTACAAATCTGAAGTTAATTTTTAGATTTTTAAGACGAAATTTAATCCTAAATGCTCATAGATTCGTAAAAGTTACGCATTTGTTTGTCAGTACTTGTCACATGAAGCCCGTTTCTTCAATGAGTGCAATTCTGATTTTCTAAATAAACTGAAAAATAAATCTTCCTTCCTCAGTATCTGTAGATTTCTGATGTTTCGTCTACGAGAAAGAACAATTCGAATTTAGTCTTTCTGGTAAACTGGCTACAACTCTTGTGAAGCTGTTCTACTCAGCTTTTTAACCAAATAGCAGAAGTGGTGGATTTTTGACATTCGGAAGTGTTTTTGCGTGTATGTCAAGGAAACAGATTAAACTAGTACATACAGGATGTCCAAAAATGTTCGTCCTATTCTTCAGTGAGTCGACGATTTGCCTCAGCAGCAGTTGAGCCACAACGAGAGTAATGTCGGACAGCAGAAATTTGTTGATTCTGATTTAGTCAAAATGTCATGATCGAAGACCAAACTACAATAAAATAAAAATGCAATAATAGAATAAAATAAATAATAATAAGGTGAAATTTTTTGGACAACCTGTGTATATTTGCGTATATTGCTTATCTATATTTGCTGCCAATTGATATGTATCCAAAGGACA
>OZ010591.1:90234659-90424659 GCA_963932145.1 Acanthosepion lycidas | reverse complement strand
CTGCTACATATGTATTTTTTTAAAGTTTAAATTAATAAAATAAATATTACTTATTCTTTAAAAAAATATACACTTTTTATTTTAGAATCAAACATGGCGTCCAAGATAAGTCATCACTTGCGCAACATGCTTCAATATTTTCTTAAAAAAAAAAAAAAAAAGCAAACATTGAGTAACCTTCCATTTCGGTTGTGTCAGTAATCTGGCGTGAAACCCAATATCATGTACCCGACTGTTTCTTTTTCTTAGCAGACATACACAGTAAGTTGATTATGTTTCTATTAAGACTCAATACGTAAACATAGAGAACTATTTTTATAATTTGATATACTTTAAGATTAAGGTATAATTAATATTAGTGTATATTCATTAGAGTCAGCAGAACATTCAGTAAAATTAAACATGGTTAGGGAACACCAACGACGTATCCCTCAGAGTAAAGATCGACATATATATAGATCAGTGGTTCTCTATGCTGATGAAACTTGGACCCTATAACGCAAGAATATAAGTCAACTTGACGCCTTACACGGGCGCTGTCTTCGTGCCATAAGTGAATGTGTGAAGAATAGTGCAATCACAGGCATTGAAAACATTCTAGCAAGGATACAACTTATGTGGGCTGGTCATGTTGTGAGAATGGATGAGCAGAGGTTTCCAAAGAAGGAGCTGTATGGACAAGTACCAAACTTTAAGCATGAAGTTGGACGTCCACACATCGCTACAAATATAAATTGAAAGTCAACTTGAAACATCTCAACTTTGATCTGATAACCCGGGTATCCTAATCATCAAACCAAAGGGAGTGACGTAAGACATTTTTCATTAGTCTTCCAAAGAAGGCGCTGTACAGACAACTACCAAATTCTAAGCGATCAGTTGGACGTCCATTCTTACGATGCAATGTCAAATTAAAAGACAACTTCAAACGTCTCACATTTGATCTGAAATCCTGGGAAGCCTAATCCTCATTAGTCAAGTTTCAACAATGGATCTCATCCTCGTCGCCATTGTTGAAACTAGACTAATGCATGGAATAATAATGCAACACAAAATGTACTTAGAACAAAATGTATTGAAAAAAGAAAGTGTACACAATATTTACATATAGTCTTTTGTATATTCCTGGGAAGACAGTTCCTGGAATGTGTGTTGACCGAGTCGCAGTCGGGCAGACTCTCTGGTTCAATCTCTTCCTTCCCGGTACCAACCATATTTATATGGTCGGTACTCCACTATGCAAATTAGGTGGATCCTACCACAACATTAAGTTAAACGTTTTTAAAGACAGAAGACAGTGTGTCTTTGTCGCCCCCAGCAAGGATAGGTTAGTATCACACTTAAGAAAGTACAAATGAAATATGTCTTTCCCTTACCTGATTTTCTCCACAATAGCCGTTGCTATCATGCATAAGTATAAAACGAAAGGCTTTATGTAATGCTGACACTCATTTATCGTTTATGATTGGAGAGTCCACCATCTTAATCTTATATCAGGTCTAAAAACGAAGATTGTTTCAGTCGTAGTATATCTCAACTTTAAATCTGCTATTCGTCTTTTATCCCATCAGTTCAACCTCCAGTACCTGAAAACGCAGGGAAATTTGTCTTGACAGATTTCGATGAAACAGAAATACTAGTATGCTGGACAATAAGACGGTACCTATATTTTTGCGGCATAGGTACGTCTTATTTGAAGACGTACCTATACATGAATCACATTCGCAAATACCTGTCACAGCAAAAGGTTGTAAGATATTTAAACTTGACAAAACTGCAGAGTGTGCGTCTAACTTCGAAGCTAAAAAAAGAAGAATTTAGTAAAACTGCAGAAGAAAAGTGTTTTTGACAGAAATTTACGTTACTGTAATGATATACCTGAACATTTTGAAGAACTACATTTACAATACAAGACGACTCAGTTGATGCTTTCATTGCCGCCTCTTTTTGTAGCACCAAAATCGTGCTGTTGCATATTGGATATATTCTGCCATCGATTCTTTTAGTCCATTCGGTTTTTTTTTCAAAGAAACTCACTAAAATCTTGTTTTTTTTTTTTTTTTTTTTTTTTAAAGAAAATGAAATACAATGAAAATATGTGGTTAATCGGTGCTAATCGTAAGATAATACTTATTCTGAATGTATTGAAGGCGGGTTATACGAAGTGTATATGTTTTGTGCCGGTGGGATGTGAACACTGCAAATGCACAGAATGGCCGTTAAGATATTTGTGAAAATTGGTTTACATAAAGTTATACGGGAACCATTAGTAGCTAAAGAAAATTATCTTGCCACCACTTTATATAAAATTGGGCTTAATGAAACGATTTGTGAAAGACTTGAAACAAGATGATCCGTCAGTTTTATATGTACAAACGATGTATCCAAGCCTCAGTGATTCTTAAATAAATGAGTGAATCTTGTGTTGGGCCTTAGTTTATGAGTGACAAAGTATTTGAAGGGACATTAAACGCATTGGAATTGGACACATGAAAAGTTTCAAAGTCGTGTAAAATGGCCTACTTGGAAGGCACAAAACGTCAAATTACGGAACATTAGTACAAAATATGATTGAAGAGTATAAACATTTAGGATACAGTATATTACTAAAGGTTCACTTTTTGTGTTAACATCTGCTATATTTTCCGGAAAACGCAGAATTAGTTAGCAACGAACCGGGGTGAAAGGTTCCATCAAGATATTGCCAAAATAGAAAATCGTTATGAACACAAGAAGAATCCTGATATGCTAGCTAATTTTTGCAGGACTTTTCAGAGGTAAGTATGGAACCCACCCACAAAAAACCCCCTCAAATACTTTAAAAAGTCCATTGTTTTTAGCAAAGCTTTCTTTTAATAAATAAACCCGTACTTTCTTATATATTTTAAATGAAATAAAACGTTCAGATGAACATGTTTAATACCTATCCATATACTCATAAATCTAAACCTTTGGAAATTTGGAGACATTTAATTTGTAAATAGCAAACAGCTGGAGTCATTTTGTGAAAAATCGAGTTCATTTTCGTGATCTACTCAAAGACCACCCTTGAAAACTGTATTCTTCTCTCTGCAGGGAAATCATTGTTGGACTGTGTAATTATTTCTAAGTTATTAATAGCTGTGCATTATAGTTATCATTTCATTCTGTTTTATTTATTGTCCTTACTTACCTAAAATAGTGTTTTATAATTCTCTCTTACATGTTGGATTCATTGTCCCTCATTTATACGGAAATGCCTATATACTTCACTTTTTCTTTGTCCGTTTTCATTACTCTGTAATTATTATTATTATTATTATTATTATTATTATTATTATTATTATTATTATTATTATTATTGTTATTATTTCTTTCCTTTGATTTTTGTTGTATCAACGATTATTTCCTGGTTGCTAACCAGAAACATAAATATAGAAATGGCATCATGACATTTTCAACTTAGCATGTAATGTCTGACCTATAATTGTGGCTACAATATTTTGATTTTTTTTAATGCTTGGGCTACCAGGAATCCTTTTAATTTGTCTAGAGTAACATTTTCCAATCAATTTGAAGGCTCCAACTTCAACTGGAATTATTGATGTCCTCATGGATGATATTTTTGAGATTTCCATTTTAAGATCCTTGTATTTTGATATTTTTTAAGATCTTCAAAGATACATTGCAATCTGGAGGGACTATCATATCAATAAGAAAGATTATTATTATTATTAGTAGTAGTAGTAGTAGTAGTAGTTGTAGTACTATCATCATCATCATCATCATCATCATCATCATTATTATTATTAGTATTATTATTAGTATTATTATTATTATTATTATTTATTTTATCCGCTAATATCTGGTAAATTCATGTATGGGTAGCTTGCTAAAAACAGAAGCCTCAAATAAAGTTCATTTTTCCTCCGGTTCTAAGTTTTCATCACGTGCCAGATTATTCTTGTAGTTTCTAAGAGACATCCCTTTTAAAGGAATTCCTTTGGGCAATCAATCTCAATTTTCTTTAACCATTTTTCTATTCCATCAATTTTTCAAAGGTCGACCAATTGGAAGGAAGACGAATTAATCATACGTAATTTATAATCTTTACAAAATGACAGATGCGTGTTAACGGCTCTTGATATCAATCCTCCAATATTCTAGTAGAAGCTGAACAATTTCCTTGCAGAGGCAACAGAGATGTGGTTCTACACAATGGATACACAGAATCCCATAGACGGAATATATGTATAAATTTTAGAAAATTAAAGGAAAATGTACATTTACACTTAGGACCAGAGAGAGGAAAGTGTAATTTATGGGAAATATTATATGGATGAAGGGTTGGGAGAATTTGATAGTCACAAGGCATATTGAAGACAAGTCCGAGAAATGGATAGATGAGCAAGCATTGGTAAGTGTAATAAATAGACATATTGCTTAGTTCTACGAATAGCAGGAAGTTGCAGTGTGACGCAACTCTCCATGGCTAGAAAGGAAAAAAATATACACATGTATTTGGTCTACTTAGGTAACTGTTATGGGACCTTACCCATCATAACATAATGGACTATTCCCTACGTAATAAATACTGCGCCTCAAGAGGAAGCAGAGAGTTCAGTCTGAAATCGGACGACCGGCTGATCGGTTGAACTCTTTGCCTCCGGGCGGGGAGGAACCCGAACGAGACTAAACCGAAGGGCGGAGTTTCTTTCGGGGAGGTAAACCGATTCTGAACCCTTTTATAAGGGTTCAAAAGGCATATTTTTGGCCGAGCCCTCTGGCTTGGAGATCCCACGTTAAACCGGCCTTGTGCCACATGATGCCCTCGTGGGGGGGTGACTAAATACTATTCATTCTGAAGTCGGGCGACCGGCTGATCGGTTGAACTCTCTGCCTTCGGGCGGGGAGGAGCTCGAACGAGGCTACGCCGAAGGGCGGAGTCTCTTCCGGCGAGGTAAACCAACCCTGAACCCGTTTATACATGTTCAAAGGGCATATTTTTGGCCGAGCCCACGGGCACGGTGATCCCACGGGCACGGAGATCCCACGTTAAACCAGGCTTGTGCCACATGATGCCCTCGTGGGGGTGACTAAATACTGTTCAGTCTGAAGTCTGGAGTAAGGTCCGTCAGGAGTCTGTCAGTCAGTCAGAGCGAGCGAGTCAGTCAGTCGAGTCAGAGGCAGTTCGAATGAGAGACCCTTTCAGATAATTACTACAAGACATTGAAATAGTGATGCTGGTCGAGACTACATTGTTCTGCCTAATAGACCTGGTTGTTCGTATTAGGTTGGTGCAAAAATAATATCGGGTTTTGACGGTAAAAAAATACGTCAAAAAACGACATTATTTTTGCACCAACCTAATACTAACATTTTCTACTTCTCTGTATATATTCCTTTTTGTAATATATCTGTGTTATTCCATATCCGTGTTCGTGTTCTTCTTTATTGGTTCTACCTTGGACTATCACCGTGGTACAAGGAACCGGACCATAACAGTAACAAATTTTCATTGTAACATATTTTGTCAAACAAATTACCAGAAAATGGGATTATTTATATCATATTTTAAAATATATTTTTTTCTAATTGATGAATTTATTTCCATACTATTTACATTATTTATAATCGGATACTTGTCATTATATTTATTTTATATTATCACAAAGTTTCGGTTCTTGTGTCGTCCGACCATCATCAGATGGTTGACGGTCCGTGTACCCTGCAAAAATTTTCGAAATTAATCCTTTATTTAATCCATGAGTCTAGAATCTTCTCGATTCCCTGCACATGACAATCTACCCTCAGGAATTAATCTATAGAAAATAGTACATTTATACTTAGAACCAGATGGAAGAAGGTGTAGTTTCTGGAAAACATAATGAAGGAGTAGGGCTTAGAGAATTTGATACTCACAAGTTATATTGAAGACAAGACAGACAGAACAACACAGAGATTAACCTACCTAATGTACTTTCGTAAATGGATATATTTTTTTCCTAATTGATGAATTTATTTTTCGTACTATTTACATTATTTATAATAGGGATAATGATTCGATTGCATTGTAAAGAAAAGAACAAAATATTTTTGTGCATTTGATTCGTTCCTTTTAATTTGAAAGAGCAAATTCTCAATAATAAAATTTGTTACATTTGTAAAACCGTGTGTACAGATTATTTCCTCCTTCCCTTTTCACGCGCTTTTTCCTCTACACCCATCTTAAATCCAGGAGCTGATCTTTTTTGTGATCTAGCACTGGTGGCACAGCTGTTACTGAGAAGATCCTGATTTTTCACCTTTCTTGATGTATGGTTGTTCTCGCTAGGAGGCTGCTTGTGTCGGTCGCCTATTAAGATTCTAGCTAATCCTAGACTACAATGTGAGCCCATAGAAACGATCCATCAAAATAGACGTCGAAAAAATTCCTTGTGCCAGTTCGAATAAGTATCTGAAGCGAAAATAGTGTATTGTTCCAATTTCTGGGTGAGGAATAATCTTCACTTGCCTGTCTTGATAGGTTTCGAAAGCGTATACGTAGATTCGATTAATTATTTTCCAGCCTACAAAATCCTTTCCCAACATCCTTGGAAAATGTATTGACGAATCATCCTCATTTCCTGTGTAATCCTTTAGTAAAACGGACGTTCCACCCAGAAAGATCCCTCTGCTAATTTGAAGTCCAACTTACGAGAGGGTGCTTTCCCGGTCACTACAATTTTGATTTCTTCATGTGTACCGTTAGCCACTATCTCTGCTACATAACCTTATAAACTTCATTTATTACCTCTTCTTACGCTCATGTAAAAATATAACTTGAATCGGCTCCGGTTTTTTTATTGGGTAAAAATTAGTTAAAAAATTAAAGAACTTTCGCTCTTGATTCGATTTATTTAATATTTCAAACTTTCAGTTAGTGTGACGAAGCAAAATTGATTTTTTTAAAAAAATGCATTGTTGAAATCATTCCTTAATTTGAAGTATGATGCGTAAACTGTTTTTGTTTTTATGAAAGTATTCGATATCACATGAAACTACTTATTTTTTATTTGAAACGCATGACAGTAGCATCCGAGAACGTAGATACAGTTTAGAGTGTGTGTGATTTTGTTGGTCATTGCTAGTTTTACTTAATATAAATTGTAGATAATATTGATTTAGTCTGTTTGATCGTATTATGTAAAGAAAAAAAGGCAGTATCCTTTCAATATTTACTTGTGTATCATGTGCAGCTGAATTACACTTTGGTCTGACATATGAAAACTGAGAAAACATGATTGTTTTATTTCCTCTATAAGATGTGATTTAATATTTTCATAAATACAGTTTATTTGAGATATAGTATCTCGAACTGGGCAAGTGATTTCATGAAGAAAATCTTATCTCGTGTGTCTTCTTCCACTGAGATTTTATTTTTGAATAAATGGCTCTCCATTATATATCTTTCATACCATTATATGTTTTTCGTATAATGGTATGGGTAGTTCGAAAGTTCGGGTTCAAATCTCACCATAATCGATTTATCAAGAAGGTGACTTCGTGATGTTAGTGGCGTGTCTGAAGAGAGGGGCGAACTCAGCGTACAGCGTGCGAGAAAGTGCTTGAAAAACATACCACAGGTTGGCGCAAGCCTGGTAAGTGAAATTTGGTAGACGGGACCCTTTGGGAGTAGTCGATGGTTTTCCAAGCACGAAGTCACAAGTCATCGTGAACGAGGGTTTGAGTGTGCTGGCCTTGTTCAGACTATTGATCACGCTAGATAACACACTTTCTCAGAGAAACTGTAGGTAAAGCCCGCTCAGCATAGGTGCAGTATAAACCATAAAAGGGTCCCTGTGCGTGTTGAACAAACACAAATGTACCTGAACAGCCGTCTGCAACATGGATTAGCTAACCGCCTTAGTAAGCTGGTATCCTCGTTACGAGGGGCCAGCCATCCCGGTTGGTCATGCCCTTTCAGTCTTCTTTGCTTATTTATCTACTAATATTTTAATGATAAATCGAACAGCTGCCATATTGGTTTCTAAAAACTAATATTAATTGTGATATTAGTCCTTCCTTATGGCGTCCTGGGTATGACTATGAATTACATCCGCGTCCAGGGTGAGGCGATGAACTGCGTCCGGCGGCAGGGCATCTGATCGGGAGGCTTTGGAGAGCGTGGAGCTTTCTCTTGGTTGCTGGTGTTCCCGGGTCCACCCTGACCCGGAGTGGTGGCACCTGTTGGGGTCCCGGCTATAGGCAGATGGTTGATACGGAAACTGGGGTAAAGGGGATTATGAAAGTGTAAAAATGGGTTTTGGTGCCAGAAGTGCTTTGTAAACTATTTTTGTCGGGGATAGATTTTTGAAGAAAAAAAAAATTGTCACCAATGTTTTGGAATAAAGGGTATTGCAGCAATATGTTTTTGAAAAAAAAAAAAAAAATTAACAGAAATACGTTTTTGAAAAAAATAATATTACCAGCTATACATTTTGAAAAAATAATATTACCATCTATACATTTTTGAGTAAAAAATATTGACAGAAATAGATTTTTGTCAATGCAAAGATATTACCAGGAAAAAAATATTGTCGGCATTAAATGACCCATTGAGATTGATATGCCGTAAAATTAAACAACCCCCCCCCAAAAAAAAAACAGAGGAATAGAGGATGTAATGAAAATTGATCACTGCTATACGTTTTGAAGAAAGAAAGATTATTCAGACAGACAATGAAACATGATTCATGAAATCAAATTACTTGCCCTCAGAAATGAGAACGGGATCTAAAGAGAAAAATTTGCTGTAATTCAGAAATAAAATGCTGAGATATCTTAAACATTATGACTATAAAAATAAAACATAGAAATTATAACGCTATATCACATGGCATAGTGAAAACATATTAAGCAGAGCGAAACATGGAGTAAACTACATAGAATTAGAACAAATGTATGGCAGCGCATGGAAAAAATATAAAAATTAGTAGCTGAGAAATGAACTGCAGCAAACTGGATAAAGATAATAATAATAATAATAATAATAATAATAATAATAATAATAATAATAATAATAATAATAATAATAATAATAGTTATATGTTTTTGAAAAAATAATATTACCATCTATACGTTTTTGAAAAAAATAATAATATTACTAGCTATACATTTTTGAGTAAAAAAATATTAACAGAAATAGATTTTTGACAAAACAAAAAATATTACTAGAAAAATATAAAGTTGTCGGCATTAAATGATCTATTGAGGTTGATATGCCGTAAAGCAATACAAACCAAACCAAACCTACCTTGTCAGGAAATATTTGGCATTAGTTGACAGAATAACCACTGCTGCTGTAGGATGAAATTTATATATTTTTCATTATAACGTGTTTTTAAAAGAAAATAGGTTTGGCAATTTAACTAATTCCTCTATCTAGCATTGATAAGGATTATCTTCCTAACCTCTGAAGTAATTTGGAACGTCAACAACTTGATTATGCCTGTTTATTCTCTTCCATATGATATCCATTTTGGTCCTAAGTGTTGTTGAAAGTCTTCAGGCTGTTTGCTATCTATTATTTGGATCAGTTCTTTGTTTGTGATTGGTTAGCGCCATAAAGAATATAACTTGTGTTTTTACGTTAACATTTTGGTTTTGTAGCAATACTTCCATTCAACAACTCTACGTATGAAATGAGAGTCCGAACACGTCAAATAAAGTGTTTTACGAGTTTTGCCATATCACAATATTGTCGAATGTCCATCTACTTCTTTAATATAAGACACGACAAACAGATTTTACATCTGAATGTTCCGACAGTGACAAAGTTAAAGCCGTCCTCACACATACTAAAATATATTCATGAAAAATGCTTTATCTCAGATATTCAAAGTAAATGAATTTTTCATATTAAAATTACCAAAACGAAATTATTTTAAATTGAATTGTGTTAAACCAAATAATAAATACCGTATCTCTTATAAACTTATTGAATTAATCTGTTTTTCATTTCAGAAAGTAAACCTTACTAGTGCCTTTGGCAAATCTCACAGAAGTGCCAACATTTAGTTGATTGTAATCTTATTTCCGAAGAACATATTTGCTAAATATGGATGTGGTGGAGTCATATGCTATATATGAACAATAATTCAAACGCCGAAAGCAGTCTATGAGAAACATTGTAGAGACTTGATAAATGTATTATAGCACCCAATAAATGAATCAAAATAAATGCCATGACTTTAGACGGAGATAAATTATGGCGGTTTTATTTATTAAATGTATTTCTATGAAAAATATGATCTCGCTTTTATTTAATTTTATTTTAGGTGGCACTGTTGAAGAGAATAGACAAATATAATTTGATAAAGTAAAGTTATCTTTCATAGATAGATTTTTTTTTCTTCGTTTAATTTGGTTTATTCAATATTTTTATCAGTTTTTCAATGGTTATTGTTTATTCCTTTTACAACTATTCTCTCCTTCGTTTTCTTTCTAAGTTTGTCGTTAATTTAACGCATTTGTCTGAATCTAAATTCGTTGAATATTCATTCTTCCCCGCTTCTTTCACGTATTATTACAAGTTTTCTTTTTATTTTCTTGGAAATCCGTCTGTTATTGAACATATTACCTCTTTGTTTCTTCTTCCAAGAAATATGTCTTCATGATTTTCCCGTCTTTTCTGTAAACTTATTTCATTGCTCTCTATCACTTCTCATTTTTCTCTACTCAGTATACATACCTTTCAATTTTCCCTCTTCTTCTTCCCCTCTCTCTTCTTCTGCTCTCTTTTTTTATCTTCTCTTTCTAATTCATTGTACTCTATCTCTTGGTCAGCTTATTTGTATTCTTTCATTTCTACTCTCTCTACTTTTTCTACTATTTCTTTCTGCACAAACCATCTCCTCTACTCGTTTAAAATATTGCTCCAAATTTTTATACGTCTTTCTCTGTATCTACCTCTTTTTTCTATCACGTTGCTCTCTCTCTCACGTTGTTGCTTTCCTCTGTCTCCTTCTCTTACCCCTTCTGTTAATCGTTTTCCGAAACGGTTTTTCTCTTCTTCCGAGGCCATTCTTATACATTAACCTTTTTCATTGCCATGTTTCTCTTTATTTTATTTACCTTTATCTGTTTATTCATAGCTCAGTCAATTTTCCATATGGAGTGTATTTCGTTTTTTCTCTCTCTCATTATTTCTCACACTTTATCTTTCTCTCTTAATTTTCAATCTCATCTTTCGTTCTCTTTCTTACTTTGTCCGCTTTGTCAATCACATTTTAAGCTCTCTTTCTTTAAACTCTTTCCTTTTGAGTTGTTTAACTTCCATTCTTTTTTTTCGCTTCGTTTCTTTGCTATTAATAAGGTTCTTTATCGTTTTTCAGTCGCAAATTTCTCATTTATTATCATCATTTCTAATCTTCTGCCACCTTACTCTTCGCTTTTTACTTCTCTTATCCCCTGTATTTCATCGTTATAATCCACTTTACCTAATTCAGTAATCTTCGAAGAATTTTATTCTTTTATTTATGATTTCATTCTCATTTTCTTCTCAGTCTGTTTTTCTCATCTGTCACCCACTTCTCAACTCTTCACTTACTCATTCGTAAACCGTATCATTTTAATGACGTTGCGAACGTGTCAATATCAGCACGTATAGTGGAATCGGCAAACCGAATTTAAATACCGAGCTCTCTCTTCGCATTCACTTTGACATTAGTATAACTGGAAAAAGTCATCAACCCTTCTGTTCTATCTGTATTTATACAGGTTAAGAAAATAGGGTAGAACATTTTTGGGTTATAAACTGTCTATGAGAGGTGAAATTCCGAATTTTAAAGAGACGAAGATAATGAAAGATATGCGCTTATACTCCATACAATTCATCGAGTGTAAAGAAAATGAATTTGTGGTGTGCTTTGATCGGCTTTAACGTTTAAGTGATCAGCCATCATCAAAAATAATTTTGGTTTGTAAACTGTTTATGAGAGGTGAAATTCCGAATTTTAAACATAGATGAATGTAATGGAAGATTACCCCACTCGCTCCTCCATACAATTCATCGAGAATAAAGAAAATGAATTTGTGGAGTGCTTTGATCGGCTTTATCGTTTAAGTGATATGGCATCATCAAAAATAATTTGAAATGTCATATACCTTCTTTCTTCAACCTTTTGGTTTTCATTATTGTTAATTTTTGTTGGCATTCAGTTTGTATTCTCACCTCATGTAATTTTTATCTTCCATTCACCATAATTCATTGATTTAGATTTTATTTCATTTCTCTCATCATTCTTATATTTACTTTTGATATTTATTCTTTAATTATTTATAAATGCCATTATTCAGGAATGTTTCTAGTTTTACTTCTCTCTATGTTGTTTAGTGTTCTTGTAAAATCCTCCGTTGAATACGCACACTTTCTTTGATTTTTCACACGTTTTGAATTCGTTTAATTCGGCTGATTACTTTTTTTTAATCTTTCGGTGTAATCTTTCTTACATTATTTTTTTCTTTTCTCAGGATTTTTTTTCTTTTCTTTTATTAAAGTCTGTTAAATAATTATTGATGCCTCTATAATTTTCTTTTGGACTATTTAAAATTTTATCTTTCCTTATTATTTATTTAGAGAATGCATTATTCATTTTTTGTTTCTGTTTTCGGCATTTCTTTATTGTTTGAATCGTTAAGTTCTTTGAACATTTCCGAACATTTTCCATTTTTGCTTTACACTGTTGTTTTTTTATAACTTCCTTTTCTTCAGTTCATTTATAATTTCCTTCATTCAAACATACTTTCGTTCATTGTTCTTTTATTTTACTTCTTTCTTTTTCTTTCTTACTTTCTTTTTTCTTTCTTTCTTTTTCCTTTTTTTTTTTTCTTTTTTTTCATTCTTTCTTCATTTTCTTTCCTGTATATTTCTTTCTTTCTTTCTTTCTTTCAATCTTTGGCCTTTTTCACTAATTTCATTTTTTTCTCATTTTCTGCTTTATTTCAATCTCTATTATTTCTTTTTATTTGGTTCTTATTTTTTTTCGGACATTCTTCCCTCAGTATATTTAAGACCATTTTTATTTATAACTGAATATTCATTCTTAATTTTCTTTCTATTCGTCTGATATCAGCCACTCCTTCTCCGTTTCTTTTCACTCTTATGACATTCTAAGAAAAGTAGCTCCTCATATGGAGCAAAGTCATTCAAACTTTTAAAATCCTTCCCAATAGAATTGAAAGCGTAATATCTTGAGGAATCGCCCGTAAGAACTCTGTTTACATACAAAAACAAATTAGTAAAATAAAACTAAACAAAAAAAAACAAAAAAAAAACTGGAAAACAAGGCATTGCATGCAAATACATAAAAAGAACGAAAAAAAAAAAGGTGTGGAACAACAGAAAACAGTGGCTGAGAAACACCTTGGCTAAAAGTTGTGACAGAAGGCCTAATTACTGCAGTTCAGAACAAAAGGTTAGCAACCAGAATCTATCACCTATTACTGTCACATAATCAAGGATGGAACTAACCTGAAATTCAAGATATTTGGAAAAATATGATGAAACTGTCGACCATATTATCTCAGGATGTCTGGAGTTAGCAAACAAATAATATACCCACGGACATAACAGGGTAGCGACATATGTGCATTAGAAATTATGCAAGAAGTACAAAATCGATGCCACTGACAGATGGCATGAGCACCAACCAAAGACAGTTTCCAAAAATAACGATGTAATTATTCTCTGAGACATGGCAATTCAAACTGAGAGGGGAACAAATCCACAAATACTTGATATTATCATAAATTTCAAGAAATTCTGGAAGTGTATGCTTATTGACATAGCAGTACCATCTGAAAGAAACACCTCCATGATAATTATCGGGAAATTGTCTAGATAAAATGACCTGGAAATTAACATGTGAGCAATGAAGACTGTGACAAAATTAATCGGAGCTCTGGGCTCGTGAGAAAAGGAATGGACATTTTCCCTAACAGTGTCCCAGTTAACATCAAAATACAACTTGCCTAGAAGGCCGTTCTGCTAGGAACATCCCATATACATGGAAAAGTGCTACGATTTAAATGAAAATGTTAATATAGAACCAAGGAACCATAGTTGAGATCCGGCTCAACAGGACACAAAGCAAGAAACACAACATACATACATAGATAATAATAATAATAATAATAATAATAATAATAATAATAATAATAATAATAATGCAAAGGAGAGGAAGAAGAAGACGAAGAAGAAGAAGAAGAAGACTGAATCATGCTTCATTTCTTTTTAATTGCTATTCAACAATTTAAGAATAGATAACACAGAAGAAAACAATTAATGGCAGCCAGCGGAGAATAATGAATCAGTTAAATGTTGTAATTAGCAACGTGTCCTTAGGCCCAAATAGCGGTTACAAATGATCAGTGCGGAAATTAATAAAGACGGTAATGAAATTTGACGTAACTTTTTTGGCCGTTATTATTTTTTGGCCAGACAAGGGCTTTTGAACTAGTTTCTGAGAATCTTTCGTATTGTGCTTAGTAAGCTTTGAGTATTAGATATATATGCCATTCTCAATCATAGTTCGAGTTCCTCGTAAAATGATGTACTACTTTTTAGAACTGTTGTTTCAATATTTGTACTTGAAGAGATACTGGCACATATTGTTTTTAAATAATATTTATATAAGACCAAACTTTTATAAAAATAAAACTCGTTGTTTTATTTAATGTTATCTCCACCAAAGCGAATTAAATAACATATATGTTTGCATAGATTATCGTTCGTTTATTTTATTATTATTATAATCTTTATATCGTTTCCCTTCAGGATGTAACTGATCATGGCTTTTCTTAATTTTTCTCTGATTTGTAGTAAAGTGTTTCTTCTGCTATCTCTTCTAATTCTTGTTATGGCAACCATTTACACAAGTTCTTTGACAGCTTATGAGATGTTTTCCTACGTCCCTCTTGAATGAAGTACGTTGTGTGAAGCATTTTATGACCTTTGTTAAAACACTTCTTATATATATATATATATATATATATATATATGTATAATGGTATTGCTGGCTTTTGGCATCTCCAATTTATAATGTTGGGCTGTTTCTTTTGCTGACAACCATGAATCATGATTATATAAAAATGAATGTTTTCTATTTGCCTCTTGTTTTATTTTACAAAATTCTGCCTGAGTTTACACACTTTTCTTTCTGTGCCAGCTATCAACTCTGCGTCGCTTGTATATTGCTGAGATGATGGCTGGCAGTAATAAATATGGGTAGGGCTTCTAATTCTCTCAGTATTGAGTCATTGTAAAGGTTGAATAAATCGAACAACCCTTAATATTTTTGTATATTCATTGAATTCTATCTGGACATGGGCGGATTTATCGCAGTTAAAATGCTGGATAATTCTAATACATTTCTTAAATAAATCAACTAGAAGTTCAAATGTTCTTTGTGTCACTGTTCGAAGAATGTGGCTATCATCCTGAGACTGTTGTAATCAGAGATTCTCCACGTTTACTTTTGCTAATGATCGCCTAGTTACTGAAAATTATAATGATTAATAAATTTATAGCACATCTCTTGAAGAATGAATAAATAATTTTGATGTCAATTACTCTACGATATATTTACTGTATAATTTGTTGGAAAAAATAATGCGAAAAGCTTAATAGATCGATTGCCTACATTGTCTACCAATTGGCCTTGGACCGCATCTAAACTACGCTGTGAAAATCATTTTTGACACTTCAGTGTAGTGTAAGGGTTAGCATCTTTGTCTCACGAAATAAATTACGAATGAGCAGTGCGTTCGAGCCTCACTCAGTGCTCCAAATACTCGGCCTTGTGCCACATATAATCTACGTTTATAAAATCATTTTGCGCACATCGACGTGGTGTAAATTTTGTCAATCTTGTATCACTAGATAAATTACCACTGAATAGATCCTCAATAGGTGCTCCACACTTTCAGCCTTATGCAAAATATAAGCTACATTTAGAAAATCATTTTGAGCACTTTTGATAAGAAATGTCGGCGCGCTATATCAATTACGCTTGATTAATGAGTGGATGTTCGACATTTTCACTTTTGTGCCACATGTGAGTTACTCGTAGAAAATAATTTGGGGCATTTTGAAGTGGGGTAAGTGCTAGCAATCTTACCTCTGTAATTCAGTTAAAACTGAGAAGTGAGTTTCGTCTTTACTGAGTTCTCAAAGCTTTCGGTCTTGTGCTAAATCTAAGTTACGTTTAGGAAATAATTGGGAGCTTCCACGTGCTGTAATGTCTAGCAAACTTGTCTCGCAAAGTCTCGCTATATCAGTTACAACTGTCTAGTGACTTTGTCATCATTTAGTTTTCCACACTTTCCGGCTTGTGACACATTTAAGATATGATTAGAAAATCATCATAAGCAATGATCAATCACAACCCACAGTACGTATGGTATCCCACCGTACATTACAAAATTGCAGTTTTGACTAACTAACCTGTACATGTTGACGTTATTTGGTGTGGAAGCCATAAAAGTTCTGCTTTTCTTGATTTCCGGGATTTAAAAAGTTTCTAAACTATATCAAGCCCAATCCACCTTGGAACGATATAGATCATCTGCTTAACAATCAGCTTACGACATGGCATAAAAGAGTGGAAATTACTTAAGATCTCCGGTAGTTAGCGAGTTCTCCAGCAAAATCTCGAGCGAGGACACGCTGTCACTGATTGACAGTCAGGAAATATCTTTATTCAATCTTTGATATTTACCTTGCGTGGGTCAAAATTACTTTCACGCGCAAATGGACGGAAGAGTAATATGGTATATGTATATCAAATATTTTTGTAATTACGTGCGGACGTTTGGTTCGTGTCTGCCTTGTAAAGAATGAATGGGAGGAAATGGAAGCAGAAGATAGAAAGTAAGAAGTAATACAAAAATGTAAAAAAGATAGAAGCGAAGGCAGGAAAAGAAAAAAATCGAAAAGAGAAAGAAAGAGAGCGAAGAGTAAAAGATATGAAGGAATAGTAGATTGGAAACTGAGAGAAAAGGAAGATAGGAAGACATACAGCAATTAAAGTGTGAAAAGAAGGAATGAAAACAGAAATAAAGAAACTAAAGACAAAAGAGAAGATAGAATTAAAAATAGATAGTGAAAGAAAAAGAAAAGAAGCGGACAAAGAAAGAAAGAAGTAAAAAAAAAAAAGAATAAAAAGGCGGGAAATGGAGGACAAAGCCAAGAGTGAAAATATAAGATAAATGGAATAAAGAAAGCAAGCGAAGAGTGAAAAGACGTAAGCAGAGACAAAAAGAGAGAAAAAACAATGGAAGAAAAGGAAAGATAAAACAAATAAAAAAGAGAAGTGAAAGAAATATAGGAAGCGATTAGTAAAAAAAGAAAAGAAAAAAAAAACAAGAATCAAAAATTAAATAGTTATAAAAATAATATTATAATGAACTGTAAAGTATAGTGCCTAGTGAATGAAATCTTTTGAAAACATTCATTTCCACCACTTATCTCTCTTGGCCTCTGGCACCTCGAGGCGGTGTAAGGATTAGCAAGCTTGTCGCAAGAGCAATTACGACTGAATAGTGAGTTCGATCCTCACTGGGTGCCCCATAGTTTCGGTCTTGTGCCACATCTAAGCTATGCTTGGAAAATCACTATATCTCTCTTGGCCTTATGTATAGATTAAAATATTAGGTTGGTGCAAAAATAATGACGTAATAATGTCATTTTTTAACGTCAAAAAACGACATTATTACGTCATTATTTTTGCACCAACCTAATATAATACACCTAACGTTAATAAATACAAAATATTTTTATATAATACATTAAATATGTTATTCTTCTAAGTACCATGGCATTTCAGAACGTTGGAGTTTGTGGCTTACAATTTTCTATCACTTATAGTTCTTAATAAATATTTTATTTTTGTTATCTTTCCCAAATATTATTGTTCTTCTATTTAATTAAGCTCACTCGGTAGGTTATTTATTTTCCTGTGTACCGTTTGTCTTCAATCTCTAAAGTATGTATTATATGTTTTGAGCCCGCTATCCTCCTGATGAAGCCGAGAAATTTTAACTTTTTCTCTCTGATGTTAAATATAAGTGTCCGTATTGTTTTCAGTATTCACTAAAAATTCGACGCCAGTCAATAGTTTTTTGTGACATACTCTATCAAGCGCTTATATATAAAACACGGGTACACTTTCTTCGGTATTCCTTTTTCTTTTATTATTCTGATCATAAATATTGCATTCCTTGTTCCAGTGAATTTAACGGACAAGCGTTTTTTTGTTCAATTTCGAATCTAATTCTACGGCTCGCTTTATTAATAAGAATTTACGAATTTCTGTCACCGAAGGCTCAATAGTCCAAATGTAAATTCCATGCAGCATAAGAGATAGATAGATAGATATATAGATAGATAGATATATGGATAGATAGATATATATATAGATAGATAGAGAGAGAGAGAGAGAGAGCGAGAGAGAGAGAGTGAGTTATAGTGAGAAAGACAGAGAGATAGCGTGTCTGGTAGAATATATATATATATATATATATATATATATATATATATAGAGAGAGAGAGAGAGAGAGGGGCGTTTCTATACATCTCGTATATAGTACGTTAAAATTCCCCTTTCTCTGCCGTGCACCGATAGCTTAGGTGTGGGGTATATGACTGATGCCAAATCGATCGAGTTTCGATCCCAGCTTGAAGTAATCGGGCGTCTAGCCACACTGATGTTACAGCGAAACAGGCTTGTACGTGGATTAATATATATATATATATATATATATATATATATATATATATATATATATATATATATATATATGTACATGTATTCAAGTGTCGCTGCTTAAGAATATGAGCCGAAGAAAGTATGTAGCTTTAGTTTCAACGTAGGCGTGCGTGGATGTCTAATCTCGCCAGAGTGTGATATTTGAGCCATGTATTGAAGAATGGATAGAAAAAATGAATCGTTGTTTTAGGTTGATTTTCGCTCTCGCTATATACATGTCTCGAGATCCCCTTCGAACGTTTCGATGCACTTCTCATTGGCTCAGAATTTTATATCCTGTTTGGGAATCGATCTTCTTTTTGATTCACTAACTTGACAATCATATTCGCATCCGTGTCGGGCGGTTTCTCATTGGTTATTCGAAATATGATTCTATGGACTTACGAATCTGAATATATTATTGCTGTTATACATAATGGACACATGCATTCATAAAGAACAAATGAATTCGTAGGGTTATTTTTATTAGTAGTTGTTGTAACCAAGAGAATATTACTGAATAGAATAATCACATGAAGGTTGGTAATGAACGATAATACTTATGACAAGAACAGCACATATAAGATTCGTCAACGGTGCGTAGAAGATGTAGCCAGCTGCAAAAATGTGTCAAATAAATTCCGAAAACAAGCCTAGAACTGCTGCATATCTTCCAAAAGCCCCACGTGGTAAGATGTAGCACAAGACCGAATTTAATGTGGGGTATCCAAGCCCGTAGACTCGGCCAAAATTTCCCCGAGAACCCGTATAAAACGGGGTTTGGTAGCTGTTTCCGGAGACGACACTCTGCCTTTCGACATAGCATCATCTGGGAGTTTGGCCAGCAAAGTTGGAGACGAACATACAGTATTTACTGCAGACTAACATACAGCATTTACTACTGCATTTATGCGAATGTTGACATATTTATTATTT
The DNA here is from genome assembly GCA_963932145.1 of Acanthosepion lycidas. Lineage (NCBI taxonomy): Eukaryota > Metazoa > Mollusca > Cephalopoda > Sepiida > Sepiidae > Acanthosepion > Acanthosepion lycidas. Next base: position 90,404,956 of record OZ010591.1, on the reverse strand, counting down.
ATTTATTTACTCAAGTTGAGCACAAAACTAATTTTGACAGGAGATTCCTGAGATTAATATGCACTGCTGTGGATTGCCCCTTCCCACGAGGCATTGTGCCAAAAATAGCCAAAGACATCTCCCTTCAGCTAACAGGGAAAACCACAGTCTCAAAATTTAAAACGAGTGGGACGTGTTGCCTGGAGGAGCAGAACCACGGATAGAGCTGATCTTGTGTCTAGAAATTTAGATACTTAACTCAATAATTAATTAAAGTTTATGTAAACATTTTTTAACATTAGAGCCCAAAACCAATGTACAATATATATATATATATATATATATATATATATATATATATATATATATATATATATATATATATATTGGATTATCAGGCTTAAGCCAACCATCTAAAGTTACAGTTTATAATTAATTGAAAAGTGGGGGGGCGTCAAAGTTTGGATTAAGAGTATAATTTGGTTTAAACGTTGCCTCTAATTTGAAGCAGTAAAGAAATATTTGTGCTTAAGAGGTTTAATCATTGCATTGCTCCACAAGAGTTGTGTCATTGCGTGTAAAACAAATTACAGAGACCAGTAAGACAAAACTGTGTGTGAGATGAATAAAATATCAGTTTATTGCTTCTATTGTGAAAGAGCGATGGAGAAAATCAGTTCCAGATGCAAATGTGAATATTACAAACAATACAGTTATCTGTCAACTCCATTGGTCTTCAAAATTTGATACCATAGAAGTTAATAAAAAAAATGCGCCCCAAAATCCATAATCTGTATGGCCAAGTGTGCCAAATAGTCAAAGGGATATAAAAAGATCCCAGTACTGCTCAAAATCAAATTGATGAAATTAATGCGATTTTAGAATTAGTTAAGATTAATTATACGAATTTGAAAAAAAGTTTAATCAAGAGCAAAAAATACTGTGTATCTACTTGTAATATTTTTGGCTGAAAATATTTCTTAATTCGTCAAAAGATTTCCTTCTCTTTATCTTGAGAATTTATAAAAACTGTAGTTTGAAACCTTGTATTATGGACTTAAGTATTATATTAGTAGCCTTCCAAAAACCGTATAAATAAAATTGATACTTCGAAAATTCAAATTGTATGGATATTTATTACAAGAACGATATCTTTCAGCAATGACTCTAAAAATGTATAGAATGAAATACAGCTCAGATATAGTTATACTTGTTTTTGAGTACTATCCAAGATCAAGCTAATTGTATAGTAGATTATGATTTCTAATTAGCATCATTAGTAACATTAAAGAGTATGACATCAAAAGTTCGAAGACTTAATGAAAAATTTGTTTGTAACCTGTATTTAATACTTTTAATGACAGTCAAGAAGTCCATGATGATTTATATATCAAGAAAATATTACTATATCATGGCAAACTATTTGGTACGTCATTTGAAAATTCATCTATACTTGCTAAAACTGTACTTGGGATAATGTTGATATGTCTTAATGGAGACCTAAAATTCTTAAAAGATTGATTCCGATTTCAAAATTAATATCAGCTTTTTTATTCGAACAAATTGTTTTTTTTTTAATTATATCCCACACTCACCGAATAACCTTAGTTAACTGAAACTAATAAACATTTCTTTTTGATTACATTCATCTGTTGAAAAATATCTCCAATTTGTGGCTTGCAGCAAAAACAGAAGAACTAATATTTGATAATAATGGATCGGACCAAGTAGCAAAATTCGGACACATTAAATAGTCATATCGTTTTGAATATGAAATACTAGTTAAACTTTCAGATTTATCTATCAAACTCTGTATTACAATAGTTTTTCCCCAGTTTCTTCATCTACTTCGTGAGTGTAACAAATAATATGAAGCATCTGGTCTGGATAGCAAGTAATATGATAACCCTCAACTTGAAAATTTTTTTGAGTAGATACATTGTTCCCGTCTCAGTTGTCATGTTGTGATTGGCTTCATATAAAATAATTTTCCAGTCTCATACAATATACACACGTAGTGAATATCATATTAATGTTTATATCAAACACATATTCCTAATGGATATCAAGGCTGATACGTCAATATGGAACATATTCTAGAACAATAAAAACGAAGCCCAATATTCTATTGTGCTATATCTACCAGTTGGCAATAAGATTTTAAGTTCTCTGTCGTCACTAGACCCGAACACTAGATTTAGATGCTATCAACCAAAGCCAGTTTCTTTTTTTTATTCGTCTTGTTAGTATACAGGGACATACATGGCAGCATGGATTCTAGTACGCAGTGGTAGAAGGAATTTCCAGGGCTGGATGCAACTAATTGTATTTGCATGTGGCCTTAGCTTATCTCTCGTACTTGAGTGTGGAAAGCTTATTGAGTTTTCAAAATTCCTGCTGTCCTCTAATGAATACGAGCCGTTTTGAACTTATAATAAAACAAATTAGGTAAAGGTAGTCCGTACTGTATTCTGAAAACTCACTGACCGCCTTGGCCAATCATCTACATTCTGTGACAATTGGATACCGAATTTGGTAATTTTTTAATATATTGTTGAGACGTACGCAAAGATAGAACGGTGCGTTGAAAATCTGACTCATATCAGTCTGGTGTTAACTTCTAGATACATGCAAAGTCTAGCAATGAACCAACATTTCGGCAAATACATAATTGGTATGCGTATAAAAAAATATCAGGCGCAGGCAGACCCCAACAATTTCAACGACGGCAGCCGTAATCATGTATATCAACGCCTAGATATATTTACCCAAATATGCACCTGGACATGTACAGACATTCCTAAATACTTTGTCCAGTCAGGTCGAAGTCAGACGTAAATATGAGTTATATTATTTTCATAGAACCGAATAATGAAATGCAGGCGTGTAATAATATTAGGTTGGTGCAAAAATAATATTGGTTTTTAACGTTAAAAATACGTCAAAAATCGACATTATTTTTGCACCAACCTAATATTACTATTAGCTCACGATAAAAAAAAATCATCATAGAATTTCAAGAGTGAAGCGTTGCGTATGCTATATGTTGATGACACAACATGTTCAAAACAGATGTAGGAAGAGGAAACAAACAAAGGCTCGTGTATCAATAAATATTCCGTCTGTAGTCATTAGAAAATCAGTCATAAAATAGTATATTGTCGAACATTCAAATTCTTACTGCATCATGAATCGAAAATGTTAGAAAAATCTTCAAAGGAATTCCATGAGTAACAGTTGGAAACATTGATGGTTATGCTGTTTGGAGAAAGTGTGGTTGGCGTGTCGAATTTAAATTCTATCAAAGGAATTGACGTTCACTTCCGCAGGATTGATTTCAAATTACAACATATCATATGATGATTGAGTATTTCTCGCTGGCCCATCTGAGGAGTCCAAATAAATGCATTTCGTTTCGCCTTGCCATTTCTTGCCGCTGAAATTCCTGGTTGAAATGTGTTCAAATTCTTTTTCTTTACTTGGAGGTCGCTTCTTGGTAGAGTTAAATTTATCACATTGCATGATTTCCGTTTTTCTCTGGAAATTACACATACTAAAGGAAGACTTCTCTTTTCTGCATGGCTTACGTTGAGACAACCAGTTCTCAGCAAAGTTCAGCAAAATCGAGCTTTCTCAGTACGTAGATGAGCGACCGCTTGTGAATACCAAGTGCTGAAAGCTTGTTTGTGCAAGTGGTGTGATGGATAAAGGCTCTCAATTGTTAATCGGAGATCAGAGTTCCAATTCCATTGAGGTTAATTGTATTCACTTACGCGCAAATAACATTGGAGATGTATGAATCCACATCTTCGTCCTCAGATATGGGTTAATTATTAAGGTTTGTAGGTGTAAACCATTATTATCTCAAAGAAAACTAATCTTACAATCTAAAAATACTTTTTACTTTTAAATAACGCGCAAAGGGATGATAAGCCATAGAAAATAAATCAGTCTGTTTTCTTCCGTGAATACCTCGTTATCCTGAAGAAGGGTTTTAGCCGTATCCTGTTAATCTCGATTGTGAAAACTACTATAAATGTCGCTTGGACTGGCATAGGCACATAACTCTTAACCGATGGGAAATTAATTCATATTAATTTCATATTAACATTTCTAATTTGGGAGAGCAATATCTGCAATCTCCCTCTGAACTTGTCACCGTTATAATTTTATCTACGTTCTGAATGTCCAGAAGTTGGATTTTTTCTTTAAGAATCCAAACATAACTACATATTCCTGTCTAAAAATGGCGTCGGTTAATATATTTCAGTGAAGTCATTCAAAATCTCGGTCTACTTGTCCATAATAAAAAAAAAGAAAACCCTCAATATCTCTATGGTCACAGAATGGGTTCCCATATCAAACACTAGATTTCATTTGGTTGAGAACCCATAATCCAGGACCTTGAGTTCTTATTCGCGCACGTCTGTGTGAACCCCGTTCATAATACGTATTTCAGATTCCCATTGTATTGTTTTCATTAATATAGTTAAATTTCTCAGAAATAATAATGAATTTAAGGACGAATTCGTTTAAAAATGACAATTGGAAAACAATTGACAGCGAAATGTTTTTTAGCCATAGTTACGATAGAGACGCTACTGCTTCAGCCTCTTTCTGGATATGCCGTTGGTTACTTCGTTTTTCTCATTGATATAAAATTGTAATGCAGGACGAAGTAGAATATTAATGAAATCATTGATCATCTCTAATGTAGCATTTACTCATACAGGTCGATTTCTATATTCAACATGAGGTATGAATAGTCCAATCAAAACAATGAAGAAAGAAGATACTGCCATGATTTCTCCATGAATTACGAATTTACCCAGCTGGTGGAGAAGACTACTCGGGCTGGAAAGCTTCTGTTCTGAAAAATGCATCGATGGATTGTCACCTTTGGCACTTCAAGCCACTAATATGAAAATTGATGCCAAACCGTAGCTATCCTCTGATGTCTTACTTCAGAGGACAATGTATTCATGTATCAATATAGAATTGCATAGCATCACATCATTGAGTAAGCTACAGTGTGTGCATACTTAAAAAATGGAGCCTCCAAAACAGCTTCCATCCTCTCCGAATAGATTTTTTCTGGTAAGGGAATTTTAATTCCCATAAAATAACAGTTAAATAGCAAGTCATGTTTCACGCAAGAATGGACAGCAAACATGGCTTATCGTAACTACTATTATCTCTATTAATCGGAACAAATATATGAAGATGATTGCCGCATACCGAAATACCCGCAACCTCTTCATGTGCACTTTGACAAAAGTTAAAGCGCAGCATTGCTCTTTTATTACAGGCTAAGGTTCAAAACAAAACACCTGTCTTCCGTGAGTCCTTGTTAATATCAAACAAAATTCGTAAGAGAATCATACTGTCAATTTTTACAGTTAAAAATGGCCCTAATGTTAGCTCCTATTCATCGGATGTGCCTAATTTCTTTGCAGAGAATTTTCTCTCAACGTTAGACGACAAGGACCATACCTAGCTGATTTCGCCCAACTCATGGAAAACAATCTTTGTCTACACACTCATCAAAAGTCTGTACTCTACGAAGATTACCAGTCTGGAGAGAATTCCTCTGGTTGATCGTAACCCTCGTAGGCAGAGTTATCACCATCTTCACAAACATTTTAACCACTTCCCAATTATATGGAAGGCATCCGCTGCCTACCATGTCTTGAGGAATTCGGAAAAGTTCACATGCAATTCTCTATATTGATTCTTCAGTCGCTTTAGCATAATTAACAAGAAGAATTTTTAACACCTGAAAAGAGACAATCGTCTGAACGACAATGGGAGCGAATTTCGCTCCTCTAGCTCAATATCTGATGCGTTGAATCCCCTGAGAAACAGAATCAAAAAGACGCAAAAGCGATCACCTGATGAAGATGAACATAAGGAGTTTCTGTAGAACATGTCCAGTTAAAGAATTTTCGCAATAATTCTCGCAAGTAGCAAAACCTTCCTATCAAGTAGGTACTTGAAGGTAGTTTAAACAGCCATGTTTTGAAATCTATGTGATCAATGTCGATTACTCTGTCTCTCTCTTCGATCATATCCACCTTTTGCTCCGTATTAACGATCTGCCTGAGAACAGTGATCGTCAGTAAATATTAATGCAGATAATAAAAATAGTTTATCGGTGTATCTCCAAAAATCTTCATGTACAGAGCCTTGCAGCTGATTCCTTTTCCATCCTTGATACAACAGCCTCATTGATAAAAAACTCTTTTAATATGCAAAACAACCAAGACAATTCAAACAACGTTTCATCTGGGCAGTCACGATGAATATTTGCACTCTATTCAGCTTGGATGTTTGCTGGGACTTCAGATCAATTTGAACGCTACTGTGACTCAATGTCGAATATGACGTCTACTGGGATTTAAGTTCGATTTGGTCGTCTACTGGGAATCTGCGTTGATTTGGGTGTCTAATGTGACTCAACTTCAGTTTAGACGCCGACTGAGTCTCAAATTCAATTTGGACGGCTACTGTGACTCCAGTTCGAATTGGACGTCTACGGAGAGAGAAATTCGATTTGTACGTCTACTGAGAGTCTGCTTTGAGTTGTGCGTCTATTGTGACTCAACTTCGATCTGGCTGTTTACTCGGACACAAGTTCACACCAGGCCAGACCACAAATGAAGATAATATATATATATATATATATATATGTGTGTGTGTGTGTGTGTGTGTGTGTGTGTGTGTGTGTTCCATTGCTCAAGATACTCTGTACCATTTTTCCAGAAAATACCTGTCTACACCTGCCATATTCTTTCTGTACAATATCCGTGAGACCAAAAATGTGCTATTACTGCGGTATCTAGTTTCTCAGTTATCAATAGTGTTCAAATGTATCATCACTTCCATGTGAGTGATGAATTCTTTTTCTCCTTACAACCCCTTTCATACAGATTAAATGTCGTATGTTCCTCGAAACTCTATATCTATTTGTATGTTACATGATCTAAGAAGTTACATTCCTTAGATGCACCAGCGCTGACCTCCGCAACTAAGACCCGCCAAGTCGCGTACAAAAGGCAAAATGATCCTCATTCCCTACGTATTTCATTTGTAAGTTTGATGTTACATACGAAAGCATTCTTCCTAAGAGATGCTAGTTTATGCTATTGATTGCTATTGTTTCCCTGGTCAATATTAACCTCTTCAAATCCAAGATCAAGTTTCATATGCCTTCTTAATTTCTCCATAAAGAAAATAACTAAATTCTTTAACCCTCAAGCTTGGGTGTCTCTTGGGTCTTGTATTGGGTGAACAATAGTGCAGCAAAATTAATGTTCGTCTAAGGAAACATCGTCGATGTGTTACACATTCTTCACAAGGCTTAATGGGAGATGAAGTTATACGGCAAAATTATTTTTATATTTTATTCTTCTGGGTTGCGATTTCAGACAAGCTCTTACCTTATTGCCCCGGAATCCACTTATTACTGAAGTACATGTGGACATCAAAGTCTCACACTTTTGGCATTATTTCTTCAAAATGTGACTAACACAATATGAAAAATCATTTCCTAGATGACTTCTTCAGCTTGGAAGCTGATCACTCTCCACCGTGTGAATTATTCTTGCTACTAAATGTGTTCTTATCGCTGCAATGAGTCGGTGGTTAATGAAAGTTTGGACCATTTCCCAGCAAGAGAAAAGGTGCAAACACTGATCTCATTTCCGAAGAATTCTTTATAGCAATTCAATTCTATCCATAATGGAGAAGCCGGGAATTATGCTATCGAGTTTATTAATTCCTTGACACCTTGAGACATGATTGTTCATTGTCGAAAATTAAAACGCGGTGCCATTATGTTGTTATTCTGCAATGTCGCCATGATTTGAAGAATTTGTAATGGAAGGCGTTTGAAGATATAACTGTATGATAATATTAGGTTGGTGCAAAAATAATGACGCAATAATGTCGTTTTTGACGTTAAAAAATACGTCAAAAAACGACATTATTACGTCATTATTTTTGCACCAACCTAATAGTTTGGCGTACCCAGTGAACATTGGGTCCCCCGCAGTATCACAAGATAAATTACACCGATAACTAGCGATAAAAACATTTCCTTTACGCTACAGAGGATGCTATTCGACTCTCGTATACTCTGAAGATAAATGCAGCTTCAATAATAATAATAATATTAATAATAATAAGCAAGAACAATTAAATTTAACCGTCCAGACATGTATCTTTGAAGATCTTCAAAAAGCTATCAAAATTCGAGGACCTTGAAATCGAAATCTCAAAAATAAGGCACATGGGAACATCATCAATACTGTTGTGGTTGGAGACATCAAAATGTCTGGAAAATATTTCAGTATGTTCATTGAAGGGACTCCTGGAAGATTATACCTAACAAAAAAAAAAACAAACAAAATAATTGTTCTCACGAGTACAGTCCACGCCTGATGAAAGTCATTATCGATGTAAAATTTGTGTCAGTCTATTTTTTTTTTCTTTCTTTATATGGCTTTGCTAGGGCGTGTGTGAGGTAGTTTTTCACTGTAATATCCCTCGATAAGAAAATCAAGAGACATGGAATGACGTTCACCAAAATTATTCTATTTTAAGAAGTAAGTTAGTAAATATGTTTGTAAAAGTGACCACATCGTTAGCATTGTTGTAGATGGGAATTATTAATATATATATATATATATATATATATATATATATATATATATATATATATATTTATTTATTTATTTATTAAGTCATTTTTTGTTTATACATTCTTTTTACAGATACAAATGTTTAAGTAAATGCTCTGTTTATAATAAACTTAAGGTGTGCTATATTTATGGGATATTTTGCTCAATATCTGAGATAGAGCGTGTGTAAATATAAACGTGAACATTTAGAGTCGGTAGGCTGTTTCATGCTAGACGCAATTGTCAGGCCATTATATATATATATATATATATATATATATATATATATATATATATATATATATATGTGTGTGTGTGTGTATAGACAGAGAGAGAGAGAAAGGAGAGAGAGGGGGAGAGAGAGAGCGCGTCATCCATAGACAGACTGTTTCGCTGTGTGGCTAGAATTCCAATTTTCTCAATCTGGGATCGAAAGTCAACCGATTTGGTATCAGTGAGAGGTCCTACTCATAAGTTATCGGCGCAGGGCAGAGGGAAAGTGAAATACATCAGGGGCCAGGAGCCAATTCGAACTTGAAGAGTAAGGCATTAATAGCAGGAGCAGCCTCTGTTTTTAAATTTATCCTTTTTACCAGAGAGCTCTGAGAGCATACAGATATGCTCTAAAATAAATGTGATAAACTCTCTTGTGTATCAGTTTTAATATTTTATATTTCAGTATCTACTTGGATTACTTACGCACGGCTTTTTACCTATATATATATATATATATATATATATATATATATATATATATATATATATATATATATATATAACACAATTTCAAGTTCTTTGAAAGGTATCATTCGCTATTCTAATACCCATTTACCCTTTGGATTTTGGTGTAAACATTTTCGTTTTCTGTTAAAATACTGCCTAGGAATTTAATTATTTTACTTGCTAGATTTTGTTTAAAATGAATTCGAATGAAAAGACCAGGGTGTAGATAGTTGGTGAATGACCGAGTTGCCAAAGAAAACGTCATTCCTTTGTTGCTTTCAGCGCTAGGGTCTGGTAATCACAAGAATAACAGAAGAAGAAGAATAACAACTTGTTTCCTTGTCGTCCAAAGGAGCGCCGGAGTATGAGGTGAAAGCATTTTTATAACATACCTCTGTCCTCACCTCGTCCGCCAATCCAAGTGGAGCGTTACTAAAGAGGAGGAGAATGAGGCGTTCGCGCCGTAGGACTTCCCGTTCAATTAGTAAGAATCAACTAACCCTCTTCCAGACCAGTACCATCGACATTTTTGGATAGATATTTACTGTTTCATTCAAGAGTTACAAGAATTTTGGCTTAAAACTTTCAGATTTTATTTTTATTCTATTATACTTTCTTGTTTTAATTTAAATTTTGATTCTTTCTTTTCAGTGCTTGTTTCATTCCAGTTTCTGGCATCCATCTGCATTTTTATTTTTATTTTCTTTACAAAGTTTAACTAAACCTCTGTTCTTTTTTTATTTCATTCTTACTTAATTTTCCATCTATTTTTTTTATTAAGCTTAAATCGCATTTGTCTTAAAATTCAAGATCTTAATTTTTTCTAGTGATATTTTTTCTCCTCAAGCCCTCCCCTTTAACTTATATTTTTCCCGTTTTCGTGTGATCTTATTTTTGTTATTGACTTTGATAAATCTTTATATCATTTTCTGTTTAAACTCTTCTGGGTAACTGTTAGCATAATTTGAGCTAAATTTTCGACTTTTTGTTTTTACTTTTTATTTTATATTTTTGCTGGCCAAACTAGGTTCTTTTTGTATTACATTTTCTTCCGATTTGTATTTCTTTAAAAAAAATTCTGGGTAACACTTGCAAGATTTTCAGATTAATTTATTTGATTCTTAATTTTAATTTGCTGATCAAACCATTTTTTTATTTTATTTTTTAGTATTTTTGTATTTTGTTTTCGTATTAGTAAGCGTTTCGAAGTAAATTCAGGCTGTCATTTAATTTCATCAGCTTTTTTTCTGATAATCCAGTATATCTATTGTTATGCTTTTCCCCGCCGAATCCTCACCTCATTTATAATTTAATACAAAGGAAAAAGCCTCTGAGTGTTCAAAATTTCCAATAATGCCGACAGAATTCGGTCAGTTCGCAAATATTTGTTTAACCCAACCAATAAAAAGGACACCAGATAAAGACGATGCAATAAACGATGGATTACACTGGTCTATCAGATACCGAAAACATATGGAAGCATGTAATGCCCAAAATTCAAAATGGAGATTATTGAGTAATGGCCATAAAACAAAAGTAGAAAATATGGAGGCCGATAATGGATAAAATATAAGAGATAATAACCTCGTTAATAATGAAGAAAGTATGGAGAACCATAGTGCTTCTCAAGACAAAGAGGACAATTCTGAGGCATCATCAATATTGCGGATTTCTTTTGGTTGATTTCCCCCCCCCCCGCCAAAGACGTAAGGAAATTGAGAAAAGAATAGTGTTAGTCTGTGTGATGGACAAGCTAAATTTCTCGCTCCACGAATGACACTGACACTGGAATTGCTGGGGGTTACGCCACAAATTATTGTGACAGTTTCGAGCTATTTCATGTGGGACGTAGTGCTACCCATTGTAAAGAAATGTCTAGTCGGCATATCATAACAAAAGATCTCATCACAAGAAGCGAATACGATGGTAAGTGAAGGACGATATTTGTGGTTCCTCCTAACTTTATAGGGGATAATCTAGCCGCTTAACTATCGCAGTATGGCAAGTTTAGATATAATATTAGACCGTGAAGCCTTCCTGTGCATCCCCAACTCTCTGCATCTTGAGAGCATGAAATTGCCGTTTATTGCTGCAAACCCGCGTGCAGGAAGTATGGAGAGACTTGTGACCTCTGTTCTTTCTGTCCACAAAAGAAGGCCTCTGAATGTCAGGCCCCTGTAGACCAAAATCCTCTTTGGTCGCGTCTTCCAATTTCGTCTTGCTTGTAAATGACATGCCTGCATCCGGAACCGGGGTAGTTAAACAATCGGTTAGGTGCAGATTAGAAGCAAAATTTACCGAAAATACTTTGTCCACATTTTTTGCAGGTGTGGAGAAGAAGAAGGGGCAATGGCCGGTTGCTGTCAGGGCCAGAAAAAAGTGCCAGTCTTTGAGATCTCAGCTACGTGCAGCCACGGGGACGAAAGGCAATAAGAGTGCCACTCCTTCTACTAACGTTAACAGCGACACTCCAGCCTCATTTGGAGAACTGCAGAAGAAATTCAAAAAAACTGAAAAAATAAAAAAATCCCAAAGAAAAATTGGAACAACAACCTTAAGAATCAATAACCCGAAAGGCAGTACGCCCATTAACCTCTACCCCGTCCCCTCCAGCCTCATTTGGAGAAATGCAGAAGAAATTAAAAAAAATGAAAAAATCCCAAAGAAAAATTGGACCAACAACCTTAAGAATCAATAACTCGAAAGGCTGTACGCCCATTAACCTCTACTCCGTCCTCCCCTGATATGAAATCCATACATCATCATCAATGCATTCATCCCCTGGCAAACTCTCCCCACTCAGTAGAGATCCGCGTTCATTCCAATACGGCCTTTCTCAAACTCCAGTTTCTACAGCTAGTCTTTCCCCCCAAAAACATCAAGAACAAATTCCCCCACCATTCAAAATACTCCGACGCCTTTCTTCTGAAGACAAGGAAAAAAGAAATTCTAGACTGCCATATAATTTAAGTGAGAATTTCTGCCGTATTTACCCGGCCTAGACATAAAAGGCCATAAATTATGGAAACCGGATAAAAGAACTTAAACTATTATTGTCCTTCAAAAAACAGGATGACAAGAACATTGAAATTCCTCAAAACATCCTCAATGCGAAAAGGGTTCTAACTCTCAACCGTACTGGGTTGCGGGTACTGCAGAAATGGAGTATGGCCGAGAAGGCTATGGGATCTTGCAAACATTTCACCTGCAATCGCAATCCTGGAAGCGAAACTTTAAATAAATTAAAACATTTCTGTACATGGATGGTCACAGTTTTAGTTCACCCATCCCTAAGGGTCTAAAATTAACGTCTCCCTGGGATAATGGTGCCCTCTCCCTTGTCGTCACTATCAAAGCTTAAGATAGGCCAAGTTTCAGTTTTTGAGGGTGTTGGTGTCCTCACCCCGTCCATGTTCAAAAACAGATTCCCAACCATAATCGGACTGATAATGGCAATCTGGTTGGCGAGTTTGAATGCCCGGGGCCTGAGATCGGAGCCACGTAGGTCGAGGCTCGCTCGCGATGTTCAGCATCTTCGGGTAGCTGTATGTTGTGTGCAAGAGAACCATTTTTCAAATTGCGATCATGAAAAAATTCTGTCAAAGGGGTTTGCCCTCTATTCAGCATGTTTTGATGGACGCTCGAGATGTGTTTTCTAGCTAATGAGCAAATCTGTGAAAGCTGCGTGTGTTCGTCTTCGCGGATCCTGCGGGCAGGCTTTGTGATCTGGATATTACGATAAAGTATAAGTCTCATCGTCTCATTGGGATTTATGCGCCCAAAACCATGCAGAACGGTCTGATTTTCTTCGGCGAATCGAGCTGTTTTTGATAACATCCCATCCTTGACACCGATATACATCGCATAGGGTTGTGAAGCGTTTCGTGTTTTTATCGATAAAGTTGATTTTGTCGATAAGTATCGGAATGAACATCCCAAGGAGGTATTGTGGACTTGGACTGATAGTGCCTGCTCGTCCTTGGTGATTCGTTCTAGCTACATAGACCGAGTCCTATTTAAGAGAGTCGACGAAGATCTCTTAGAGTGTCCTAGTTCAATTCGATACACGGATCATAGACGGATTCGTGTAAACTTAGATAAGCCTAAGATTAGGTTGGCTGGATACTGGAAGTTGAATTCATCATTATTTGGTGGGAGAGATTTCCAAGAGAATGAATTGCCACATGAATTGCCGACTTCTGTTGTTGTAAATATTTGGTAGATGATTTAAAATCCAAAATAAGGTCGTTTGCTGCTGATTTTAGTCGTCGACTCAACTTATTTTATCAGCACTACCGACATTAGAAATCAAGGTTGATCAGGAAATCAAATCACGTGAAAATGGGGACGTAGCTTTAGTTAGGGCAGATATGGCCTCTTTGTTTATCAAGATGGATCAAGCTCTGGTAGCTAGGGCTAAGTTAAAATGTATGTTTTCCTAGGTGAAAAGCAACCAATCGATATATTGCGAGGATCACATGGCTGGACAATCGAACCGAGACTGCAATCGCAGGCATATGTGAGGCTTTTCAAGATTAATTTCGCTATATTTTTACCAGGGAGTCCGGTCAGAGCCCCGCTTATTTCAGCACCTATTTAGCCGACTATCCCCGGCTTGAATCGGCGGAAGGGGCTGGCTGCAAGTGTCCGATCACAGAGTCTGAGATCTGGGAAGTGCTGAATCCTTTTTTTAGGACATGTGCAGCATTTGTACTATTGAGCAAAAAATATACTTAGGACTCCCCTGTCGACATCGCCGCTGCATTCGCGTAAGTCTTTTATTCTTTATTTTGGAGGGGAAATTAGAAATCTGTAAGTAAATAAAGCTTACATTAGTGATTATTTTCTTTTTAAAGAAAGCAAAAGAAGCAAACATTACTCCGTAATTTTGAAAGTGTGTAGAAGTAAGATACATTGAGAATTTAGTTTTGAAAACCTATTATGTTTAAATTTCAAGTAATATTTCTATTTGAAAAAAAAAACAAACACCTTAGTTAAGAGAGATAGACATGAGTTATGTTCAATATTCGTCGTGTTGAATAACTGTTTTATTTAACTATGCTTTATCTAAATTATTTGTCGAAAATATAGGATTGCTATGGATTTTGGCTTTAATAAAATCTAATTTAAAACTAATTTCTGTTTATATTAGTTACAAAGCAAAACGACAATGAAAATTTATTTTAAAAGAATTAATAAAAATATTTTCCATAAGATGGCCCAAAAATATTAATAAATCTAAATTTGTTCATTTAAATTTACTTAGTTGTTATACTACTCATTTTTTCAAATGCATTCTAATGCAATTATTACCTATTTTTAATTTTAAAATATCTACGTAAAATATAAATAAAAACCATCCGATGATTTTTGGAGGGGTTATGGGTTGTTTGACATATATATATATATCTAGACGAAATGTATATATATATATATGATTTTTGGAGGGGTTATGGGTTGTTTGACATATATATATATCTAGACGAAATGTATATATATATATATGATTTTTGGAGGGGTTATGGGTTGTTTGACATATATATATATCTAGACGAAATGTATATATATATATATATATATATATATATATATATATATACATTTCGTCTAGATATAAGAAATATAAGATTCCCCTCTGATTACGGCAAACGTGTCCGATTACTAAATTTAAAAAAAAAAAAAAAAGTGCTGGATGCGCTATTTCGACTCTTCAAGCTTTTGAAAGGTCTGTTTTATAACATGTAGCACTGCATTGTCGTGTGGGAAATTACGCCTTTTGCATTTTGCAGAATAGATTTTTATACACTTCGCAATGTCTTCCGTTGAAATATTCGGTTTATTCTCCCCGATGGCAAGCATAGCATATTTATTAACATTGAAAAGCCGACCAGATCGTAGCTCACCGTTTACATAAAAAGACAACATACATATTCTAACAAACAACATACATATTCTAACAAACAAATTTTCGAACGTCCGAGGAGCTGGATGAAGATCAAAATCAACCTTCTGTGAGTTTTCTCGTTCCATTACTTAACACTTACCAAAATTCATGGGGAATAATTCGGCGAAAGTACACCGGTGTGTTTCTCTATCCTTGCACGCGCGTGTGTTTAAGTGCCTAATATCTTCTAATATATAGATCATTAAAAATAAGTATGATTTCTCCTAATTTTCGATTTAATTTTTGAATTTTGCCTTCAGCTTTTTTTCTCTTTATTCAATATTGAGAAATCTTTTTGCATGTTTATATATTTGTTGAGATTTTTCTTTCGGATGCAGTGAGTGTAGAAAGTTTACAAATGTTTGTTCATTTCGTGCAGTTTTGGTGTATCTACTTGTTTCAATTATAAATTGTTTTTAAACCGTATAATGTCCTCATAAAATCAATAAAAATGTCAAATAAAACTGTTCTTACATTCACAAAATCCATATGACAAAGAGGGAAGTTCACCAGAATAAATACCATGAAAATATTTACAGGAAACTTTCATTATGTTATGTTGCTGGAAAAGTGGCTGATGCAGAAATGCTTGTTCGAAAGCGATAAAATTTGAAGATAGTGTTTTTGTATCTTGAAAATATATTTCAATCGAGCAATATTGAGTGAAAGCTGCGCTAAAGCAAAGCTCTTAACTAAAATAAATGGAGCACCTGCGCTGATTGGCATTTCCTTACATTTGTAAAAACAATTCCCAAGACTTTTGCTGAGTGAAGACAGCTCAGTGGTAGAAGCTCTGACTGACACCAAATTGGTTGGGTTTCGATCCTGGCTTTCGGATGTCTAGTCACACTGAGGAGCTGCGAAACAGTACTGTCTGCGAATTATATATATATATATATATATAATTCGCAGACAGTACTGTGTGTGTGTGTGTATATATATATATATATATATATAAAATAAAAAGTTATCCACAGACAGCACTTCAGTGTAGCTAGACATCCGGTTGCCTGCAGTTAGTATTAAAACCCGAGTGAATTGGTTTCATGAAGGTGAATTTAAGCGTATTTATTTTTAGATAAACACACAGTGACTCAATACGCTTTTTGCCGAAGAGGCTCGCTATATCAGCCATAATAGTCACTGTTTACAAACCCACACCTCGCTCAACAGAAATTAATTTTTCAATAACACACACACACACATATATATATATATATATATGTATATATGTAATGAAGGGTTTGGGAATCCGTAAGGATAATTTCTTAAAGGATGCCATCCATAGCGCCCAATGTAACATCAGAGCAAATATTAATTAATTAAATTAATTAAAAAATGAGTTTAGGTTCCCTGCCTACAAATTATTTCCCCACGTATCGATAGGGTTGTGTTTAAATCCATCTCCATTAAGTCACATAGGTACATTTGACTTCAGTACACTTGAACCTACGTAATTTAAGATGTATTTAAACACAATCCATACCTTCAATTTCTAATCTAGATCATCCTATAGGCATCCTCCTCCCACTCCTTCTGTCACCTTACACCAATCTAATACTATCAATCTAAAGTTGTATGGATATGAGTTTGTGATACTAGGTTTCAAACATTTACGATCATCAGATAAACTATTTTTTTTTTAAATTGGATCTATAATTGAAAGCGTCAAGATCAGCCTTACCAGCTCCTTGTTGAAATGAACATCGCCACACATAAAAAAACTAAGGTCCCGACACCGAAATAGAATTACAATTGCGTATATATGTATGCTTGAACGCACGTGTATGTATCTGCATGGATTTTCTTTCCCTGCCAAAATATATATTTATATATATATATATATATATCTTTAAGTCTACTATTCGTCATTGCTTTAAATATTGCTGCCTCATCTGGTCCGGTGCTTCTGTTACATATTTAGAAATACATGATAAAATCGAAAGAAGCATCTGCAATGTTACTGGTTTGACCCATCATCAATACTTCGGTCAAATTTTCCCCTCCGTCATTTAGCTTTTCTCTATATTTTCTATAAATATTTCAATGGTTACTATTCTTATGAGCTTTTCACTTCGGTATCTCGAATTTACAAATTTCACCTTCGTCTTATTATTTTGCAGTTTGTATTGGATGAATGTAACCGTAACTTCTTTGCTGTAAGTTCCTTCTCTCCCATTCGTCGCTTGTGGTTTCTTGCTTTCCAGTCAGCCTTTAACTTTTTCAAATGTATATGCAATGAGAATCGTTACATTGTGTATTCTTAATTTCTGTTCTTTTGTTGTTTGCACGCCTTAATAAAGATTTTTTTTTCTTTTTCTCGTATTCTTTCTCACTCAGTATATCTGTGTCTTTATTGATTTTCATGGCAAGGAATGACAATTATTTTTCTCACATATCTACACATAGCCAGAAGCAAAAAAAAGAAATCAAATATGAAAGTAGTCTCCCTACATTATATAAAATCTGACGACAAATATATATATATATATATATAATTTTTTATAGATGATCTTTTTTAAATGATGAAACTTTGGGCTACTCTTGTTTGTTTGAATGGGTTTAATTTTAAAACCAGGAGATGTTAATGACCATAGTAGTAGAATCACTTTTTATTGCAGTATTCTTTAATAAATTTTATTGCCTATGCCGATGTTATTCTCTTTTTCTCTGATGACGCTGATTATAAGCGATGAGGTGTGTAGCTGAGAATAGTTTTTCCTTTGTCTTACTAGTGTGTTAGTAGAAATGTATATGCAATAATATGTGAGAAAAGTACATAAAAATATTAAATAATAATAAGCACAATAATAGCGCTAATAATAATATTAAGTTGGTTCAAAAATAATGACGTAATAATGTCGTTTTTTGACGTTAAATATACATCAAAAAACGACATTATTACATCATTATTTTTGCACCAACCTAATAATAATGATGAAATCAATACTAATAATGATATAATAATTAAGATAAGAGCACGATTTAAGAAAAGAAAACAGAAAAGGCAATGTTTGACAATGTTCAAAAATATTTGACATATGTCGAAATATTGTTATTAGTTATATATATATATATATATATATATATATATATATATATATATATATATATATATATATATATATATATATATAGAGAGAGAGAGAGAGAGAGAGAGAGAGAGAGAGAGACAAAGATGCATTAGGCCGAGAGATGAGAAAAAGATCTAAAATGCCTATGACTGGAAAATATTTCAATGGACTCATTATAAGGATTTCTGGCCTTAAGGAAATACAAAAAAAAAAAAAATTCTCACGAGTACAGCCCATATCTCTTGAAGGGTTTTATGTATGTAAAACATGCATAACTTTATTTTTTTCAAAATTTGAAGGTAGAAAACATCATGATGCCATTACTGACCTTAGGTCGCCGGACGGGATCGGAACAAGAAACAAGTATACACCACAAATAATAATAATAATAACAATAATAATGCTGATAAATAAATAAATAAATACTGATTTGTGAGTTGTGAGGCAATGTATATTTCACCTCAATCTAGTGTATATTGGTATATCGGAGATAAACCTATATGTACCATTGAAAAAATCGTAAACTTAAGGTATCCACACATATGCTAGGCCACAAAATCTCCTGAGCCGACCAAACATAGAAACGAATACATTATGGGAACCAGTAATAACGAGTGTCAGAGAAAAGCGATAATTAAAAAAAAAATACAATATGAGCTCTGCTAAAAACATAGATTATAACAGTAAAAACTGCGATATGAACACTGATAAAAAATGGTTGCTAAAGATATAAGATTTATAATACCCAGAAATTCATACACATATGTCCTCAAGGTCACATGGCACAGTGAATAAAGGCGTAAATTAGATCCGGTGAGGGTACGCAATGAGTGTGAATTCAATACCCGGTTAAGGCAGTGGAGAACTTGGAGAGTTAATAGATGATAACTCATAGCTGACATCCATTAAACATGGCATGTGGAGCTAGAACAGTCTACCCTCAGTGAGCGAAATAAAGAGTTCAGTTCATCATTCCAACCACCTGATGAAGGCCGGAGCGTACATCGGCCAAAACATTGTGATAAATATGGCGACAAAGATGAGGACAATAGTCCGGAAAATAGTATACATTTTTTTTTGGTAACAATTTTTACAATTCCATTATCGCATTTCAGTATTCATATATGTTTCCTTCCTTACCTTTTATTTGAAGTATAGCTGAATGATAAAATCTTGATTTATAAGTATTTTCTCTTGGAGTTTCATGTGCTGTCTATTTTAGTTGATGCTGCTTTTGAATGTCCTTATCTAATACTATTTCTGTTATATGGTTTATTGCGCAGTACATACAGTTCAAAGGATTTTGATCTTTACCAAGACACTCAGAATTCACTCGCTCAATGAATTATTTTTAATATTATTTTAGATGTGGATGAGGTCATTATGCTTGTATTTTCTACTAGTATGTATATAGTAAGATGGAGTCTTTTAGCTTTGTGTGTGTATTTAAATCAGTTCTAATAGAGCTGTGGTTAGATAGGTGTAACGTAAGTCGTCTGGATATGCATGTAATAGTGTGACCGATGTAATTATTTATGGGTTTGGTTTTATGAGGAACAATATTTTAAGGCTATTTGAACTTGTAAATATTGTTCGTTCTTTGTAGTTTTCATTCTGCTGGTGTGTTGATATTTTTTATGGCAAGGTTAGCCATTTTAAATTTTTTGTAATAGATAAGTATTTTTTTTTTGTTCGAGTCAACTGTGGTAGTGTATTTCTTTATATTTCAAAGTGAAGATTCATCTCCCTAATAGTTGACGTGCATTTGGCTTCCGTATATGTATGCCATTGTTTTTGTCTGTGTGTTCATTATAGTTATTAATTATTTTGGAAAAAAATAGTCTAATCTGGTGGTCGATGAGGTAGTTAGGAAAACTACTCTTAACTAGTGTCTGTTTCGTGTTGTTGATTTTTCTTATAGAAACGTAGACGAGAGGATGAATTCTCATGTGCTCTCTTTAGGACATTTTTTATCACTGATATTTTGCATTTGAGTGGGCATACACTCTTAAAATTAAGGTGGCAAATTTTTCCGCTAGGGATTTTTATACAATGATGGGATGAAGGTATTGCTACAGTATTCTAACCATTGATTTTATAAATCGATTGTACACAGCTGAGGTTTGAGATATTTGTGAAAGGCTTTGATGCAATTCCTGACATCCAGGATTTGACGAGTCTATATAAGAACATGACATGAGTTTTCCTGTAGATTTTTTGTAGTAATTTGCAGTATTGGGCAAAACTATATCTGGCCCATCCTACTCTGGGTTCAATTCCATTTTCTACTATACATAATTAGTTATATGTGATATATACACCGAATTATCTGAAGGGTTTAGTATTTGCTAATTCCGATTGTGTATTTTTGTCAGGGATTTAGTGCCTGTGATACCACTACTTTCATTCCGAATTCCAGATGATACGTTCTGTTTATCTTGAGTGATATTTCTAGAAACACATGGGAGGTACCTATGTTATCAGCACAGATCCCACCCACATCATTTCATCGGTTTCATGAGGGAAAACAGTATCCTTGTCTACTATTAGAAGATCTATTGGGATTTTTTATTGTATGGTTATATATTTAGTGTCAATGACATCAGATTTGTGTTTGTAAATGTGCAGAGTATATTCGAGGAAAATATTAAATAGTCTGGAGTTCTCATTTTCTGCTTGTGGTAATCCTGATAATGTCTGAAATATTTTCGTATCATGGCTCTCCGCAGACATGCAATATTATGTCGGGCGATACGGTTTCTTTCCCATTGAGCGGATTCAGAGCTGAGAAGGAGGTTTCTAATAGATGAGTATAGAAAGTCTTTATTGATATGGTCATATGCTGATGTGAGGCCAATATAGCAGTTTCCTATTAGATAGGGAAGCAATTTTGTTGGAGCCTTTGGATGAAATCTATGCCATAATTACATCTTTCATCTGACGCCGACATCAAGTTGAAACGCCGGTTGCCGTACGATCAGCAAAGTTAAGCAACCTCGCGCCTAGACTAAATTGGTGACCTCTTGGCAATACAAGGTTATGTAAATTTGGCTGTGCGGCTGGAGTAATAGAAAAATGGATCAAAATTGTTCATCGTAGAGCCGAGTTCATTTCGCCTATCTCCCTCAAAGCTATAAGTTATTTAGTAAGACTTCTATCACTGATCCATTATTATCTGATAAAATGCAATATGAGTACACCTGTATTCCCCCTCATTGGAATATGATTGGTTGGTGTACGTCATAAATACGGTCGTGTAGGTACAACAGAGTCAAGAGCTTTAGTTTGAGAGCTGAGTCTATAACGACGTCCATTGGTCTACGCCATTGATCTACACTTCTTACCTGCGACTACGACGCGTACAAGTCGATTACTGCTACCGTATTCTACTTGGTTATAGTAGCCAAACCACTTAGCTACTTCGTTCAAATATATCCCTTTCCGTAACATATCATTATCTAAAAGAAATAAAAATAATTCTTAATATCTAAACATATTCCCTGGATTTAAGTAGCCTGCAAAGAATTGATAATTCGTAGAAAACGAATCAACCAATCAACGAATTAATAGGATGAAAAACAAATTGGTTTGTGAGGAGCTGATTTTCATAAAACGATGAGTGTCTAGTAATTATAATGTCCCTTTATAATTGCCCAATGATGGATACTATTAAGATACCTCTGTACGTGTTAGGGTCTTCTGAGCTACATTCATGTTTCCATAATAAAT
Source organism: Acanthosepion lycidas (assembly GCA_963932145.1). NCBI lineage: Eukaryota > Metazoa > Mollusca > Cephalopoda > Sepiida > Sepiidae > Acanthosepion > Acanthosepion lycidas. The sequence goes on along the minus strand of OZ010591.1, from coordinate 90,382,826 downwards.
TCATGTGTAGAATAAAGCATTTTTGATTCTAGAATTCTTTCATAAATTAGAGTAACGTGTGTGGTTCTACAAAAATATAGTTTAAAAAGCATAGAAGGTATATGGAAGTAAAGAAGTTTAAAAAAAACTGATCAAATTGAAAGCTTATAATTCGAATGAGAAATAGACAATTGTCTTTTCTAGGACACATATTAAGGAAACAAAGTTGAGATAATATGACATTCACATGACATTCACAAGTCAATAGAGGCGAAGGGAAACAGCAAGTAAACTATCAAAGGATTTGATGCAAATGGATCTTATGAAGAGGGAGGGGTAGTAACGGTTGGAAAACCTTGCTATCTATCAATCTTTTAATATGTATATGTCTTTTCAATAGGCAGTGTCTAACTATCGAATGCCTATCTATGCATTTATCTATCTCAGTCTGAACCTATTTCTTTCACTTACTTACATCTATCTATCTATCTATCTATCTATCTATCTATCTATGTATCTATCTATCTATCTATCTATCTACCTATTAACATATTTATATCACTTGTTATATGTATCTCTCTGTCCTTCTTTCTATGAAGATATTTACATTTCGTAATATCTATCTCTCTATTTCAGGTTGAACAATTTTTCGTCATTTTTCCATCGCTCTTTCTTTCTTTATTAATTTCATACTATCTATGTATCTATCTATGTATCTGTGTGTATATATATATATATATATATATATATATATATATATATATATATATATATATGACGTCATATATTACGAAATGGACAAAGTCCGACAATTTATTTATTAAAGACATTTTTATTTTTAACGTTCTTTTTATAGATACAAGTATTTAAGTAAATGCTCTGTTTATAATAAACAGTATTAAATAACATTTACCGGCCTGAATGTCCGAGAAATTTTCATAGAAAATATTCGTCCTTGGACAGGATTCGAACCTGCATCCTATACGGAACCGTCATTTACGTCAAGGCATGTCAGCGTCAATGACAATTCCGTATAGGATGCAGGTTCGAATCCTGTCCAGACAGCCTGTTTCGCTGTTTCACAGCTCATCAGTGTGACTAGACATCCGGTTGCCTCTAGCTTGGATCGAAACCCGACTGAATTGGTATTAGCCGGAGATTCTACCACTAAGCACGGCAGGGAAGTAGGTGGTTTTTTAACGTATTTATTTTTAGAAACACGCCCAGTGACTGACAGTGACTCAATGACATATATATATATATATATATATATATATATATATATATATATATATATATATATATATATATATATATATATATATATATATATATATATATATATATATATATATATATATATATATATATATATATATATATATATATATATGGCATTCTTTATTAAATTATTTCATACTATCTATCTTTCCATCTGTCTATTTATCTATCTATATATATATGTATATATATATTAACATATTTATATGATTTTGTTATATGTATCTCTCAGTCTGTCTTTCTTTCTAGGAAGACATTTACATTTTGTAATATCTATCTATCTATCTATATATATATATATATACACGACTCAACAATTTTCTGTCATTTTTTCCATCGGTCGTTCTTTATTTATTTATGTCATTCTATCTATCTACCTATCTATCTATCTATCTTCTCTCTCCATATATATATATGTATGTGCAATAATCATACTCAAGATTTTCTTTTAATTTTCCTTTCAGTATTTTTGTTTCTCTTGATTCACGAAAGCCGTTTTCGATTTGATTCTTAAAACACTCACAGCCTCCGCCGTTCTATTTTCGTACACAATCTCCTCAGCGCAAGAACTTTCCCCTTTCCATTTGACGCAAGCAGCTAAAGCATCTGAAGAGCACTTAGCTGATGAACAGCCTGCGTCAGATGTTTGCCAGTGCGTTCAATTCGCCCGGAGTGCCTAATAAATACGCCCCCGATTTACGTAATTTGATCGTAAGAGCCAAAAAGAGAGAATTTATGGAAAAGCACTTCGCTGAGATTCTCAAGGAAACGGCGGAAAGTAGCGTTTGTGAAAACGGACCATTAATATATTTGCTTGACGCATTGGACTGTAATATTGAACGCCCCATATAGGCGAAAAAAATATATTTATAGGTGAAATGCCATTGCAGAAAGACGTAGTAATTTTTTTTTCTTCTTTAATATTTTCCTTTCTTATTGATGACAAGTTATTTTGTAGCGACGTTCAGTACATTTAATCTTTTAACAAGCTTTCAGGATACCCTTTGTTAAAGGAGTGGTTTGAATTATACTTACTTGAATTGTTGCAGGAATTGAATTTTATATGAATAACGAAACCCCGCTCTCTTCCTGTATGATATATATATATATATATATATATATATATATATATATATATATATATATATATATATATATATATATATATATATATATATATATTCATATCTTGTGAAGGTGGAAATTCTGGTGACTGAAAACTAAATCTGAATATTTTAATAACATTTGACTAACGTAAAATTATTAATGGGCAAATTAGGACATTCAGATTAACTGTCGTTACTGATATACGTAGATATGAGATTGCTTCAGAATTTCCAATTCTTAATATGGAGGGCTGGCGTATCTCGCCCTACATAATTCAAATTCTAAAGTAAAGGAAAAAATGTCACATAGCTTTTAAATGTTTATTGCAGATTATAAAGTAAACAAACCACGGTAAACATGATTTACGAAATTACTTAAATTTCCTGTTACATTTTCTCACTGGATATGAAAGTATTATAGATCATAACTGAACAAAAAATTGCAATCGATCATCCGTGTTCAAATCCCGGCTCTGTTTCTTGTGTTATCGTTAGAACTCTGGTAAATTCCTTAATCTGTCTTTTTACATCGATTTCTGCATTAAGTATCAGAGACACTCTGGACTCTTTACCATCTGGTGTCGACGACCTGAGAGATGGACATCTCTGTCTTCCAAACTGTATAGATTGCAAACAAAACCATTTGACTATAGAGAAAGATAACGGAATTTTTTCACCACGTATTGGAAATAATGGGCGGAAAACGATAAAAGAAAACTGATGTGCTTATAGACAAGATGCCTGGCGTCTTGCGTGGCATTTTATTAAAAAGAAAGCTTCAGATAAAAAATAAATATATATAATTCCATTCTTGATAAAAAAAATAATTATGAATAATATGAAATATTGCATCCAAAAACCTTCATAAATGATTAATGGATATTAGTGTATTAATAAATATATTACAAAGTATAAATGGCTATTTACATTATATCAATTATATTAAATATTACGACGAAATAATAATAATAATAATAATAATAATAATAATAATAATAATAATAATAATAATAATAATATTAGGTTGGTGCAAAAATAATGACGTTTTTTGACGTTAAAAAATATGTCAAAAACCGTCCTTATTTTGCAACAACCTAATAATAGTAATATCAAACTAAAGCTAAGGTAAGAATAAATTCCAATTTTTATTAAATGAAAAGTCCACAAAAAAGCTGCATCCTTATTGATATAGCAGTCTCTGCAGACTGCAGTGTATCTTTGAATATATTCAAAAAGCTGTCAAAATACAAGGACCTTGAAATCAAAATGTCAAAAATGTGGCATATGGGAACATCAACAATCCCAGTTGTAGTTGGAGCCCTAGGATTGGTTGGAAAAGATTCCAGTAGACTAATTGAAGGGATTCCTGGAAGCCCATGCCTCAAAGAAATAAAAAAAAAAGTTCTCACAAGTACAGCACACACTTTACGAACGGCTTTATCTATGTAAAATATGTGTTTCTGTTTATGTTATTTTGCCAGTGGAAGGTGTCATGATGCCATTTCTAACCTTAGGTCTCTGGGCGGGACTGGGAAAGAAATGTGTACACGCCAGAAATCAAAGGAAATAATAATAATAATAATAATAATAATAATTATTATTATTATTATTATTATTATTATTATTTCAGTAAGGGTTGATGTCCTGGACGTGATTAGAAAAGTTTAACTAAGATCTTATGACGGGCTGCATCAATGAAACATGCCTGTTCTTAGGTCATTTTATTTGTATTTTTTTTACAAATCTATTCAGTGGAAAATATGACTAGGACTCGGGATGGAATAATAATAATAATAATAATAATAATAATAATGAAACATTATAATAATTATCAATGTGTATTTATTTATATATATCCTGTCCCATCTGTAGTGTGAAGGAAGGTCCATCAACTTAAGTCGTTAAATCTATGAGTGATTACATGCCGTTTTATTTTTTTCATAATCAATACGAATAAAATATTTATCTGCATTTAGACAAAATTAGTTCCTGAGCAAAATGAACCGTTCAATTAGTCAGTTCCTTTAACCATACGTTTCTAAGATTTCATGTCTTTCATATGAGACACTTTTGTCTATTAAGTGATAGTCTTACTCCAACATGGTCTTCAAATAGACTTTTTGGTTGATCTCTTTGTCGTTCTGTTGCTATTTTTTTCCGAGAGATATTTCCATTCCACTGTTATATTGAACCCAATGTTTTTAACATGAGCAGATATTGAGCAAAAAGCGATTCACGTAATATCAAGAGTAATCAATGAACCATAGATATCACTGAATGGCTAAAAATATATATAAAGAAAACGGATGGTGTAACGATTGATTGGCTTCTCTTTTAATTGTGGATTATTTATCACCGCTTTATGAAATTTTAATACTATTCCAGACTTTTGTTTCATTGCATCGCACTGTTAAAACTTTCTATTGATTGAAGTTATTTTTGGACAGAACCGGTAGACAAATAATAATAATACATACCTACATACTTACATACATACTAATTCTGTCTATTACCCACCAAGTGAGTTCTGGCAAGTGTAAGCTGTGTGGCGTGTAGATGGAAAATGTTACCTACATCATGTCAGTTGTGAACTTCTTGGCCGAAAAATACAAGCGCTGGCATGAGAAAGTGGCTTCTCATGTATAAACTATGGTCTTGATGTCGAGTAGAAATGGTAGGAACACGGTATAGATAATTTGATGGAATACGATCAGTTTAAAATATTATGGGATTTCAGCACGAAAACATTTTTCCAGATGCTGCAACAGTAATAGTCCTTCTGTTTTCTTATCTAAATTGTTAATATATATATATATATATATATATATATATATATATATATATATATATATATATATATATATATGAAGAAAAATTTAATGTTAATATAGTGTCAACGTCTGACGTTTTGGTCTAGTAGACCATCTTCAGGACATATTCATAACGCATAATTAACATTAGACTATATTTATTTCAGCATGAAAAGACGATGGACTTAAGAGTACGACAAATCAAAACAGATAACTGAAATTTTTCAAGATCAGCGTTCGGTTTCAATATGATCACGTCGGCGTCAAGTGGGCAATGTTGTGAAAACGTATTCCTAAAATAGATTATTTTGAATGAAAAATGAAAAAAAAAAAATTATAATTTAAAACTTATATGTACGTTTGTCGAGCATTAATCTTGCTAGAAAAGGGGAAATATTAAAGAAGCCGTGTCTAGTATTCCGACCTTGACATTATATTAATATTAAAACAGCATAATTGCATATTAGGACTTTTGTTTTTTCCGTATATTTTTCTTCATAATGTCGGATCTATATCCACATATTTGCTTACACACAAACACATACATACATATACACACACACACAGACACACACACACACACACACACATATATATATATATATATATATATATATATATATATATATATATATATATATACATATACACAATATATATATATATATATATATATATATATATATATATATATATATATATATAAATATATATATATTCAAGTATAGGATTGGTGTATACGGAATTAATTCCGATAACCAACAAATACTATTCTTAAAAGAGTGCTCAATACAGAGTAGAGCACATATAATTATTTATTCGAAAATTATAACATAAATATGTTATAAAATCAAAACAAAAATAGCCATTTTGTTTCAAGACTTCTGGTGTCTTATCAAGTGATGGTGTTGAAGGTAGAATAAAGGGTTTTAAAAGGTTCAAATTAATCAAAGACCACTTGCTAGGGGAAACGGTGTTACATAAGCTGGAATGACTATTCAAAATACAAGTATATCGGAATTCAAAAAACTTGACAACGAAATTTGTTTATAATAATTATTTAATCCTTTAATGTTAGGGTTAGACTAAAATAGAATTCATTCTAATAAATATTAAATTATACCATAAAATTAAAAATTACCAATTTTAAATTTAATCTATATTAAGTTTAAAATTATAAAATTATTTAAAAAAGAATCTCAGGAAAAATTACATATGTTTTTCTATTTTTTTGTTTTTATTGAAATTAAGTTGGATTAAATGTTAAGATCGAATGCTGCTCTGAAATTCGTGAGAACGTAGATACATTTGAAGCGAGAACATGAGCAGGTGAGGATGAAATCTTGCAGCAGACAAAACATACACAATCAGATTATAATATACAAACATGCAGACATATTTGGATATATAGACACGCAAAAAAGCGACGAGACAGGAAATATGTTCAGGACCTTTAAAAAAATGACAACATACACGCGCAATGAAAGGCACACACAAGCGACCATACTGACATACAGCGACAAAGACATGCACATATGCACACGGGCATTGACAAAGATAAGCCAATCAAGAAATATTCAATTAAGATTTTCTTCACTAGCACAGAGTATCACAGATTTGGTTGTACGTACAGGTCGCAATTCAGCCCACTAAAAAAAATACTGGAATGCACAGCTGCAACACCTCTTTTGGAGAGGCTGTGAACTTATAGTCCACAGATAAATGTACAGAGTGAAGATATATACAAAAAAAATCACCGGGTGGTCTGCTTCAATTTGTTGAATTATTTTAGAAAGCCAAGCATTTTTTTAAAAAGATTTCTTTAAAATTCATGATTCTCTGTTGTATTACGTAGATTCTCACTAATCATTAAGAAAATATTTATGGTAATCTTGACTTGAAGCATTAATGTCCACGATGCAAATGTAACAAATTCTATTTGTGAATTGTGTTACAAGACCATGCTTACTGATGATTGGATTGGTCCTAATTAACAAAGGTAACACAAATTTGACTTGAAAATTGATGCGCTAAATACGCTGGCTTTCAACTGAAATCTTCCTGATGTGTATATTGTTTTATACTCAAATATAAACCGCTAACAAATTGCTTCCGAAATATATGGTAATTCCTCTTTGGTGGAGGCCAAAGCATACGGCAAAGAAGATCTGCAAAATAAATTGGCATAAGGAAACTGCTAGAAAATTGATCTTATTGCGAATAAATTATGTTTTGTTTAACACGGATTGGTAGAGAAGATTTGCATTCTGAACGCTGCCAACAAAAATATATAAACAAAACATGGCTAAATGTTATGTATTACGTTTTAAACAAAATCCAAAGAAGAATCTGAGTTCAAGCAGCAAGTACAAGCCACGTTACTTCTGCAGCAAGGGTCATGAGTCGCCCTGGGCATTGAAGTTAGCGGCCGCTGAAAGGAAAAAGTGAAAAAGAGGTTAAATAGGCTTCGGTCTGCCTTTTTATGATATCCGGGACTTCCGGTTGTTCCCTGCTGATTACTTCCGTTGCTGCTACTGCTTAATCGAGTAAAATAAGGAGGTTCACACATTGCCACAATAGTTAACAAGTGAGATAGTTATTAAAATTCAAACAGGATAAGAACCGATCAAGCGCATTCCCAATCGCAAACAATGTGTATCGGCTCCTAAACCATTCAGTTAACAGCATATTAAAACAATCTTAGAAATAAATCGTGTATCATCCACATGTTTACAGATATCAATCTTCTTGATATGAAGCAGTGATTTCAGTTATAAATATCTCGTCTCGGAAACTATAGTAATGTGTTTTACCCTATGAACATGTACTGTGGCAACAATATTACTCCACTTATCGACCATAAAACCCTCAAAGAATTGATCATATTTTGAAGTTTGCATTTAAGCTTGAATCATACCGTTTCCCCTGTGTGTTAAACTCGATGTCCATATATATATATATATATATATATATATATATATATATATATATATATATATATATATATATATATATATATATACACAGATATATGTATATGCATATATATGTATGTGTATATATATATGTGTGTGTATATATATATATATATATATATATATATATATATATACATATATTTATATATATATATGTATATATATATATATATGTGTGTGTGTGTGTGTGGCTGAGCGTGTGCGTGAAATTGCAAGAGGAATGATAGTTAAGATAAAATACCCTAGAACAGGCACACAAAGAAAGAAAGCACCAAATAATCGGCCTTAGTTTACAATCCTCAATATTTTAAACCATACACTCTCAAAGACGCAAATTCCAGTTCAGGAAAAAGCAGGAAAACAATCGACAACAGAATAGACACAAATCTTTAGGTGACTAGTTACTTTTAGTGGAAACAGATCTTTAGAATCTTTTATTCTTATCCCATCAAAGAATTCTGTTTCTTTATTTTTCGTTTTCTATTCCTTATCTTCTCCGACTGGTTTCATTTTACTTACGGCTTGTTTACCCTTGTTATAATTTCTACAATGCATGCCGATTGTATACCATAGATTTCGTAATAATCAATGAGTTAGTTAATGTGCTGGAAACCATCTACAATTGCACCTGTAAGATAATCCCCACACGAGACTTTCAAGAATATAAATTAATACTGGTGTATTTGTCTTGTCAAACCGATGTTATTCACGGCGTCCATCGCAGACGTTCACAAAAATATCCATGGCTTTGTTAAATTTCAAAATCATCAATGCTTTCTCATCATAAAAAAAACTACGATCTAGTTGTTCACTACAATGAACCGGATATTGTTTAAACAAATTAATTCGATATTCACCGGATGCTTCACAATGTCCGCCATGTATTACATCTAGACCACGTTAAATGGCTTACGTTAGCATAGAGGCTAAGAATATTGCGATTAACATATAAATAGACAACTGCGTTGGAATCCTGAAAAATACAGGCTACACGCGTAAATTTATAGGGAATCTGAACAGTACAACTGTATGAATAACAGGCCTTTGGGATTAACGTTTCGAGCAATGTACTTGAAAATGTCGTCGAGTTAAACAGTGCGGAGATAATTTATTTTCGGTGAATTAAAATTTTCATAGCGTAACAAGAAACTCTCCATTTCTCACTCCCTCACTTTCAAGCACACAACATGTATTCGTGTTAGTGCAATCGATTCTATGTTATATATGTGTGGGCAAACGATTCTATCTTATGTTTGTATTTAGAAAACATACATACACCGTTGTGCAAGTTAATTGAAACAAAACGTATAAATCCGTTAGTATTTACCATTTTGTCGTATTTTTCCAATGAAATATGACGCAATGCACACGTTAGTACTTCGTATGTCCATTCCACAAAATCGTTCATTGGAGATTGACCACATATTATCTATTGGATTTAAATCAGGACAGTTTCAGAGCCAATCTATACTACTCTTATTTTCTCACTGGTAACGCTTGCCAGTGTGTTCGTGCAGCGTTACAATTTTCGTACCCTTTCTAGGAATAACGCACATCGCAGACAAGGGTCTACAACAATTAATCGACAGTGGAGACAATAGTGTCTGGGCGTCATAAAAATCTGACGTCATCAAAGATGACGCAATATTTTTCAAGGCCAAAAAAATTCATAATACACCCCGAAAATAGATTCATATTACTGCCACTGCAAATGATCTAAACTGAGGAAACAATAAAAATCAATTAAACCCTGTCACTCCAGTTAGTCTAAAACTAACCGTATAGTGAAAAAAGGAAACTAAAGGAGATGTTTCAATTGATTTGCACAATACTATATGTCTGTATATATTTAGGTAGATAAATGGAGAGGCAGACTAAAAGAGAATAGATGGTTTATAGTTAAAATGTTTGTCTGATTTTGTGTCCGGCACACTGCTATGGTTGTAGAAAGGTGCTAATATTCTTAGTTTCAAATAGAAATTTAACCAAACGTAGCATAGCCTGACACTGTCACAGATTATATTTAATTTTCGATTAAGGAATGAACAGGATTAATTAAGCTCCTTAACTCATGTATTAAGAGAAACGTCAAACATTTAATCATTAATATTAGCAAATGTTACAGACACATCCATTAGCAAGGTATTTAATTCTGATGAAAATCAAATACACTCTTCTTCAACTTTTATGTGTAAAAGACTATCGGTAAGTGGACGATTATGATTCACTACGACTGAAGAGTCTGATTTTACAATAAATAAATTCAGATAATTTAGGCTATCTTCCCTGGCCTTATTTAGTCAAGGATTCTCTTAAACGTATTAAGAAGGTTATCCTAATTGTGTGTCTGTTTCTTTTGCCTTCATGATATTATGTGATTGCTAAATTCTCCAGGTTCACATTCCCAATTATATTTGTCAGAATTTTCATCTATCTTTTTCTGATTGTAATTCTAAGTTTCCTTTTATTTCTTTTTATTTCATTTTCACCCCAATCAAGGCGGTAAAACTTCTAAAACACAGTGAGTTACTGAGTTGAAAGAACTAGAAGACAGAAACCGTATTAAGGAAAGAGAACAATAGAACAGTAATTAGGAAGACAGTAGATAACAATTGGCATTGCATGGAGATCAAAGTTGTCTGGAAAGCATGGAGCCGGAAGTTCGTTCCAAAAGCAAGAAGTGCGAGAATTGAAAGTCTTTACGTAAAACGTACAGTTACATCTAGCCATTTCAAATGTAAATTGATCATACTTTGTTGACAATCTAGTTCTGTGCTTAAATTCATAAAGGTACCATAGCGAAGAGCCTACTCGAAAATTACCATGAAAGATATTAATATAAAATGCACAAATGGGAATAGACTGAAGTCCAGGCGCTAACTCATGAGCAATAATATTGCTGATACTTTTTTTTTGCATTTTATGAAGAACGTCTCAATATATAGCAGGAGCACCATATTATATATGACAGCGATATTCAAAACATCGACGAAAGGTTGAATTATATATATGTAAGATAAATTTGGAGAGAGAAAAATACCTAACAAGACAAAATTAACCAACTTTCATAGTATCGGTCCTAACCATGGAGACAATATAGTCTTTCCAATTAATGTCCGACAAGAATATCTGGTGCAACAAATCACTGTACATAACTTTAGCAACAGCCATGTTGATGGAAGCCTAGAAGAGTAACTCAGATGATTAATGGAGAACAGCTTTGTTTAAGAGATATTAAAATTAAAAAAAGCTATTTTTCCCACAGTTAACAACAGACCGTACGTGATTTTTGTGATATCGATGGAATGTGATATTAAAGAAGAGATGACACTTACTATCGAGGTAGGAGTAAATGGTTGTGTTATTTTGCATAGATACCAAGATGAGTGCAAATCCTATCAGGAAGATCGCTAATGAAATTTAAGAAGAACCATCTTTCAAGGTAGTTTTTTTATTTTGCGATTTCATGAGAAAGACTGAATCAGTTCAAAAATATATCTGGCGATACTATAACCTTTTAACTTGTGATGAAGACAGGTATGACAGACCCTGTAGAACGCGGTGTCCAAAGCAATAATCCGAGACTCACTATTCCCATCTAAAGCTTGATAATCACTTTCCGCAATAATTTTTGTTTGGGGTAGAAAAATGAAGGCCGTATTTCTCGTCTTAAAACAAGCCCTGTGTTGTGAGATGCTTAATCAATTCTGCGTTGATTAGATACTCTAGTAGTTTCCCAACAAGGGGTAGATAGCCGACAGGCCGATAGTTGGAAAGATCAGACTGTTCACCTGATTTCTTAAAGAATGGAACAACAGATGAGGATTTCTATTAAAAAGCACGGAAAGAGGCAGTGTGGGATTTATTATACAATTTTTTCCTAAAAAAAACACATTGGTGGTTATATAGTCAACCCGTAGTTTGTGCTGGTTGAAACATAAGACTGTATCAATTTAAGCGCAATACTAGACGACATTTCATCAATTTACAGATGGGCTAGATAGATATAGCCGTAAATTCTATGCTAACATTTTCTTATCTCGAACTTCAAAAGGTTACAGTGATGTTTAATTTGATGAAATTACATATGCGCATAAAAGAAGTGAGGGAGGCCTATATTTTAGAATCAAATTATTTTTTAAAAATATTTGATTGTGAACATCGTCTATCTCATTTAGTTTCTTTTTTGTTTCTATTTTTCATCAAGTTCGTTATTAAAAATCCAAGTTTCTGTTAATAAAATACTTGCCAAGAAGGGTGAAGTCTTGTAAGAACATGAACGTAAATTTACTGTCTAAATATTTCGCGATTAAATCACTTTCTATAAATCTTAATTAAATATAATTTTCTTTTTTACTTAAAATAGCATATTTGAAATCGAAATTTTACTCAGATTAATTACGGTGTATATCAAACTCATTGAGATTGGTGCATTGTAAAAAATATCTTTTGTGTTCACATCTATTTTATTTAAATTTGTTGAGGTTTATTCTACGTATTCATTGGGGCAAATATTACAGGAGATACTGAAAATTTCTCCTTCAATTTTTAGCTTATTATGAATATGTTTTCTATCAATTAAGTGTTTCATTGTTTTAGAAGTTTATTAAGAAATGTTATGTCACGTCAAGACAAATTCTTTTCAATTGTTGAGTTTTCGGTAGAATAATAATATTTTAATTTAGTTTGTTAGAATGATCTGCTCCTCTATTTTGAAGCATATTACGACACTTGTTTCACGTTGAATCTCTATATATAAAACAGAGGATGTCTGTGTGATACCTTTTCACTCGAGAAACATCCAATGTATTTTGAACAAACTTTTCATTATTCATTGTACGATGTAAGAGATAGGTTCTTAGCGTAAAAAATCGATAACCTTCCTAAAGTAAATCAGTAATCGATAAAGTCGATCAAAAATCGATAAATTCAACTTTTTCCTCCGATTTCGTTCAAACTCGGAATGTATGTTACTTATATCATGACGAGTTCAACGATACTTCACTTTTATTTCTACGGGACTGGCTTTAGCAAAACCCCGAAAAACAAAACATCGATTTGTACACAAATTTTAAACCAAAAAACAATAAACATACGTCAATTTTCAAGCAAACTAATACAAATCTTACTCAATTATAGCCAACAATTAGTTGATTATTTAACAGTCATTGAGTCAACCCATATAGTGAAAATCCGCGTAAATACGAACAATGGCGATTTGTAATGGTTACTTTCTTACTTTTCGTTGATATTTCAACCAATTTTCATCAAACTGAACGATTGGTTTAAAAATGTATCCTCTTTTATATCCCTGGTAGCACACTAACAAATTGAATTCCGATATCTCCAAAATAATTGTCGTCTGAAGTGTGTCTTCATGTTACCTGTTTTACCCCTTCATGTTCTCGGATGACTTCGATTGAATAAATACAGACTAGTTCTGTTATATCAGTAACTACATCACTTCAATATGTTTTTTTTAATGAAAGTATTTTAAAGTAATTGAAGAAGATAGACTCTGTTATATCTAAACATGATGCTGTTTTTGCTCCCTTCTAAGTGAACGCTTTTTCTGTTCGACCAGCTGGTTATGGCTGCTAGTAAGAAATAAATATATTATTGGATGAGCTTAAATGTATCTCTGTATATTTCACCTCTTCATATAAATATTGAGTGCTATAAATACTGAATACTCTTAAAAAGCACTTGATATTTATTCCAAAGTTTATTTTGTCGTTATGTTGAGAATAGAATTGTATGATATCGTTTTTATTATTTGATTTGCGATTTCAATTGTCATTTTGTTGAGACATATCTAGTTTATGCATGTATTCGTATCATTTGTTTATTTGTTTACTATTTATTTACATAATTTTATTTATTTATTACTATATTTATTTCCTCTTGGAGATTTGTAATCTTATTCGTTCGTTTACTTTAATGTATTGACTGTGTTTAAAGTTTATTGCTTTATCTGCGTTGTTTATATTTGCATTTTCTTGTCGATGTTTTACGAGGTATTATTTTGTAGTTTTTAGTTTTAGTTCTTTTCCCATATGTGTTTTGGTCGTTGACTCTTTTTTCGATTGTAAGCTGCTGATGTTTGCTTTATTTTCACGATATTTACCCTGTATTTTCTTTTTATTTAAACCCTTACATATGTTTAGAAATGATTATGCCGTTCACGTATTCACTATTAGTAAAGAGTGTTTTTTTCTACATAGATTCACTATTTCCCGTGTCTGTTAGTTAATTCTGTTTATATTTCTTCGTTATCTGCTGTTTTTACAGTAGCTTGGGTTATTATTTTGTTATGCAGCGAGATACAGTTCAAGGGACATTCCTGGTTTACTCTGCAGGTACAGGTGTGTTTAATTTGTCTTAGTGATTTTATGATACTTTTTCTTTTACACCTTTTTTTTATTTCTGTTAGTTTCTCAGCCTTACTGTAGATGCTATTTATTGTGTTTCCGTTGAATATACTGAGAAGGATCCTTAATCCGTGGATGGATGAATTTAATTAATACTTTCCTACTTTTTTTTTCCGTTTGTGTTGGACAGTGGCTTGTATATGGGTTAACTTGTATAACCTCTGGTAAAATCATTGCGGCTTTTCCTTCATTATTTTTGAAGGTGGAGTATGTAATGTGGCTTAGTGTTAGATTTTCTGTGTTTGTGATTTGTACCTTTCCTTAGATTAAATTATATGTCAAAGAACTCTACTTGTATTAGTTTTGTTTTTATGTCTATGTAAATTCCAGTAATTTTAAAAATTATTAGGATTACTTTTCTAGTTCATCTGTTTTCGGTTTATTATAATTTCTTAAGATTATACGACCGTCATCCTTGTAGAGTTCATAAAAACGTAAAACAGGCTTAAGAAATGCTACAAATAAGTCATCAGACAATTCTTCAAATAAACTCATTTTCAGTTAAGCAGAAAAAGATTAGTAAGTATCTCTTAAAGATAATGGATTTTGGCAACACGCACCTACACAGCACACAGTACAAAAAGGCAACAAAAAAGAAACATAGATTAACCGACGGTAGAAAACGAAAACGTAAAAATCAAGCGTAGGAACAATATTCAAGGTTATTCGCGAGCAATTACCCTTCATAAAACACTCTCCAAAAGTTATTCAACTGAAAAACGGTAAAAACCATCTAAAGTTGCATCAAGAATATGACGCAAATAGAGTTCGACCTCTGTAATCGGATATTACCTGTTCCGCCAGCTCCCATGGTCCAATAACTTTTTTTTTGAATAACCGCCAATAGTTTGTTGAAAATCTAAGATGATCAACACACGTAGTTCCCAATATTGCACAGCAGTAGTGATTTGGTGATAAGGTTTTTCTCATCTTTTAGATATAGCTTCATGTTTAATCATTCAGGATAGTAAGCATATATTATTTTTTCTTCCCAACGTTTCTTTTAGTCCTGTATTGAATGAAACAATAAAAAAAAAAATCTTGTTTAGTAGAATTACTAATTGTTTTATTTCCTGTCTGAATCTTTGATCTATGTTTGATAATATAGCGATATATACGTGGAATGAGCTGGAAAGACTATGTTTACATAGTTGTGTTTTCTGTCATCCTGAATTTTCTGTGGTTCGGGTGTGACCTGATCACAAGGTTCAGGTTTAAACAGATCAGACCATATTAAGAACTACATTCTGATGGAAAACACATCAAAATGCATGAATTTATTAATGTGTATATATCTGAATGCTAATTGATAAATGGTTTTGTTACAATTTATATTTTAAGAAACATTGCTTTTTTTTCATACCATTACAAAATCTTTCACAGAAGTTGATATAAATGACTGAATCGCATTGATAAGTTGCATAGTTGTTTATGATATAGCTAATGGTACCCGTTAAATCTCATGCTTGTCAGCTGGAAAATTGTGTAAAAATTAATTTTAAATCTTTTAGTAAACAGTCATTTAGATGTAGGTATGTAAGGTAACTTGACTTCATGAGAAAAATATCAGGATAGAACTAGTCATCTCTCAAATCTAATCATCTTTGACTACAACTGGATAGAAGAAATAACTGTTTGAAAACTGTTTGAATTAGATATTTTCTTGAAAAAAAAAACAAAAAAGAAATAAAGATAACGTAATATTAAAAAAAAAAAGAGCAGAATATTTAAAGATTTTATGATTACAGCTATCAAAAAAATATTTAATTTATTTATTTATTGTCTCTGATTCACCCGAAAATAATCGCGAGGTGAAAAGGTGTTCGTTTCTGTGGAAAACACATTACTCAGCCCGTGTAATCTTATAGAATTAAGGAAAAGGATAGATATAAATGATTTGTTCATATCTTATATTTCGAAAATTTATTTAATTTTATAGTATCTTTTCATTGTTATTGAAAAAATAAAATACTTTGTTTGTTTGTTAGTTCGAAATAGTAACATTCATATAAATATTTTAGAATGTTTTTGCATTTCTATTTTAGGAATTATTTTTTTGATTTATCATTTGATTTACAATTTTCTCATGTCCCATTTAAATTTATTTCTTAATTGTTTTTATAGTTTGTCATTTTTTATTTATTTTCGTCACTTTTACCAAATATACGTCATCTGGTTACTCACTGATGAAAGTTATGCTTGGGCACTGGGAAATTACGCAAACAACAATTCTATTTACATTTAGATAATTGTTTTCATCTTCGTTGTTGCTACCACAACCTTTGGCTCGTTTTTCTCCCCGACCTTCATCATGTGCTTATCGATCTGTTTAATCTAAAGAAAATACTGACATGAATCTTTTATTTAATTCACGGGGATAAACTGTTCTCGCTCCACTGCCTATGATTACGGATATCTCGACTAGTACTTATTTTTAGTACTGTTCCATTATTAATCGGTCACTTTCTGCTGTGTTCAATCACACGCTGTCCAGCAAAGGGATTGAAATAACAATTTCGATATCACCAAATTCATAAACTAACACTTTAATTAACTAGACAATTCTTCTGTGGAACACAATGACGGAAAAATTTTGATAACAACAAAAATGATGAAAAGAATATTCCAAAAGTCGATAGTGTAAATAATGATAATCCCTCATCTCAGAAATTCTGAGAGAACTTAACATTTGTTTTGTTTTTTTCAGAAAATAATGGACATATATATTTTAGTAAAGATATGTAGGTTTTTGATTAAAGTATTGAGTTCCCTACACATTAAAAAAATTGAAGTATTGAGAGACAATAACAAACTTATTGAGTTTGGTTCTTTGTAAAAGATCTCTTTTGTGTTCATATATTCTACTTAAATTTGTCGAGGTTTCTTCTCTGTATTCATTGTGTTAAATATTGCACGTGATACTGAAAATTTCTCCTTCGATTATTAGCTTATTATTAAATTGTTTTGTATTAAGTGTTTTATTGTTTCACAAGTTGTTTAAAAATGCTATGTCACGCCTAGATAAATTCTTTACAATTGTAGAGTTTTGGGGCAGATTAATAATATTTTGATATATATTTCGTTTGTTAGAATGTTCTATTCTTCTATTTTGAAGCATATTACGACACTTTTTTCACGTTGAATCGCTATATATAAAACAGAGGATGTCTGTGTATATGTCTGTATGAAACCTTTTCACTCGAGAACCATCCAACCGATTTTGAACAAACTTGTCATATACATTGTAGAAGGTAAGAGATAGGTTTTTAACATTGTTTTGTTCAGAAAATAAAGGTATATATTTTAGTAGAGAGTTATGTTAGGTTTTTTATTAAAGTAACGACTTCCCTACGCATAAAAATCCATGTTCTGGATTTAGTAAAAGCCAAACACTTCAAATCATTCAGTGGATAAATCATTTATGATAAATCTAGCATACAAGATGAGGGAGGTGGAAATAGAAAAGGCTGCACTATGCGTAGTTTCAACGAACACCGAAAGTTTCTGAATGCTAATTTATAAACGGTTTTGTTACAATTTTTATGTTAAGTAAGAGAAATTGTTTTTTCGCATCCTTCTAAAGTCGTTCACATAAGTTGACAGAATCGCATTGGTAAGTGGTATGGTTGCTTTTGTTATCACTTATCTGGATTGGAACTGCTAAAACTCATGATTGCTCCCTGGAATATTATGTAAACGTTATTCTGAGTTTCTTTTTAAAAAATTGAAGTATTGAGGGATAATGACGAGGAAACCCACGTTATATTAAACAAAACAATATTAGGACTTTATTTATAAATTTGCACATTTGAAGTTATCAGTAACTTGCTTAAAAATAAATTCAATATTTAACATTCTTTGTTTCTCTGAATTGTCAACAAGAGAAAATGTTCATATTAAATAATCGGACGCAAAATAATATTTCAAAATGTTTAAAACAATTTGAGAGCGATCGTTTTTCACATAAAATGCAACATGAATGAAAAGATATATTTTAAGGTACTTACCTTGGATTTGAATAGTTCTTTGAAATTGACCTGTTCTCATTAGAAGGTGATAATGTACCAGCGTGTAATTTGACACCGGCGTTATTCAGACGCATGGAACACTGGCATTCTTCCTCCTGCTGCTTTCTGCTTTTCTCTCTCTGCCTTGATTTAAATTCCTCTGCCTATTTATATTAAAATCGAATTCGCATCGGCTCTTTAATTTATTCTCAGTTTGTAGCCCTCCCTTTTCTATTAGTCAAAATAAATTTTCACATAGCCTCGTTAAACTTGGCTCTTTAGCACGGAGCCAATACCTTTTTCCATTGGTCAAAATAAATTTTCGCATAGAATCAGGGATTTTAGATGTAGCGATGTAAGAAAATCTGATTCCCTCATAAAAAAATCATGATGTCACTCGTCATCTCTTAAAGATGATAATCTTTGACTACAACTGGATAGTAGAAATAACTGTTTAAAAAATGTTTCAATTAGATATTTTCTTAAAATAAACAGGAGAAACACATATAACGTAATATTAAAGAAAAAAAAATGTTGAACAAGTCAAGATTAATGACATTTATACTAAAGTATTCTGGTCTAATTTTTCACTTAGAAAAATAATCCCAAATCAACCAAAACTGACACGTCATGATTTAGACTGACATATAAATATCATGCATATAGCGTCGAACTCGTTCAGAATAACTAAACTGCCTGCTATATGAAATCACTTTTTCAGATCAATGGTTAAAATTGCATTTGCGCGAATGAAGACAGTCTGTCTCAACGAGGACCACGTTTCCTTGAAACTAGTGAACTGGCGCAACACAGTTACAAAGAAGTGTACCAAATAACAGAAGAGACATAATGGGAGAATATTCAACACCCAACAATATCTGAATAAGCTATCACAAGTAACTCAAAGAAAAAAATAATGATATAATCATTATTTCGCCATTGCACACAACTTGAAATAAAGGGTTAGGAAGAAATCTACTGGAATACTGGATGGACTGTGAACAGTTACTTGAATTCAGCCATCTATTTTGCTGCAAAATCGTATTAAGAGAAAGATTTCTTGTACAAAAAATGCTGCCATATCCACTACCATTAAAAACAGACCACTAAGCAAAACAATAAACGGAGTGTGTTTCCCACAGTATAGCAAGATACCATTTATAAGCGTGTATAAGCTGACTTCATGTATAATGCGAACCCTGATTTTTTATGCATGAATCTTAAACCCTCCAAAAAAAACAAAAAACAAACTTGTGTATATTATATCCGGTAACTGAAAATGCATGATTCTCACATCTTCAAAATAATTACCTGTGTATAGTACCAATCTTTAATTTTTGCGTAAAAAAAAAACTGATCATGAAAACTCAAATAAATTTACATAGAAATACATTTATAAAATTCATTATTTTAATAGTCATTGTATTCTCCCGGCAACAAATGCGTTATTTATCCGTAGAGAGCAATACAGGTGCAGAAGGATATATATTAAGTTTAATAGATTACACCAAAGCATCTAATAAGGCATGTCATAATTATGTGTAAGAACTGCAAGGAAAACATAATTTATTTGGTAATAGTCTTAGAATAATCCACAACTTATATATGGGGTAAACAGACTGCATAAGGCTTATACGAAACAATTTGGTAAATACAGAAATATAAAAAAATATCCTCGGTCAAGGATACCCCTAGTCGCAGGATTCATTTAATCTTTGTAGTGGAGCCCTAAGGGTGAGAATACACTCTAAGGATTTATTAGCATTTGGTCCAATCCTAAAAAGATAAGATATGCAATTGTGTTGGTGACTGACAATGAATACTGCAGCAACTTTAAGAAAATGTACAAAGTGAAAGCGTGACGAACGGACGAATCATCAAATTGCAAAAAGTTATGATGCATGTCTGCGGACTACAAATTGAAGATCTACGATTCAAACAAATAAAACGTGCAAACATATGGAAAGTAGCTATGTAGTAAGTATATGGGCACGTGGCCGAGTGGTTAGAAAGTTCACTTTCTGGACATGAGGTCCGGGATCGAATCTCATCATGGTCGATTTGTCAGGAAAGTAACCTTGATGTTATTGATCTGGATTAGGTGATCACAGTGTGCGGCGCCTTTGAAAAATGCCTGCACAATACCACGGGTTGACCCAAGCCTTGTGAGTGAAATTGGGTAGATGGTCGATGGTTGTGCCAGAACGTAGTCACAAGTCATTGTGAGCGAGGCTTTGAGCGTGCTAGTCTTGTTCAGAATATTGGTCACTCTAGATAATGCGCTGTCTCCCATAAACCGTAACTACGGTCCGCTAAACATAGTTACAGTATAATGCAGAGACTTCGGATATGAGTGGCTGCACCATTTTCATTGTTATTTATATGGTAAGTAATTTAACAGATGACAGAAAGTGTGATACTGAAAGCCGAAGACGTATTCCGAATAGCGAAAGATACCTTCCAAAAATAGAATGCATTAGGAATATGTCGTAGGAACAAGAAAAGTGAGCTGTACAGCTATGTCCTTTCGATCCTCTTTTATCGCAGTGAAGGTGGGAAAAATGAAGGGAAGAATTGGCGCACGTTTTGAGTAAAACGGAAACAAAAAAAAAAAAAACAAAAACAAAAAAAAACAATACGCCACAAAATCAAAATACAATTGAAACATCAGGGACACATAATGAGAGAAGAAGACATAGAACATATATTCACTGTATATAAGGTCCCTGTTTTATAATTGTCTGAACAGCTATGGTTTGGTTTGGTTTGTTTTGCGGCATATCAACCTCAATGGGTTATTTAATGCCGAGATTTATATTGCTGGTAATATTTTTTCAAGAATGTATTGCTGGTAATAATTTTTTTTCTTCAAAAAATCGTTGCAGATAATAACTTTTTACAAAAATCAATTGCTGTTATTAAAACCTATTTTTACACTTTCATAGTGTTTCAAGCCAAGTTTGGGGGTCAACTATTTGCCCATAACTGGGACCGTAACATGTGATACCCCCAGGAGTAAGGTTTGACCTGAGATTGCCAGAAATTCAGAGATGGTTCCTCGCTCCTCAACACCTACTGATCAGAGTCCTTTACTGTTCGATGTTATTTATCGTCTTACCCAGGACGGGTCAGACCTGGATGAGGTAATTTATAGAGATTTTTTTTACGTTCAAAGAGAATGATATTTGGGAGAATATAGACATTTTTTAACATATCATTGCAACACACACTTTTAATATATTACTATACATGGTTTGATTTGGTTTACGAGATATCAAACACAATGGGTGATTTAGTGCCGACAAGACTTTTATTGCTTGCAATAATTTTCTCTTCAGACATTTATTGCTGGTTGTATTTTTTTTACAAAAAATATATTACTGGCATTAAAACCTATTTTTACGTTTTGATCCCAGTTTGGGAAGTTTAACAATGTGGGTTCAACGTTCCTGAAAGCTTCCTGATCAGTGGACTTGCTCTTGGCTGTAGTTTATCGTCTTACCCAAGACGCTGATGTAATTTATCGTCGTGCCCAGGACGCGTCTGAAAAGGGAGAAGTGTGATAGTAAAAAGAATATTGCTAAGAACTACAAAGAAATTTATGGAAGAACTTATTAGGAACGCAAAGTTCTTGAAGTCACATACGAGAACTGAAGTCAACACTCACATTTTGAATTTCATTTCAGGAACAGTTTCAAAATGTAAGTAAACTTTCTTTTCTAATTGTGAAAAATAATATTTTTAATGTCATATTAATTTCGGAAATACTCGACAATGAAACTCCACAATTTCTTTATCTGGGAATTGTCATGTATTAGGAAGTGGAGGCTCTTCCCCTTACATACTCCCCATTTATTTATCATAGCCTGGATGCCCGCTAACGCTAGACAGCCCATTCTGTATTGGTATTTATTTAGTTGCTGTGGTGGAGAGGAGTTAGATATAAATTTATCCAATGCGCATGGCGTGCAATTGAACACCGATTTCTGTCCTGAGGCGAAATCCCATATCTCTACGATAAATATTACGGTTAAAAAAATATTCGCGGTCATATTCTCGCGAAATGCAGCGTTTATTGATTGGACTCTCTTTATGTAGACGTGCGCTGTCTTTGTAACTTCATTAATATTAGAAAAAAAAGTGAAAAAGCGAATGGGAGATATAATCTCTTGATTTTTATTCAATGTTATATGGGTCTATTCAATGGTCAAGATGAGAGAGATGTTTTATCGATATTGATTTTCTGAATGAAAACACCTTAGTACCGAACTCGTCTGATGTTTTCGGGATTGTTCAGAGACTTTGAAAGTCAATAAAACTCATATACTAGGTCCTATAAATGAGTGCACAGATACCAATTTTATAATCGTATGTTATTTTTCTTCTCAGCCAAATATAACGTGACTTTTTTTATTATTTCTAGTCGAATATTACACACTCCAAAGGGACATTATGAAAGATCATTTATAAGCAAAGTTTTAGAGCGTTAAAACTTGCTGAACAAAAAGAGTTGCCATTAAAATGTTTCATAGTATGAAGCACATTTTCTGGCATCGATATATATATATATATATATATATATATATATATATATATATATATATATATATATATATATATATATATCTTCATATATGTGTGTGTTTGTGAAATCAAGAAAAAACCTTAATGATTCATGGCGGTTATAATTTATTTCTTACACATTTCTATATTTTCATCTCTTCAAACCGAAAGTTCTTAATAAATACAGGCAATTTCTCTGGAGGCAGAATCTTAAAATATAAATCAATTTGTTCTTAGAACATACATTAATTTCATCTCATAACATAAATCAATTTGATCTTAGAATATAAATCAATTTTTTCTTAAAACATAAATCAATTTGATCTTAAAACATAAATCAATTTCATCTTAAAACATAAATCAATTTCATCTTACAATATAAATCAATTTGATCTTAAAACATAAATAAATTTGATCTACCAAGACAAGAAGAGCAATCAGAATTCGAAACGTTTTGCATACGAGTAAATAACTAGGAGAGTGGGAAGATTATAAAGGATTTCCTACTTTAATCTCAGCTCTTATTATTGTTTGTCACGGTTCAACTGACGTTTGATTGTTGGAAGAAGACATCAAAAGTAATGAGCATCGACTTGTCTTAGAAAAAACTTGGTATCGTTGACTTTATCAAATACTTGCAAAAAAGAGATTTAACCCCCAATGTCATCCATGCTGACATGGTTGTTACATGAAGGGATAGCCCTCCAGTTTTATCAACAGTGAAAAAGTGGGCGCTGAATGTAGGAGCGGAAGGGAATGTCTTGAAAATGATCCAAGGTTGGGACGTCCTGCAATTGCTACCACTATGGACAAACATACATCCCGTTCACCATATGATGATGAATGTCAGGCGATTCCTTATAAATAAAATAGGCTATTAGCCTATCCCCTGAGAAAATATTCTGCATAATGAACTTGGCATGACGAATATTTCTGCTTGGTGGTTACCACGTTTTTGACACGTTGCAAAGATCGCACCAGAACGCTCGCATCACAAGAAAATCTGGCATTATTTGAAACAAATCTTTCTGTTTTCCTTGAACCTTTCCTAGACCACGTTATGTGTTGGGGACTCTTCATTTTAAATAAGAGACAAAGTCTGCAGGGGAAACAGAACACCTCTCCTGCTCCAAATAAGGTCAATTTTGTTTAATCCTTAAAAGAAATTTCTTGTGTAATTGTGAAAAAACGGTTCAGACCGAGTTTGAAAACAATCAAATTGGATCGCAAAACGGCTCCGAGGTCATGTCTATCTTGATGGTATTTATCAATCCACCCACGAGGATTGAATGTGGCACAAGGCCTTTTTAATGTGGGTATCGCCGAGCCCGTAGGCCCAGCCAAAAATAAATAACCATCTAAACCCTTCGGCGGAGCTTCGTCCGGGTTCCTCTCTGCAAGCAGAGAGTTCGACAGACACCCGACCCGGCAGCTCACAAAGCGCAGATACTACACTTTGATCCTAGCCACCGGGCCGAGCGGGTATGAATGTTTTTTGATACTCATGTCTACCTTGATAGATAAGGCGAAATTTTTCGCCTTAATTTATGCCTCTAACTCAACGTTCCCGACTTTTTCCGTCTCACTGAGCGCCATCTCAGTTGTATATTTGTTAAATCCAGGGAAATTACACGATTATCAAAAGTCTTGACCCTAAGAAATCCAATGGCCCAGAAAAATTAGAGTGGTTATATTGAATACTATAAACAAGAACAATATATTTGGCGATAAGCCGTACTGGATTCGATCGGCTAAATCCACTAACTACCATTACTCACAGAATCAGTGAGAGACGACACCAAAAATACATCTTAAGGACCATAGTTTAGATATTAAAAAGATATTTCATAAGGTATACTACAAAGGATTTCTTCTTTTTAGCTATAGAATTACCTGACGAATGTTCTCAAGTCCTTCCTAAGGTAATTGTATCTACCGTAGCACTCAAAGAGGTTGCTTCACGGACCAAATATCTTTTTTACTTTATATAAATAATCAGCCTAAGAGAATACTACAATCATTTGTGAATATCTATGCTGACGATACGATGACATATGGATACAACTCCAAAACCTGTGATGACCAAAGATTGGCAGATTACTCACCTCAGACATAGCTCTAACAGCTAAGTGGGGAAAATGGCTGGTTACATTCCATCATCGCTGATCCGACTCTGAACTACTACAATACGCAAGAAATGTATGAGGTTGGTGCAAAAATAATGACGTAATAATGTCGTTTTTTGACGTTAATACGTCAAAAAACGACATTATTACGTCATTATTTTTGCACCAACCTAATATGTTTCAATCAGGGAGGACCCGATTCTTGAGCGACTATTTGGTCTCAACCTTTACCCAGAGCTCGCGGAAGTCGTACATATGTCCTATCGCTAAGGACGCATGAAAAAATGTTCGCTTCCTCGTCCCCCACCAGTAAATACCAGGCAAGAAGCTGATAATTCCTTAAATAGAGTGTTGCCATCATATTTGTTGTCATACATGAGATGCTCATTCCTTACATCCAATCTCGATAGAAGTGTCTCCACATTATTGTGGGTGAAAAATTATCTTCCATATTCCAACCTCTCTCTCTCTCTCTCTGTGTGTCTCATAGGCGGACGTAGCTAATTTCATACTGTTTTATCGCCACTTCCTTGGAAAGTACTCGGAGAAATTACATTACTTGGTCTCACCAATCCTAACGTTCACGGTTAGGATCCGCCATGCTAAGCCCATTATAGCGATATGACCCTCATTTCGTACGTATTATCTAAGTGAGAAGATCCATTCAAACAACTTCTTTCCGCGAACCACTGTTCTGTGAAACAGAAAAAAAAAACATCAATGGGGAATATTATGCGAACTTGCTGAGCCAGTTATGAAAGTCTACCAAGAGCAAAAGCCACTGAAAAACTGAGGAAAGACTTGTTGTTTCACAAGGGTCATACTCCATCACTAAACTCATTAGATACAATGGCTACCCCCATATGTGAGTTTGCAAGGTATGGTTTTTAGCTCAACTATGATAAGCACCATTATTCCTAAATTCGCGTGTCATGTACGCGATGATCTGCATCTGTGATCATGTATTTTAATCTATCTATATTAATTATAGTGTTTGAATCAAAGAAAAAAATGACAGTTATTCATGATGCTGTTATTGCAATTTCAAAGAATCTATCTAACTATGCACTTCTATGTTAATATATATATATATATATATATATATATATGTGTGTGTGTGTGCGTGTATATATATATATATGTATATATATATATATATATATATATATATATTTCATTGAATATGACAGTCAAGTTGTAGTTAAATTATATCAAAACTATCCAATTTTGTTTTTTTCTGAGATCTTTCGGCTTTATATTTAGCCATTTGACATTGTTGAAATATATTAAATTTTAAAAAGAAATAGATTAGTGTAATATGTATTTATATATTTTTTCACTTTCAAAACAGTGAAAATATTGTCTATATGCATAGTTGATATTATTAAGTGTTGTTTTTTTGTATTTATCAAGAAGGCTTCCATTATTTTTAGCCTTTTTTTTTACATGTAGATGATACTATATTTGTGTTATCAACAAGTATGTTACAAATAGCCGAAAGCGCTCGGAAAGAAATAAAATTGGACAGTTTTTTATATAATTTATCTACCAAAAACATAAAAATTAAAAGATCACATAGGAAACTAAATCAAAGCACCTTTTCTGTCATATTCAAAAGAACATGCATTTTGAATGAAGGATTGCTGCATAATACACAGATCATATATATATATATACATATATATATATATATATATATATATATTTTTTATAATAATAATAATAATAATAATAATAATATAATATATAATAATAATATATATATAATATATAATATAATATATAATAATATATAATATAATATATAATAATATATATATATATATATATATATATATATATATATATATATATATATATATATATAATATTAGGTTGGTGGAAAAATAATTTCGTTTTCTCACATCACATAGTAACATATGTTAGAAAACGAAATTAATTTTGCACCAACCTAATAATAATAATTCAAATTTAATCGGTAAGTTTGCGTATGACTCATCCTTTCTACATTTTATATTGAAGACATATATATATGAGTATATGTAACAGATAAACAAAACATATAATGTTATGTAAAAGAAATAATTAAATAAGGAAAGAAAGACGGTGAATACACAACAGAAATGAAGAGAAACAAGAAAGAAGAAAACGCATAGAAAGAATGGAATCAAGAAAAAGAAGATAAGATAAGAATAGCAAAAAGGGAAATGTAAATAAGACAAGTAGGAGAAAAAAAATCAATGCAATAAATAAAATTGAAGGAACTACAGTTATCGGAAAAAATAACTATAAATGGAAGAAGACTTTCAATAATGTTATCGCGTTAAGTGAAGAAATATCGTTTGTTTTTGGTGTCAAAACATACAAAGGAAACGCTTTATCGCCATTTCTGTATTGTTAAGTATCCAAAAGTTTTGATGTTGTACCTCATAACTCCACGAGAACTTGTTTACAGAGACGAGAAAATGCGAGAAGAATAGTGCAAGTGTACGTCAGGATTATTACAGGAAGTCAGTGAGATCTAAAAGAAAACTACCTAGGCTCCAGTGCTTAGTTAAATGGGCATCTCTTTCTTTTGCTTCTATTCCTTAAGAAGCAGATATTAGCTTTCAATTAAAATATCATTTTCTAGGTTAGGTTTTGGCAGAGTACTTTTTATCATGACTGTCTACCCTCTTAGTCACATATCCTAATAAACTGAGTTCCTTTCTTCTTACTCTGTAACTATGTACCTTAAGTGGCCTCTTTTACTTGTACTGGGTGAACATCACCGTAAAAAATATTAAATAAAAAAAAGCTGCATATTTTTCTGTTCTTACGCAATTCTCCTGTTATGGAATTATCTATCTATCTATCTATCTATCTATCTATCTATCTATCTATCTATCTATCTATAAGTAAGGGGGAAGCATGGGAAATTTAAAAAAAAAGAAAATACATTATAATTACGGAAATTAAATATTTTACTTTAAGATATAAAAAAAACCCTCATTAAATATTGTTCCTCAAAAAATGGATGACGATTGCATATTATTGCCTGTATTTGTATATATCTATCTACATCTATCTCATTCTCTCTCTTTCTCTCTCTCTCTCTCTCTAAATATATATATATATATATATATATATATATATATATATATATATATATATATATATATATATATATATATTCATGATTAAAATATACGTAAATTCAAAAAAGTTGTGAATACTCCAAAGTGAATGTAATGAAAGTTAAAAAAAAAACAATAATACTCACGATGTTCAAAAATGACTGGACTGACCGAAGTTTCTCTTCCTGTATATATAAATTGCTGTAATTTGATACATTATAGCTTCCAAGACTTGCAAATGTTGTTTTTAACCTGCCTCGTGCAAAAGAGAGAAATAGTTGTTATAAAATATGGAAGAACATGGCTTATTCTTCAAAAGGCTTTGTCCAATCGAATATTTATGCGCAGATTGTGAAACAAGTGTGCGATTATGATGATTCAATCTAATAAATGAAGTTACGTGTTGACTTTACCGACTTTCCAACCTTAGGCATGAACACTAAACGGTGTTTGTTCAAATCAATTTATGCATTCCGTTGAATTAAACATTTAAGGCATTTTTATGTATATACATTCTTTTTATGGATACAAATATTTAAAGGCAGTAAATTTGACCTTGCTAATCGAACGATTCTCTCTGGCTCGATCGGTTAAGTCAGGCTAAATGACGGTTCCGTACAGGATACCGGTTCGAATCATGACGGAGGACGAATACTTTCTATGAAAATTTCTCGGACATTCAGGCCGGTAAATGCTATAAATACTGTTTATTATAATAAAAGAGCATTTACTTAAATATTTGTATCTATAAAAAGAATGTATAAACATAAAAATGCCTTTATATATATATATATATATATGTATAGTTTAGGAAAGACTAGGTAATCCGCATGGATAAACCTAAGGAGGATAAAATCCAGAGAGCTCAATGTAAATCCAGAGAAAATAATTTAAATAAAAACAGACCACTTTTAGGTTCCACGTAATAAATTATTTCACCACAGCACTTTTAAAAGGGCTGCGGATCATCAGAATTTACTTCCAAATCTATACTTCCATATATATATATATATATATATATATATATATATATATATATATATATATAGAGAGAGAGAGAGAGAGAGAGAGAGAGATACTACCACATCTTAAACAAATGATGTCATCCGTCTTGTTAAGGTATACACGGGATGTAAGTTAACTATTGTGACCAGCATGCAATTTCATAAATGTCAGTTATATATCACATATAAAGTCTCTGTGCTTTATTGGGTTAATTGGATCTGCAATGCTTTATGTATCTCCTCTGTAAATCATGTACCTTTTAATCCAAATGATGACCTGCAACCCTTGTTGTAAATAAGACATGTATTGTTGGCAGGACAATGAGACAGTTTGGCATTGTTAACTTGCTTCTGGTTCCTATGTTGATCTTTGTGACCCAGAAAACAGTATGCGGTACCAAACACACCATATTTTTAATATTGCATCTAAGTTGACTAATCAGAATTACAGTTCCTTCAGAGACCACACGTAATCTGTGATAGTCACCATTGAAATCTTTGCAGGCCATCTTAATAAACTACCTCCATTCTGTATGGTTTAAACTCAGTTCTTCCCAAATTTGCACATCCGCGTACAATGAATTCATATTCACCTTTAGATATTGTATATATATTTACATACATATATTTAAAGATACATATATACATACATATTATTTATTCATGTATATATTATTCTAGGACCAGTAAACTGTCAATTTTATTCCCCTGAATTCTGATTTTTGGTATGAGAATTTTTTTTTATCAACACCAAAAGTCCATCGTCTTATTCACAGCTTTTCATTTCTTTATAGAATAGGATTTACTTTTCCAAATAATTAGTATCGTATTTATTTTTTAAAACAAATTACATATAAAAACGTATATAAAATACTCTTATAAAATCACCGTCCTGGATATGGAAATAAACTACATCACCGTCCTGGGTCTGGAAATAAACTACATCCGCGTCCTGATATACTATGTACAGCAGCAAGGCTTCTGATTAGGAGGTTTTGAGGAGCGAGCAACAACCTCTTAATTGCTGGTGTTTACAGGTCTACCCTGACGCGGGGTGGTAGCACCTCTTAGTGTCCCAGCCATGGGCAAAATGTTGACCACACAACCTGGCTCAAAACACTATGAAAGTGTAAAAATAGATTTTAATATCGGAAACATTTTAAAAAAATAGTATCAGCAATAAATATTTGAAAAGGAAAATATTACCAGAAATAAAAATCTTTTCAGCATTAAATAACCCATTGGGGTTAATATGCCGCAAAAAAAAACAAAAAAAAACAAACAAAAAAAACACACGAAACTATACATTTGTTTTAAATATTATCACCTGTACATTTCTAAAAAAAAATACAAGCTATTTTTGAAAAAAAAAAAAAAGGAATTTTTGTCAGCATTAAATAACCCATTGTGTTTGATATGCCGTAAAACAAACCAAACAAAACAAAACCTTAGAAAATCACTATAGAATCTATATTTCTGTGATGAAAATTTATCCTTATTTATATTATTTACATGCATACTATTGTCCACAATAATAAGGATCCGGCCGATTTATTCTCCGGCCTTAATCAGTTTCTTATTGATCCGAGTAATCCAGGAAACTTTTAACTGAAACTAATAACCTAATGGATTGGTGAAATTAGAGGAAATACTAATGTTTAGCTCAATCCCTAGGCCGAACACTGTAGACCTGGCCTCAGTGTAAATGAGGCGAGCGATACTGAACAAAAAAATACTAAATGAGCTTTAGACGATATATCTCTAGACATGGACAGGGAAACGAGAACAATTCACAGATTACCTTAAGGATGTTGGCCCTTGAAGTTTACACGGAATGACAAGCATCTTATGAAAGGTGGGGAGAACCACAACCGAAACGTTTTGATATCACTAAGAAAAATGAAGATAATAGTCTGCATGTAAATATTGTAAGTTTGTGTTTACTATTTTTCTGGTAATAATGAATCATGCAATTTTTATGTTTTTATTTGTGCTGCATTTATAGTTACTTATTTAATTCCCGTAGACTCCATTGAGGTGTATCGGTCCATAGCACTCAATACGCTGGGTGTTGCTGTTCTGGTTCCCAGAGTAAGTAGTTTTACTGGATGAAGTTTCTAGTATCAAATCGAGAAGAGAAAACAGTGTTTTCTTTCTCTTATACATGTTAGAAATAAAGACTGATGAGCTCAATGTACATTCTATTTAACACATAGATCTTTGGGAAAGCGATAGATTATTACCTTTACCAAAGTTACGTGCTTGAGAGTGATTGTAAGGGATAACGATTGCTTTTCAGAGCCGCTATAAATTAGAGATTCCAGCACATAGTTTTATAATTCGTGAAACTGCTTCCTCAAGTTAATTTATATATTTTTAGAATCCAATGCATAAATAATGGAACTCATTGAAGGGTTATTAAATACCGATTTCTGATGTAAGATCTCACGTGTAACTTACGGTGATGGGGCGGAAAAGATCAAAGGTTGGATATGAACGATTGATATTAGAGCTGTAGTATCTTGCATGCATTAATTTCAACATCTCTTAAAAGTAAAAAATGTGCTTTCAATCTAATCAATTCTACCACTGCAATCGTTATCGCATAAAAGTATAAAAATATATAAAGAACAAATAGTCCATATTTTCCTCGACACAATAGATAGATATAAAACGTGACTGGTCTGGATCTGACATCCCGTCGACAGTCACTTTTTCTCAGACGTGTGGTGACTTCCCTCTGTCTTTTCTTCAATTACTTTCATGGAAATTGCCCCGAGGAACTACTTTCACTGGTTTCCAAACGGCAGGAATTTAAGCGTGTTACTAGGTTGGCATCTCGGTAACCCCTTTCACTGTCAACAGCTTCTTATCTCGTACTTCTCGTAAGAAGACCTCCCTTCTTATCACCTGCTTCCCTGATAGCTATAATCTTCAACTATTCCAATGTAATGTCGATCATCATCTTTTGATCCACGTTCTTCTCTAACTGTAACTAACATTATCCAACTCTCCGAGTCCACAGGACACATTTAATTGTTGACAACATTAAAAGAAATATAGTTTTCTTTTAATATATTTTATTTTGCTCTGTATCTTGTGGATATTATATATATATATATATATATATATATATATATATATATATATATATGATGTACTCTCCCATCGAGTTTGATGTATGGGGTTCCGACGACCACGAACTAATTATCTACATGTCTATGACGGACAGGACTTTTGAGACTGGCTTGAGAATAGCACAAAAGACCACATACAGTTCAAGGGAATATATTGTATCCATATCCAGCAGGAGCACTGTTAGCTGTATATTTTCCTTTCGTGTTTACGCAGTCGACTGCTGATCACATCTTGATGGTGTATTATACCTGAATCCAGCGAGTACGATAATCTGATCTCTTCATGGCTACCTCTCCAAAGATCTTGAATGGAACATTGACGCAAGAAAGGCTGCTTTTCAGTTTATTTTTAAATTTGAGCCAAGGTCGACCAACATTTCTATGGCCACTATGGAGTACGTTGTAAAAAAACTTTTGGTATGCGATCATCACTCATCCTTGCTACGTGTTGTGCGCGACGTAGTGGTGATTGCATCATGAAGGTCTCGATTGTACTAATCTTGCATTTCTCAAAAAGGTCAGTATTTGACATTCGATCATCAAGCGTTAGACGACAGATTGTACGGAGACAACATTTATGGAAGATATCTAATCATTTAATGTGCAATCTATAAGTTTTCCAAGTTCCAAAGCCATACAAAAGAGTTGACAAAACGACAGCTCTGTATACTTGGATTTTAGTGCAAATCTTTATTCCTCTTTCGTACCACAACCTATGACGTAGCGAAACAAAGGGCACACTGGCTTTTGCAATGCGATTAACAATCCCGTCATCATCGTCATCAATAGCTGCACAGTTACAGAACCAACTCGAAGTTTTCCGCACAGCAGAATTGCGCTATGACGCAAAGGACGGGAAAGCATTCGCTTCGTGATTTAAAAGTTGGATGGATACCTTTCACAATGATTTTTCATCACAAAGGTGACCAATCGAAAATCCGTCTCTTAATTTGTAAACTGGACACTAAGTGGCATGACCGTTATAAGGATTATATTTTACCAAAGCAGACAACGTTCACTAAAGCAATGAAACCAATCAGTGAAGTACTTAGAGAAAAACAATCTTTATTTACTATTCAATTCAAATGTAAGTTAAAAAAAAGATGACGATTATGTAACGTTTGCTGTTCATGTCAGTCGGCAAATCCAAAAAATTAAATTAAATTCCCTCACAGAGATTCAGTTTCAATGTTTGATTTTCATCACAGGATTAATATTCTACTCATGCTTACGTTCGCAATCAGCTTGTTTAAAAACTTGAAATGATAAAGAAATTACGTTAAAAGCCCTTTCCACTTAATGTAATAATTTATTAAGCATCAAATTAGACATTTTGCAGGTTCAAAAGAACGAGGATTTATCAATAACCGGCAACATCCATGGGAGACAACAATCTCGTGATGAAAAGAAAACTTCTTCACAATTTTGGCATTGTAGTGAGTGACATTATGCATGCTTGCATTTATTCAAGGAACATAAGTGCAATATTTGTCACCTGAACAGACATAAAGAAGGATTTTGCTATCCAAATTTATACAAGAGTGCAATCGAATATTCGACCTTAAAAAATTAATAAAAAAGAAATTGAAAAATGTTCGAAACAAACTCATTATTTGCGACGTTCAAAGTGGATTGCGAATCCTGTATAAAATATATTGTTATTGCTGTAAACAACAAAACAGTTCGTTCCCAGCTTGATACAGCCTCGGGCATAACATTAATATCACATTCGACTTGGGAACAAATTGAAAAGCCACGTGTGTCTGAAACAAATCATATAACAATGAACACGTCTGAAAGTAGAATTCGTTTAACTGGTGAGTTAACTTGCGATGTTTCCATTTTCTGGTTTGTGTTATGTCGCAGATAATTCTAAATTGAATTTAATTGGTTATGACTGGCTAGAACAACGCAATATTTTTGAAATTGCTCTCAAGTCTGCATTCAATACATTTAACCACACATCGGTTTCTGAAATTGAAAATCATTTAAAAAAAACAAACTTAAAAATAAGTTTAGTGACATTTTCAAGAGGAGATTGGATGCTGTAAAAAAATTAAAGCTACTCTGTAAACCAGATTCTGAGCAAATTTTTAGACAACATTGTCCAGTACCCTATGCTGCCTTGAATATTTTTGAAAGAGAAATACAAAACCTTCAGCAAGAATAGAGCTTGTTGATTACTCTAGGCGGGGAGCTCAAATTGTTGATGGTAAAAAGGAAAATGGAAATGTTTGTATATATAATGATTATTCGACCGGTTTGAAGGATTCTTTGAATGCACATCAGTATCCACTTGAACTACAGGAAGATATTTTTACAAAACTTAATGGTGTAATTTGCTTTACGAAAATTATCATTCTGATACTTTTTTTCAAAAGGGTTTTAAGAATAGTTCAATCCAGGGGCAGTAATATTTTATCCTCGTTGATGCTTACAACAAATGGAGGATTTTTCAAGTGAATCGCATCACTTCGAAGGAAAAATTCTTAAGTTAAAGCAAACTTTCAGTCGATTTAGTGTCCCACAGATTCTACTATCTGATAATGGTACTCGTTTCGCGTCAGCTGCATCGTCAACTTTCTGTGCAAGTAATGACATTCAACACATTAGGACACGACCTTTTCATATAGAATCAAATGGTCAAGTGGAGCGTTTTGTAGATACATTTAAGAGAGCACTTCTCAAACACGAGGGGGAAGCAACCACACAAGAAGTATTAGAAACATTCCTGGGAAGTTACAGAGCTACACCCAATCCAAACGTAGCTAATGAAAATCCACCAGCAAAAGTACTGATGAATGTCATCTATCCGGCAGAAATTGGACACATGATGGAAGGACTACTTAATCGTCATCATAGAGCAGTAAAACGCAAATATGTACCAGGACAACGTGCACTTGCAAAAGATTACCGCAACGATAAAGAAAAATGGATCAAAGGGCGCATTATAAGTCGGTCTAGAAATTTTACATATGATGGCGATATACCGTCTTCAGTCATGAATACCAATTAAAACTATCCAATCTTCCAGGTACCATATGAAACTCTAATTTACTGCTGGATATTCTTTTGGACAGCTTTGAACCAGTTTCCTAAGTAATACCAAGTAAAAAACATAGGACTCCAGTAAAAAACGTACACCAAGTAAATCACAACGACTACAAAACCATAACCGGTAAAATTAAATCCCCGATAAAAGTCATTCAAGGTCAGGTTTAAAAGGGGTGGTGTTAAAGGTAGATAATTCCCCTGTAATGAAATTTAACTCGAAATACAATTGAGTTATATCCCATGTCTGTGAAGACGAGAGCGGCACTTCTGAATTGAATACGGCAGCAAACTGGCACATGTAATACATTATTTTAAAGCATGTAATCCTTGTTGTTCTCTGACAGTGAACGAATAAAGTTGTTTAGTTATGTATAAAAATACACTTTTATTTCATTTACATTTATTTGTGTTCATTCTAATAGTTTGCGATATAACAGCCGATCATAGTATTGATAGCTTTTGATGGAAACTTTTTGCCTCTTAAATTAATTGCAAACAAAATCTCCGATAGTCCGTGATAAAATACAATATAAAAATAAATTCACGCCTACTAGATTTAAATAGAAACTTAAGCATAGTCAATGAATAAAGTTTCCGGGAAAATCCTTGTACAAATACTTAGACACCCTAATTGATGTAAGCTACAAGCAAGAACACTACTAGATATCTTCAGTAATAAAAGACATGAGAAAAACCGGAAAACGATACTCGCCAAAAAAAAAAAAAAAAAACAAACAAAAAAAAACCCGTCCCAATTCATTTTTTTATTTCTCGTTGAGGAAGTCCACATGCATGCCAGAAGATTCCGACTTATGTCATCTTTCACATCATGCTTCCATTTGATCAAGAGCTCTACTAATATACAATAAACATTATTTGTATTATTAGCAATTTATTATTTTTCCTTTTTATATATCCCCAGTTACTTTCATCGGCTTCGTATCTATATAACATAAAAACATATGATGATAAACTTTCTTTACCATGTATGTATATATATATATATATATATATATATGTATGTATGTAAGAATATAAAAGTACACATTGAAGTCATCACTCAGAGGCGACAGTCTGTTTCAGGCTAAACACATTTATCAGGTCTGGTGATTGCGTTTAGCATGAAACAGTCTGACGCTTCTGAGTGTTGACTTCAATGTTCACTTTTATATTTACATAAGCTCTATCTCTGATTTTCAGCAGTTTATCCCATAAATATAGCATACCTTAAAACCATATTTCTTCATATATATATATATATATATATATATATATATATATATATATATATATATAGGGTGTTTCAAAAAGAATACGTCAAAATTTTTTTCAGGTCTATAGCATTGTAGTGGACTCAATCAGTGGTTATTTGATAGAGTAGTTATCAAAGTTTGATTGGGTGTCAGTTTCACCACTGTCGTTAGTATAACTTCTGGTTCAGCTGAATTGTGGGAAGATCAATCGAAATCGCAGTTCCTCAGCAGAAGGCATTTGTTTTTGTGACAATGGCATTTGTTTTCGCGAACTCAAGCACGCAAAAACAGTGCTTGAGTTCGTGAAAACAAATGCCATTGTAACAATGCAGGCAGGTTCGAATGACTTCATTTTTCAGCAACATGGAGCACCACCCCATTGGCATCTCGTGGTTAGAGCTCATCTGAATGAAAACATGCCTCAGCGATGGATTGGGAGGAGAGGTGCTAAAGACCTTGCTCTCTATGCTTGGCCTGCCAGATCCCTGAACCTCACTGTGTGTGACTTTTTCTTGTGGGGGTATGTTAAAGACCAAGTTTATGTTCCAGCACTTCCAGCAAGTATCGATGACTTGAAAGATCGAATAACAGCTGCAATCAACACGGTGGACCGTGACATGCCGAGGCGTGTTTGGGAGGAATTCTCATATCAGCTTGATGTTGTCTGCGCTGCCGGTAGTGGCCACTTATAAAACATGAAATGAAACTTGAATGTATATACAACACATGTGTTCATGCTAGAGATTTGTATTTTTTTTTCGTTATTGACACATCACGTGATGATTTTGGCGTATTCTTTTTGAAATACCCTGTATATATATATATATATATATATATATATATATATATATATATATATATATATATATATATATATATACAGATTCTGCCCTATAATTTATAGACTTCAGGAAAACTTACTACATTGGTGTCCCTTAGAAATTCTTTGTTCCCCATACTCTTAAATGTCTGAATGCTAGCGGCCACCATTTTGACCATCTTTTTTGACTGTAAAATACAAAAGTGGCCGCAATTTAATTTTGAATCTTTTATTTGAACAGTCAGATGTTAGTTTATCTGGAGAAAGAAATAATGAGACTTATTAATAAGAAGTGGAATTAAAGCCTGAATATTTCACAACTCTAACATCACTCATCTATAGTCAACCTAGGAACATTTGAACCCAACCTTGCGAGTGCGTGTATATATATATTAGGTTGGTGGAAAATAATGACGTAATAATGTCGTTTTTTGACGTATTTTTAACCTCAGAAAACGACATTATTACGCCATTATTTTTGCACCAACCTAATATATATATATATATATATATATATATATATATATATATATATATATATATATATATATATATGTGTGTGTGTGTAAATAAAATGACAATTGGGAAAACATCTTAGATTTTGCCGACGCGTTTCGTCTTCCGACTTTTTCAAGGCAATTGGTATTAATAAAATGACAATTGGAAAAATATATTGTTGGCATGGAAAAAAAAAAATCTCTTACTATAAATGTAATTTACATTAACCAGAAAAAAAAGGCTTGGACAGAAGCGTCTATCTTTTTAAATTTGGATTTTTTTTTAATGTAACTATAACAACAAGAAAATTTCGATTTCATTTTTGCCTTGAAAAAGTCAGAAGACGAAACGCGTCGGCAAAATCTAAGATCTTTTTGCAAATGTCGTTTTATTTATACCAATGTGTATTGTCCACAGAATTGATCTGGGAATTTAACTATATATATATATATATATATATATATATATATATATATATATATATATATATGTGTGTGTGTGTGTGTGTGTGTGAGAGAGAGAGAGAGAGAGAGAGAGAGAGAGAGTGTGTGTTTGTTACAAAACTGATATAACATACTTAATCAATTCACACTTTTTATAATCATTTTTGTTGTTTTTATCACAGTGTTTCGGACGAAGTGTAGAATTATGTGGATATGGTGGACGGGTACTGACTGACATAAAGCTTAAAGAAGTTAAGATCGTAGAGTTAGGAGTATCATCCACCCGAAAAAAACTCTACAAAACAAATAACCGTTCATTCTTACCAAACGCTGTTCGTCGGAACATTTCACAAAGAAATATCAAAAAATTTACCAGTAGGTGCCCGACGTTGTGTATGAGAGATAAGGACAGACGGGGGAGGTGAATAATTCATCCCCTCCAAGAACGCGTAGGCAATTGTGAACACTGTCAATGCTGGAAACTGAGGATCCGTTGGCTGCTGACATGATGCAATACTTCATTTTAAGTCTAGCTCAATCCCTCAAAATTCAAATTGCATTCATCAATTATTGACATAATATAAACGCCTGGAGCTTTCTCTTAATAACATTCAAGAATGAAGGAATAACCAAAGGCTCTAAATATTGAAAATTGGTGATAGTTGAAGTTAACAGAAAATAATATTTGCTTGTAAATTTAATTAATAGAAAACACATTTCATTTCAAAGTCAGTGAAAAGTTTGAACTAAGGAGATTGAAATAGTCATATATTTCGTCATGGTTTGGATTTTTCTTGGGGATATGAAAAAAGTGTTACAAAGGAAAATATAAAATTATGTGGAGAAATCGGATGACACTAATCAACTTTATTACAGAAGTTTCTAATTATACAAAGACAAACAGTAACAATAAAATAGCTCAAAATGTTATTGACTTTACAGCAGTGTATGGAGTTGATGTGAACAAAAAATTGTTTTAATACACACGATCTTTATTAATGTTTAATAAACGCTTATTTAGAGAATTAAGTTATTTGTAATTTTTTCTAGAAAAAACTATATTCCAATGATTTAATACATAACGTCTTTGTTCGAAAGATATTCAAATGCCATCTTGTCAGAGTGTTCCTTAAAAGCTTATCTAAATGTTCCTGGTTCAAATCCGCGTTTTGGCAACACTAAACTCTGGAATTATTCGATAGTTAAATATCTCGTCTATTCAATCTGCGGAAATAGCTTTTAGGTGACAGGTAGCACATGACAAATTCTGCGGTTTTTTCTCTCTTCTCATCTTTCTGGGTTACATTTTATTTGGGTCTGTGACTACACATGGAAATTAGCGATATATTTAGATGCACTTTACCTAAATTGCAAATGGAGGCTCAGACCAGGCTGGTGAGACTTCGTGGCCCCTTAGGTGGGAATAACTTGGCCCTGTTTCACCATGACCTCCTTGTTTGAGTGTTCATTAAAGAGCATCAGGGTTCACTTAGTTTGACAATGGAAATCAACATGGAAGAAATAAATGGTAGGCTATTAACGTCATTTTTAATTTAAATATTTTCAAAAATTAAACTAAAAAAAAAAAAATAACTATTCGGCTAGTTTGTCTGTGCCATTATTAAAGTACCACGCTGGTTTTTCTTGCCGACATTTTTCTAGTGAAGGCCACGAAGTTAGGGCCTCATATTACACTAAAATAAGCTAGATTAATGCCACCCACTGAAACTGCATTTACATATATAAATAAATGTTTCCTGCTATAAGTGGTGGTGAAATCTATTGTCATTCTAATATCCATAACCCAGAGTGGACAAGTCAACTCATTGTCATTCTGATCGTATATGCATGT
Source organism: Acanthosepion lycidas (assembly GCA_963932145.1). Lineage (NCBI taxonomy): Eukaryota > Metazoa > Mollusca > Cephalopoda > Sepiida > Sepiidae > Acanthosepion > Acanthosepion lycidas. The sequence goes on along the minus strand of OZ010591.1, from coordinate 90,342,368 downwards.
TGACTTCTACAATGATGTCGTTTGATCTAAATAATGAAATAGGCATATGTCTATATAATACCCAGCAATTCATACCCAGATGTCCTCAAGGAGACATGACACAGAGGATAAAGGCGTTGGCTAGATCCAATGACAGGACCCCAAAAGTGTGAGTTCAATACCTGGTAAAGGCGGTGGAAAACTTGGAGAGGAGAATTAACAGGAGATAACTGACATCCATTAGACATGGGATGTGGAACTAGAACAGTCTACACCACTGAGTGAAATGAAGGATTCAGTTCGACAATCCAATCACCTGATGAAGGTCGGGGCGTACAACGGCTGAAACGTTGTAATAAATATTGCGTAAAAGATGAGGACAATAATCCGAATAATGTAAATAATGAAATAGGCGTTGTCTACACATATTCTGAAAATATTTTTCAGGCGCATAATTTAACTGTTTTTTGTTATACTAAGATGATGAGTTATTTGCACTATTTTTAATCTGACTATTGTAAACACACTTGTTATTTTTATCACAGTGTTACGGAAGTAGAATATATAAATTTCGGAATTTTCTGTAGGTGCCCAGATCGATATACAGCTGAAGGAGGCAAGATGTCATAGCGGCCGAAACGCTGTGATAAACACAACAAAATTGATTATAAACTATTATAATCTCTGATTATAATCAAGTTGATTATTATTAGGTTGGTGCAAAAATAATGTTGTTTTTGACGTACAACTTTATGTGAGAAAACGACATTACATTTGCACCAACCTAATATAATCAAAGTTGATTATGAACGATAAACTATGATAAACTCCGATTATAAAAAGTGTAAAGTTATTAAATACTAGCAGTAGAGCCCGACGTTGCCCGGGAATGTAACAGTAAGAGATAGATCAAGTTTCGACCATCATAAAGTCAGAAAAATAAAATTGACAAAGATTATTGTTTAAGGTTGACGGACACGCATGTCATAATTATTATTATTTTTTTTTTTTTTTTTTACGAATTGGTCAAACGCAAACTCAAACAAAAACATTGTTTTCAACCGTTATGAGTCTACCAATTGAATAGAATTTTATTATAAACAATTGTCTTGTAAATGGAATTTTTAAAGCATTCTGAATGTAAAAATAAACAAAAAGTGTGCAAGAAAATAAGAAACACTACCTACCAAAAAAAAAAGTGACGTTTTGTTGAAATCTATTGAAAAATGTAGGAAATCCGATCCCATATATAAACGAACACACACACACACACACACACACACACACGCGCGCGCGCAAACAACCTTGGTTTTATAATAAGTATAACTCGATATGAGGTGTCTCCCTTTCATTCTCGCGATGACTCTTAATCGTGTTTTCAAATTGATTTCGTGCAAAAACAATGTGTTTTTCCAATTTTTGGCGCCGTCAGAAGAACCGCAAGGTAATTTTACGTAGTCATGTGAAGTTTTATTAAAATCGGTTGAAAAATGTAGGAAAACCGATCCAATATATAAACTTACAGACACAGACACACACAACCTGGGTTTTATAAGTATGATGATGTTATACTAATACTATAAATAACACAATCACAAAGACACACAAACATATACACATAAACACAGACACACTTTGAGGGTGGGTTGAAATGTTCCTAGGTCAATTATAAATAAGTGATGCTAGAGCTGTGAAATCCGGCATGATTTAATTACACTTCTTACTAATAACTGCATTGTTTCTTTCTAGATTTAAGTTAATTCTATAATTAAAAATAACAGATGATCTGAAAAGCTGTCGGTCATACACATTTTGTGTGTGATTTGCATCGACGTATATAGCTGTATCCTGCCTGGGTTACATGTATGTATTAATGCCATTTATTGTATGCACACATAATTTTACTGGACTTGAAATAACGGAGGATAACCCGTTTCTTTGACCTCAGTCTGAAGAACAGCAATCTTTTTCTAAGCAATAAAAAAGTTGAGGAGAAAATAAAAAGCAAAAATTGTTTTTTTTTAAATCATTAAACAATCAGATAATTGTAAAAAAATTCAAATGATTCGGTAATTGTTAACATTATTTTTAATTCATTTTTAATATTTTGTGTAAAACTAACATACAAGCAGTTTGAATGGAACTGAATTGGACATCTGCGCCATAAATTAAATTTGTTTTTTGCATAGCAACAACACATTAGTAATACGAAGAAAAATAACCTCCGAAAACTATTAAACTTAAGACATTTTTTTTTTTAATGATTAGTGTATTATAAGAAAGTAGATATAAGGCATGTTGAAACACCGGTTAAGTAACGTCGACAATGGGTAACAGTTTGGGAATACAATCTGATGTAAGCCTGGATGTGTGGATTGTGTAGTGGATAAAAGCTGGGAATTTGAAATAGGTGAGCCGAATTCCAATTCCATTCAAGTCCTTTATATTTACTTATGCGCAAATACCGCGAAAAAATATATGAATCCCCTTCTCCACCCCCCAACTATGCGTAATAGGTAGATTTATCTAAAAAACATTCTTCTAAACATAGTCTAAAAATATTTGGGGCTTGAAATAATCTGTAAACGGTTGGTAAATCTTAAAAATAATTAATCAATGTAACAATATATAGCCACGTATATATCATATATGTATAGTCTTAAAAATTACGTAAATCAATGAAAAATACATTATTATTTAAAAAGAGAATTAATTCGTTGCAAATATATGTAATATTAGACAAATTTGGAAATCGTTGGTCTCGGCAGCTCAACCAATGGCAAATTATTATCATACACCTATTGACTGATTGGCTAGCCCAACCAAACCCATATTACATAATAATATTTCTGTAATTGACTATGACCATAAAATAATGGTGTTATTGAATTAAAGTAGAAGCAAATTGATGTCATATACAGTGTAACCTGGATATAAGAGTGTTGTCGGGACAGGAGAATAAATCTCTTATATCCGGGTTTCTCTTATATCAGGGTTTGGTCTAAATTTGTTTAGGTAAGTAAGGCTCTAATTTGGGTTACACTGTATCAAAGTATTTTAGAAAAAACTTTAGATTTTTCTAATTCATATAGTTGTAAGATTATAAGTTGTAAGCGACACAGTAAATAGCATCACAATATCGCGTGAAATTATTTGTCTGTATAACTAATTTATATGGAACAGTTCACCCAGTATATATTCAATCGTTACTCTAATGTGTCTGAACATTTTTCCAAAGCATTCCTAAAAAAAATAAATTGACATACAGGGAGCTTTTCACGCTTATTTCTTTTTATGAAAACCATTAACAATATACAGTTACCTCATATATACTAATCGTGCATAGTAAGTAAGTGTAAAAAGAGATAAACACAAGATGTCGGACATTGGCGTTATACGTTGTTTTTTTGTAATAATTTTCAAATATCAGCTTAAAAAAAATACCCAACATGCTAACTATATCCTTATAAATTGTTTTTCAGAATCATCTTCAGATTATAGCTCATATTTTTAGAATCCCTTAAATATATATTCAAGTACTTTTCTTAATTTATGAAGGTTTGAGGATCAACCACGGTGGACGATATATATTTATACATTTTCCAAGTGTATATACCCATAAGTGAAGTTACCGAACTCAAGTTGAAATTGAACACTAATCTATGATTTCTTATTCCAGGCCGAAATCCATCACACCACTGCAAGTCCAAATCCATTAGCTTCGTTAATCAATAAAGTATGGCATACTTCAGAAGAGCATTTTCAGGTTTTATGGTCTAAGCAATAGCATATGGTTAAAAGCCTTTAACCATAAACTATAGCATTTTCATATAAAATGCGGAAGGCAACGGTTCACCACCTAGTCGCCAGGCAGACCCTAAATAATGAATTAAATTGAAAATCTCTGAGTGAATCATAATTACTAACATAATTTCTTGCCAAAAGACAGGTTGCCAACAAATTTTCTGACATGACCTCGGTAGCTCCAACGATTAATATTAGTAATTTCTCTGAATTTTGTTTCTAGGTAACAAATCACAATTAATGTTTTAATTTAAAATCACTTTACATCATTATATGAAGCAACTGATTGTTATTTAAGTTCAATGAATTCTTGATTAATACAAATCAGATTCAGTTATTATTGCTTCTTATAGTATGCAAAATTCTCGTACTTCCAATTGAATCAAATTTTAACTTTTAAGTTTCGAAATGCAAATCACATTAAATTACAATCTTGGATAAATAAAAAAAAATATTGCTAATTCAATCGCACGTAATTTACTTCTTTTGTGAAGACGTATATGCCCGCTTGATAAATTACTATCTTTTTTGGTTGACTAAGTACTAATTTAATTTTTCATTACAATTCTGAATTAATAATTTAGATCCAATCAAAATATTAATCGGAAAGATCAAGTGGGGGTGGGGGGTGAAGAATGCAATCCACCTGCAGAGTTTACTGTTGAAACAGCTAGATGCAACCGTATATTCTATGTTAATAGTGTCTTCTCTTGCACTTCTCACCTGTGGAACTCTCTTTCGATTTCCTGCTTCACTGTCACTTATAATCTTGAAAAAATTAAATGCATCGCAAATTGGCATCTTCCGTCTTCCTAAAAACTGTTCTTTTATTGTTTTTTCTCCTCCTCCTTCTTCAATACAGATTTCTCATTTCTCTTTCACACCCAGTATCACCTTTCATCCTAGTGGTGTTAATGAAATTATTAAAAAAAAAACAAACTGCATCCTAGGTTAGACCTAAACTATGCTGTGATTATTATCACAGCAGATTTTAAGAGGTAGCTGATAATAGATTGATATACAGAGTCGCCTTAGCATAATTAGAGACATCAGATTCTTAATATTTGTATTAGGTTGGTACAAACATAATGACGTAATAATGTCGTTTTTTGACATATTTTTAACGTCAAAAAACGACATTATTACGTCATTATTTTTGCACCAACCTAATATTATCTTGAAACTAAGGTAAAAATCTGGAAGCCAATAAACTGGAAAAAATATTACTATTCCTGTCGCCTGAATAAGTAGCATAGAGTTTGCGAGATAATGGAACTGTTGTGCGTGTATATATAACCATGTAGGTTCAAGTTTGATTAAAATGAAGTCGTATTTACCGAGTATGGATGAATTCAAATCAAAGGGAGAGAGGGAGAGGGAAGAGATAGAGAGGGAGATATAGAGAGAAAGAGAGATAGAGATAGAGAGAAAGCTCAGATTAGATAATTATAGTTCAAGTTTTCTCAAGGGGGTCGATGATATGTTTTTCATATTACGGTCTCTTATCTGTAGACGCTTGTCACAAGTCATCACTACGCCGTCACTATTTCCATGGGACTATTCAGATGAACTCCACACGCCAGTTCCAGTTCTTCATCCCTTTACCAAAAAAAAAAAAAAGAAAAAAAAAAAAAGACCTCAATTTTCTACGTTGCCGGAATCGAATCACACAAATTTACTCCGTGTTTTGTTCGTAAGAAGGATGTCTTACTCGGACAGCATTCTTTTTGTCGAAAACCGATACTCCCACATAGATGCTTTCCTGGATAAACTATCTTTTTAATGTATTCAAGCTAAACAGCAATCACTATATATCCTTCTTAACCTCAGCATCATCCTATTATTCTTCGCCCAACTACTTTCTCTTACAATCAGCAACTCTCTGGAACGAGTTTCATTTGAGCCTTACATTGGGTAAACTTGTGTAGATTAAGAAAATGCTTAATCTAATTCCAACCTACTCGGCCATTTTCAAAATGTAAAACAAGTACAGGTTACCAATCGCATTATTAATATGACAGAATGAAAATTAATGAATAAACATAACTTTTCGTTATACATTTGTCTCTAAAATCAGAAACTATTTAGAGAATGACTTGTTTCTCATAAGAGTGCTGCTACTACTACTACTACTACTACTGCTACTACTACTACAACTACTACTACTACTAATAATAATAATGATAATAAAAATAAAAATAATAATACATATCGAACAATACAATCAAATCGCCCATACATTATTTTCGAAGACAAAAAAAAAAAGAATGGATACTTATTGATATGAGCCTGCCAGTTGACAAAAAATTCTCAGCAAAGTATTTTTGAAAAGGTCAATAACTTCAAAAATCCTTAAAATTAAATGAACATTTTCCTCGTGATTGGAACTTTGAGTCTGATAAAAAAAAAGAAAACAAGAACACATCCTGAAGCAATATTTCTCCAGAAAATCACTCAAAATCGTTCTAAACACCCACAGTCCAGCCTTCTTTTCTGAAGAGCTTTCATAATATGCGTTTTTTGGTAATGGATATTTTTTGTTTAATTAAGTGCAAACGACAATAAATCGCGTCCTTCGCTTCTCGGAGGTCATAGACCATGATCCGTTTTGTGATCGTAAAATACATAATTTAGGAAAAATACTTAACAAAGGTGTCCAGCTACAACCCAACCCGGATAAAGTTATCGGTTCTGTAACCATTTCATAGCCATTTATCATAAATACTTAATAAAACAACAGAATAAATATAAAGCATAGCTGTTACGAGAACATTTCAGATCTTACAAAGGAATTTCTCTAAGTAAAATATAGTTATACTTTTAGTTTGGTTATTTATGTTTAGACAAAAATGCAAGGGAAAATAGCATGATACTATTTGAAGAGAAAATCATTAAGGGACATAAATCAAAGCAAATAATATTTATAATATTAATAAAACTTACAAACAAACAAAAAACTGAGAAGAAAAGCGTTGCATGTGAATATCTAAATAGAGCGAAAGAAGCAGTTGTGGACTACCAGAAAACATCAGTGATTGATGATCACGGGAATGAAAACTGAGACGGAAAGCCTTATTTGCAGCTCGGGTCCAAAGCCTTGCAAGCAGAACCTATAACCTATCATTGTCACATAATCTAGGATTGAACTAACCTGAAATGCAGGATCTGTGGAAAATATGATGAAACTGTTGCCCATTTGCACCTGGATTTCCGGAACTAGCAAAAAATGAATATACCCACAGGCATAAAAAAAAGGTGTGATATATACGCAGTGGAAGATATGCAAAACAAGAACAAAATCGAAACCATTGAGAGACGGTATGAGCACCAACCAATGATGTAACTATTCTCAGGGACATGCCAATTCAACCTGACAGGGAAATAAAAGCCAACATAGAAAGCAAGAAACATAACATACACAAATAATAATAATAATAATAATAATAATAATAATAATAATAATAATAATACATTTTTATTAAAGCCCACAAACAAAAAAAGTAACTCCCTATTGATATGACAGTCCCTGCAGACTGCAACGTATCTTTGAAGATCTTCAAAAAGCTGTCAAAATACAAGGACCTAGAAAAAGAAATCTAAAAAATGTGGCACATCGGAACACCAATAATCCCTTTTGTAGTTAGAGCCCTAGGATTGGTTGGAAAAGATTCCACTAGACTAATTGAAGGGATTCCTGGAAGTCCATGCCTCAAAGAGATACAAAAGATTGTTCTGAGAAGTACAGACCGAACTTTACGAAGGGTTTTATCTATGTATTTTTTTTTCTCAATGGAAAGTGTCATGATGCCATTTCTAAAGTCCCTGGACGGGACCCGTAAAGAAATGTACAAACGCCTGAAACCAAAGGAAATAAAAGTAATAATAATAATAATAATAATAATAATAATAATAATAATAATAATAGGCAAATTTCCATGACATTTGCTCTTAATTGATTCGAAATATTAACATGCAGATGTGTATATTAGCGAATTAATATTGGCTACTTTAAATACCTCATTCAGCTCTAGTGATTCGTTTGTAATTTTTAATATATCCTTTAGGAGCTGAGGTAATGTGTCTCTTTGTATATGAGGAAATGTAGTAGGGATGCTTTATGGCAGTGTATCACGAATGCTGTTTTTAGTTTTGAAAGATAAGTCCGACGTGTCAGATATAAATTCTTGGAGGTGTTTTTAATTAGAGACTGCCTGAGGGGACGGAGGTTATTTCTGACTGGGTTCCACCCGTAAATTTTTACTTAGATTTTTCCAAATCTGTTAAAATATCATTTGGCCGGGAGGCATGTACCTAGTACACTCTCGTAGGATACCGTAAGATAAGATGAATATATTATTATTTTTTTATATTTGTAACCTAGCCTAACCCTGTTGGTGTGTGAATCATTCACTCCATAATAATAAGAATAACGACACACACACACCCACAAACACACACACACACACTTATGATCTTTTAATTTTTCTTTTCAGTATATAAATTATAAAAACACTGTCGAAATGGTTTATTTTTTCTGAGCGCTTTCTGCTATACATATAGGCATTTCAAAATTGGATTATATTTACTGTTAACTAGAAATGGATAATTGTATATATGCATTTAGTATTATAGAATTATTTTTATTTTCAAAACACAGTCAGCATATTGTGTCGATGTTCATAGTTGATATTAATATAGTTTTTTGTTTTGTTTTTATTAATTAAGCTTCCATTACTTTTAACCCCTTTGTACATATAGACGATGATATTATATTTGTATTGTCAACAAGTATGTTGCGAATAAGGTACGATATGTCTCCATGAGTATTTAACTGAGACGTAATTGAGCTATGATCAAAAAGATATAGTGTGAATCTTCTTGTTAAACATGTGGTGTGGTCAATATAAATATTTACAAATTTTGATTGATCAGGAACATGATTCTTTAATGTACATTTAAATTCGTAAATAATATTTATTCTATTTTATTTTGATCTAAGGCATGAATTATTATTTTTAACTATAAGAATGGTGGTTTAAATATTCTGTATTAAATAATTAGCCAAAATTTTTGCTCTTGTCTACTTGTGTTGTGCATTATTTTAATATTCTTAAGTCTAGTTTCATCTTGTTTGTAATTATCATTCATCTTATTTTTATAAAGTATATTAATCCTATTGTTATATTTGTATTCTCATCGTTGCTATTAACTTCCTTTGAGCGAAAAAAAAATCAATATGGAAACCAAACAATTGATTTAGAAATCCTTTATTGATAAGCGTTTGTTTAATGTTATTTAATTCTTTAAATAAAAGCGTGCGAGAGGATGAATTCTCGAGCGCTCTCTTGACGAAACTTCTTAGGTATGAAATAGGTGTTATTAAAAATGTGGGGGTGTGATTGTCTGTGTTTAGTCATTTCACCAGAAGCAAGGGAATAAACCCGGTAAGACGCAAGGTGTTAATGGTTATATATAACATGAAAATTAGAAAATATAATAACTAATCCAGAATTAAGAGATCTGAATATAATGACTTATATTGATTCTAATTTGACTGGAAGACAAGAGACCGGATGTGTGTTTCACAAGTGACAATGGCAAGGAAAGGAATTGTTAGAGCAGAACTTACGGTTGCCACTAACAGTACAATATAAAATGATACAATTGCTAGATGTAACCATAAGGTTCATGAGAACATGTGTGTATGTGTGTGTGTGTGTGTGTGTGTTTGTGCGTGTTGTGTGTGTGTGTGTACACGCACTTTTATGCCACCTGTTGCGTTCTAATGAAAATCGTAGATGTAAAAGATTGAGGTGTTACCAGGAATCTGTGAAGAAAGGGGATGGTTATATATTTAATTAATTTTTATTTTATTTTATTATTTATTTGCTTGCATGGGCCTGAATCGTTAGCCTAATCTGTTTCAATGACTTTGTTTTTAGTTATGTAACCAGAAAAAAAGAAATTACGTGTTGCTGCATTGATAGAGAATATTTAGTTATATGCGAAATTAAGGCATTTCGACCTGGTGTAATGGTTAGCAAGCTTGCCTCGCTAGATCTATTACGGCTGAAAAGTGAGTTCGATCCTCACTGTATGCAACCTACTTTCGGTCATGTGCCACAATTGAAAATCATTATATGCGAAATTAAGGCACTTCCACGTGGTGTAATGGTTAGCAAGCTTGCCTGGCTAGATCTATTACGGCTGAAAAGTGAGTTCGATCCTCACTGGGCGCACTCTTCTTTCGGCCTTGTTCCACATCTAAGCTACGCTTCGAAAACCACGATATTCCAAATTAAGAAGAAAAAAAAAACAACAACTATAAAATGAAACAATAATAAAAAATGTAGGGTCTAAGCTGATTGTGAAACGCTTAATTATGCTTAAATGTGGAACCGAGTTCTAATCCGGGCATCGTGTGATAGGTTCGATTTAGGACTAATGTCCTTTAGAATTCTCTAAATAACTTTAGATTTAATATCAGAAAAGATTTAAATTCCTATTAGTCTAGGAGAATGTCTACCAAAATCTCTATCTATAAAAGGCATGATGTGTGTGTGTGTTTGTGTAACGAATGCACGGCTGCAATTTTCAACGGATTTGCGCCAACATTTACATGCACATGCTCTAAGTTAGCGGGAAGGCGAAGACCGACCTTGCATTTCCCAACTCCCATGAATGGTGGGAATAATCGATTTTTCATGCTTCTACGGCAGTGTACAGGTAGTACTGGCCACAGTGAGAGCCTATAGCTGGCTGCCACGAATAGGCAGGAAGATTCTATTGTCCAGGGTGAGAGCCAACAGCTGACTGACACGAATGTTAATTAGCATGCTAGCATGCAAAAAAAAAATCGATAGGCGCATTCGTCACAAGTGGGAAAAATTTAAATCTGCATGGCACTTTCCTCCATTTGGCGCATTCCCTTGCTTAAACTCAACGTTGATTCTGATTCCGCTGAACTGTGTGGATGTGAAAAATTATTTGATGTTAAAAATCTTTATTCATTCGGTTTTTCCATCGATTTTTTCATGCTTCTACGGCAGTTTACAGGTAGTGCTGGCCAGAGTGAGAGCGTATAACTGGCTGCCACGAATAGGCAGGAAGATTCTATTGTCCAGGGTGAGAGCCAACAGCTGACTGACGCGAATGTTAACTAGCATACTAGCATGCATAAAAAAATCGATGGGTGCATTCGTTACAAGTGAGACAAATTTAAATCTGCGTGGCACTTTACTCCAATTGGCTCATTCGCTTTTTCCAGTTACGAGTCCTTTTTTTAAAGCTGATCGTTTTGTGCTCATTTTGTTTAGTTCCTTTTTTCGTAACAGATTTAATGTTTAGTATAGAGCTTCGAAAAAAATCGCCGTGTGAGTAAGACATGTAGCAACATCAGCACGGCAAAGGGCACTCATTTAAAGGCAAGGGAGGGCAAAAATATTTTAAGTCAAGTCATAGCGATTGCTGTATGAGTCGTACGATTTTTGAATCAAGCACGGGCAACGCCGGGCCAAGCTGCTAGTATATGATAAAAAGAATCCAATCGATACCAATTTCCAGGGAAGTGTTACAATTAAGTGATAAAAAATAGAGTATCAGGACACTCTAAATCTGATGGGACATGTCATTATAAACATACAAAATATTTCTTAAATAGCTTAAAATGAACGAAAAAATATCAGGTTGTATTCTATCATTTATACACGGAATTTTGTTCCAGCTTTTCTAGACAATTAACTTGGCCTAATTGATTAAATTATTGGTTCGATAAGTTTGGTGTTATGTCTAATGTGAGGTCAGTCCCTGTAACGATGTGTCTAGGCATTTATTTTGTGAAAAAAGGGTGAGCAATAATTGAACAGTAGTAACTCGGAACAAGAATATATATTCTTATATTAAGACAGTGGAAAGTGAACAATCTACCAATGTACATTAAAATATATATTTACTCTGAAATTCAATGAAAATTACCCAAAGCACCAAGAACCTTCGGAATGACAGAAACGTTTTCATAACAAAGATGAAGACAATTGTCCGAATGTAAATAATGATAGATCCTCATATAGAAATCAAAATGTGGTCGGATTTTGGCAAGTTAGTTTTAAAAAAAAATTGTTATACATATAAAATATTTTAGACACAAACATTTTAACAAATACTAAGGCATACATCAGTACTTTAATCAACAATAAATATTATCGGGCATGTATTTTAATATTTCTCTTGCATTATAATTTTAATTAAGCATGCAAGAACTACCACATTATTGTTCGTTATTTCATTATATATATATATATATATATATATATATATATATATATATATATATATATATATATATATAACTTATTATAAAACGCAGATTGTGTGTGTCTGTACGTTTATATATTGGATTGGATTCCCTACATTTTTCAACCGATTTCAACAAAACGTCACAGGACTACGTAAAATTACATTGCGGTGGTTCTGACAGCGCCAAAAATTGGAAAAACCCAATTGGTTTTGCACGAAATCAATTTGAAAACACGATTAAGAGGCATTAATGAAAGGGTGACAACTCATATCGAGTTATACTTAGTAATATCGAGCTTTAAAAATTCCATTTACAAGACAATTGTCTATAATAAAATTCTATTCAATCGGTAGACTTATAACGATTGAAAACAATGTTTTTGTTTGAGTGTGGGTTTGACCAATTCATAAAAAAAAAAAAACTAATTAAGACATGCGTGCCCGTCAACCGTAAACGATAATCTTTGTCAATTTTATTTTTCAGTCTCTATGATAGTCGTTACTTGATCTATCCCTTACTATTAAATCCCCGGGCTCTACTGCTAGTATATATATATATATATATATATATATATATATATATATATATATATATATATATATATATAGCTGAATATGCGTGTATAAACGAAGAATTACGTTAATCTTCAAACTGGGATCTACAAGTTAATTACAAAAATACCAACAACTTCACAGATAATATTTTGTGTGTCCTTGTTTATCAACTGAATTAATTTCGTTAGTATAGGATAAAAGATAATGTTGCCTATTTGTGTGCAGATGTATGTGACAGATCTAGTCTGTCTGAATAGTAGTTTTAGATCTCATGAACGAAAAGCAGAAAAGATAAACGCTGCTGTTGCATGTGTGCAGATGTGTATCTCACAAGTTTACATTGTTTACATTGTTTTCATTGTGTATATAAATTCTAGTTGTAGACTGGATGAAAGAAGTTGGGAAGGTAAGTTGCAACTGTTGACGAATGTAAACAAACTATCGGTAAGCATAATTTTGTAATATTGTATACTCGAAATAAATAAGCAAAATATGTGTGTAATTAATTGTGAAAAATTCAGTTTCATTTGCGTTACAATCATTCAAACAAACACCACCCTAGTCAAAGTTAAGTGAAAGACTAATTAACGAACAAGAATTAATAATATTTGTAATAACTAGGTAGGCTCTGAAGAAACTAAAATTTACGTGTTTTAAGTGTAAGTTTATTGGCTCTCTCTCTCTCTCTCTCTCTCTCTCTATATATATATATATATATATATATATATATATATATATATATATATATATAATATTGTTGAACAATATTCTGAAGTTGAGCGTCTAAAATTTCATTTCAAGATATTTTACCTTCTGCCAATTCAAAGAATACTAAGCGTCTGGAAACATGTCGCTCCTTTGTTAATATATATATATGAAAATATAAAAGATTCAAATATTAAGATCCTGTCAATGCAAAAAAATCGAGTTACTTACTGTGTGATGAGATTTGATTAATTAAATCTCATTAGCATTTCATACAATTCTCAAACGGAACTACACACTGACATACACACAAAGGCGGCTCTGATGGAAGTGTAAAATGCATTCTTATTGCTTGATTATGATCACTTGATGAGGCATAGAAATTTTCGTGCAAAAAGTTGATGAGCATTATATTTTGTTATCTGAAATTAAGAGTGTCACATTTCAGTTAACATGACTAATGAAAGCAAAGTGTTATGTGGTCATGGTAACAAATTCTTGAGCATTATAAGTGTTAGCGATTCAGTTTTATTGAACGATACTGATAATCCCAAAAGCTTCAATGTACAATGATGAAATTTTTGTGTATGTCTTTGTGTGTATAGATGTTTTGTGACATCAATAAAAAACGATCATATAAAATGTGCTAGTGATGGCAAAATAAGGAGTATACATGAGTATCTATGAATATATAAATGTGTTAAATTACAGTTACTTTTAAGTGGCCAGGTCTACAAACAATAATAATAATAATAATAATAATAATAATAATAATAATAATAATAATAATTATAAACTCTCAAGTAGATATGGATGTTCGAAGGAGATCGTAAAATTTGTAGTTTAAAAGCAGTAAAATTGACCTTGCTAACCAGACGCTCGCTCGTAGCTAAACTGATATAGCACGTCAGGCTTATATGACAGTTCCGTGTAGGATACAGGTGCGATTCTTGTGGCAGGACGCATATTTTCTAAGAAATTTCTCGGAGGTTCAGACCGATGAATGTTGTTAATACTGTTTATTCTAAATTGAGAATTTACGTAAATATTTTTGTATATATAAATAAAATAATATATATATATATATATATATATATATATATATATATATATATATATATGCGTGTGTGTGTGTCTGTGTGTATCTCAATTTTTATATATCTCTATGCAAGTCGGTTGTCCAAGTAGACAGGGGCATTTCCGAATAGTATGCAGTCATAATACAAGAATTCAATACTGTAGTGACATCTACATAGCTCAAAGATCTAATGGGGAAAATTGATGGGAAGTATGTCTGCAATATACGCGTTCACGCGATTTATTTCTACGTCTGGACTCACTCTCAGTTTCTAAATTGATGTACACCATTCATTACATATAGGTTAATTGGACGTCTCTTTTTTCCAGTTGAAGTTGAACAGTTCAGCGTCTTGACGCTATCATCTGCTTAGTGTATTTCAAATCGGGAATTTTATAAGGGAAAGAAGTATATGGTGATATTGTATTTCAATTGAAATTGTCACACATATTTCATGCCAGATTTCATGCCAGATTTCATGCCAGATTTCAACATGCACATTTATGAATTTACCATTCTTCCACAGAGTGAATTTGGCTCCCAAATCTTGAATGCTGCTCCTGTATATATCTCGTGATTCTCGTCAGAATCCCAAAAAAGGGTCTGCAATATAATCGGTCTTAATCTGACATCACGAGTTCAGTCACTTTGCAATGCCGTAATGTGTCTTCCCTCATTGTTTTCTAAAGATACTTAGATGGCAATATTTCTGATGGGCTTTCGCCCGCCCTTCGTACTTTGACTAGGTTGGCAATTAGGTTTCAGCGTTTTAATGTTGAAGTGTCTGGATTTAACCTTAAGCACTTTCTTCCGTTCCAACTAAAATCTTAAAAAGTTTCAATGCGGCGCTAATCACCATTGTCTGTGTATATGAATTTGCTATGTTCATTGAACTTGCTCTTCACTAAAGTCTCCTCATTCTCTTCGACTACCATATATATATATATATATATATATATATATATATATATATATATATATATATATATATCATTGAGTACATTATATATCTATCTCAGTGCCTTCATTACCTGTGTTCATTATATATCTATCCATCTATCTGCCTATCTATTTTCAGTGTGTTCATTATCTATCTATCTATCTATCTCAGTGTGTTGTTCATCTATCTATCTATCTATCTATCTATCTCAGTGTGTTGTTCATCTATCTATCTATCTATCTATCTATCTATCTCAGTGTGTTGTTCATCTATCTATCTATCTCAGTGTGTTGTTCATCTATCTATCTATCTATCTATCTATCTATCTATCTCAGTGTGTTGTTCATCTATCTATCTATCTATCTATCTCAGTGTGTTGTTCATCTATCTATCTATCTCAGTGTGTTGTTCATCTATCTATCTATCTATCTATCTATGTGTGGCTGTTCCTTCATCGTCATGGAAGTAGTTCGCATCACCATTATCCCTTCCTATTCTACTATTTCACAAAGAGAAAGTTTCCCTCAGATACCTCCTCTAGAACTAAGACTGAATAGACTACCGAAACAGTGCTTCTAGGATCACTAAGATCCTAAACACTTAACCTCTAGTTTCAATAGTTAACTGCCCTATATATCCTCATTATATGCAGTTCTTACCTTCTCTAATTACGTCCTTACAAGCATATCATTCAGTATCTCACTACCCTGAATTGCTCACCCAGTTCTCACCAAGTTTAAGCATTATCATTTAAAAGTACTTATTTTTCCAGCGGGTGTAGTGAAATCAATCATTAAGCGCTGTATTTAACAATAGTTGATAAAAAATAGGAAGGAGGAACTTTTGTTACTTTTTTTTTTATTGGTTTCCATTATTTATTGACTTACTGTTTAATTTATTGATTTACTGTTTAATTTATTGATTTGCTGTTTACACCTTATCCGATATCTGTGGGTTAATTTCAGCCGAAATATATTTTGGATTGTAACAATAATTATTTTTCTTTGGGAAATGGAAACTATATTAATATTTGGGGGGAATAACTACGACAGAAATAATTTTATTTCAACTATATCTGTCGGAATGAATTGGATTCATACCTTTCACAAGATAATTTGCGCGTAAGTGAATTCAATTAACACGACTGAAATTTGAACTAGGCTCCCCAATTTATCACACAGCATCCAGTACACCACATGTATATTAAGGGGTCTGGACTTCATGTTGGTGAGATGATGGAGCTATTCTTGTTGTGTTTCAACCTTGTATATATTACATATTGGTTGTTACTAAAATAAATTGTCATACATATTGCATACAGAAAACTTTCTCATTTTTTTGCTAGGGGAAATTATTGATAGTCACCACACTTCATATATTTAAGTAAAAATACCACTACATAATATAATACATGTGAAACCACTTTACAATCACAGAATACGTTATTTTTTAATCAGATTTACCCCAAGCAATGCAGCAAAGATACCAAGACACAAGTGATAACTGGTTGTGAAAGAGTTGGAAATCCGAGACATTACTAAGGAGCAGAAGCAATAGACGTGTAATGGAAATGACAGTAGATAACGATTGACAATGTATTTAAATTTTTGAAGGTTAGATTTAATCGGAAAGCATGGATCACGAAAAGATTTCGACAAGAAAGAAGTGCGAAAAAATAAAGTTTTAGCACATAAATTGCTGTTACTTCTACGCAATTCAACTGTAAATATATGCGACCTTGTTACAGATCTTTTAATACACTTAAATTCATAAACTAAGTACCATAGGAAAGCGTCCATCCAAACAATTACCATGAATGTATTTATAGAAAAGGCATCATGAAGAACTTTAGGAAGGTGGGAAAAAGACTGAAGTCGAGACGCTAGCACATGACATATTGCTCAATTTTTTTGCATTCTATCAAGGATTTCTAAATATATAGCATAGTACCTGATCATAAGTTTTTAAATTTATAGAAAATATTGTAAACACTATATAAGTATAAAACTTTTACAAGTAAAATATACAGATATTGCTTATTATTTCACTGTAAAAAATCAATGCAAATATTTACTATGAAAACATATTGAACTTATGGAATAAAGTTGATATTGTTAAGATATAGCAAATCTACTGGGAAATAATACTATTAAATTTAATATACTTACCGAAAATTACTTAAAATTAGAGTGCTGCATGATGAAGTAATTTTAGCGTGGTCTTCTTAAAAGAACTCATTAGTGATTTTGATTTGAATCAGGTAATTGTGAGCGCTACGCTATGTAAAGAAACGGAAGCCTCACAAATCATGGAATTATGTATTCTAAGAGCGTCTTTGAGAATGTATTAAGTAGAAATATCTCAATAGATATTATCGTATTATAATTAAATTTATAGTTACAGAAGAGATCTGTCTTTAGAATGGGATATCGCAGAGCACATATCTTTCCAGCCCAAGGAAGACAATAAAAGAATTAAGACGTAAAAGGGCTACTCAGGGTGAAAGAATATAAGAAAAAGAAAGTCTATTAAGGAGAGGAAACAATACAAGAAAATGAATTAAGAAGGCAGAAGATAAAGTTTAATATTGCATGCAAATATTTGAAGATCAAAGAAGCCAGAAGTGTTAGAGAAGAATCTTTTAGCATGGGAACTAACAGTTAAGACTAGCAACTTCAACTCAAAAATGGTGATGCCTATCAAGTAATCAATTAATATATGTATTCATTTTTGTACTGCGTTTAACAAATTGCTTCCAGTGTGTATAAGGAAGATAATACCAGATTTTAAGTAATTAAATTGTTTGATATCAACATAAAGAACATTAGTAACATCAAATAAAATAAAATTTTCAACTTATCTTACTTTGCCGTATATTCTACAGATGGTTTCCACACGATGTGTAGCTTGATAGTATAGTTATTTACAAAAAAGCATATGATTTCTACGAATACATTCAACTTTATTATCAAGGAGTGAAAAACAAAACTTTTTAATTTGATATGTTACCTAGAAATTATGAATTTAACCACAGTACTATATTGGCAGCCAGCAAGAGGTCATCATTTTTCAATTGCAATATCTACATGTAAACGTAATTTTTATGCTAAAGACTTCATGCTTCCAAGATGACTTTGGTCACCAAAAATTTAAATAGAGTGGCAATCGTTAAATTCTGTCTACGCAATTCTTATTATTTTATTATCCTCTATCCTTATTAGTAGTTTTTTTTCTCATATTCTCCTACACTCAGTGGCCTCTTGCGGCCTAGTGGCTTCATGCCTTGGATAGGGTGACGATAAAAAAGACGCAATACTAGGATTATACAACATGAAAATAGCAAAAATACAAGATACTTCTCTCTCTCTCTCTCTCCATATATATATATATATATATATATATATATATATATATATATATATATATTAGGTTGGTGCAAAAATAATGACGTAATAAAGTCGTTTTTTGACGTATTTTTTAACGTCAAAAAACGACATTATTACGCCATTATTTTTGCACCAACCTAATACATATATATATATATATATATATATATATATATATATATATATATATATATATATATATATATATAAATGTGTGCGTGTGTCTAAAGAATAAAATCACTATTATATATTTTATTTTTGTGGTTACGAACGCCCATCAAAATTTATTATGAAAACTACATCATTGCTTATATTTTAGGAGCATTCTAAAATAAAGTGCGCACTACGTGCAGAAAGGTAAAGACGGTAAACCCAAAGAGAAAGGTAGACTTAGTGACGACAAAGATTAACCAGAGTGTACCCTTGCCTTCTCTTTTGGTCAACGCATTGACAGCATGATTTACACGGATAGATTCCAGAGAGAAGTTGAAAAACGTTAAATTAAATTTTCTCTGACTATGCAGAAGAGAGAGGGTGTCAATGAAGTCATTCCACCAATAATGGGAAAAAGTTCGTATTTGAAAATTGGTCGCGTGACAAGAAAAAACAAGAAACGAATAGTGAAATGGAAAAGTTTGTTTCGTTTAGGCTTGCGGGCCGGAAAGACGTGCTCGCGAAACTTGTCTCGGCATATGGGCCGAAAAGACGCGCTAGCGAAACTTTCTCGGCATATGGGCCGAAAAGACGCGTTCGCGAGGAGAATCCATCTCCGAATGGAATAGATGGACCCGTTTGACGACGTATGCGGAATGTCGCTATATCGAGATGAAAGAGAGACAGAAGACAGGTTATAGACAAAGAAAAGAAGAAGGCGAGGAAAGATCTCAAAAGGAGATACTTATGGGAAAAGAAAAGAGAGGAAGAAAATATCGCGAAGGATGTCACGCCGAGATGAAGGAGAAGGAGAAAGAAAGTAGTTTCAACTGTCACCCAGACCTTAAACAAAGGACGAAAGAGAAAAGAAAGAAAGAAAGAAAGAACAGACAACCTCAAGCGAGAATACCGAGACGAAAGAGAGAGGGAACGCATTTTCAGCTTAATCGTCGGCCAAGCCCCGAGACGACGAAAAGAGAAAGAGAGAAAGTAAGAAAAGACCTCAAAGGGAGACGGTTATAAAAAGAAATAGAAAAGGAAAAAGAGAAAAAAAGAAGTAGAAGATATAAGAGACATTAGTGGAAAAGAACTTTTATTACGACATAATCCGTTTTTGTTTACATGTTTATCTTTTTCATGTTTGTATTTTCAAGCAAGTTCAACATGAGATCCATTTTATTATAGGTTTCTTTCTACTTGCCTTAAAATTTTGATGGTTTGTAAATACGTGCAAGTATGGCACATGTTCTGTAAATTCGTGGAAGTATGGCACAAGCCCATACGTTGATTTGTTTTTTACCGTTTTAGAGGATGTTCTCCTCCCAATATTTTGTCCACAATCTTTAAATATTTATTCTTGACACATCGTCATCTTCGTTTTGGCCGTTTTATTTTTTATTTTTATCTTCCCCATTTTTTTACGTTTGTTATAAATTTATATTTCCTGTCTCGATTGTTGTTTGTCGCCTATCGTCATCGTTCCTTAATCGATTCTGTTCGGCCTTGTCTGATCAATTGGGAAGAGACCATTGGGAAATAAATATATTTTACGAAAATTGAGTATATGTAAAAGTAAAAGTTAAAAAAACTTTTTTTTAAAATAACACAGATTACGATCCTCCTCTACCTCCACTCTAGATAGTGTTGGAGGAAGGGGGAGGGTCGTAATAATAATAATAATAATGATAATTATAATATATATATATATATATATATATATATATATATATATATATATATATATATATATGTATGTCTATGTGTGTGTCTAAAGCATAAAATCACTTAGCTTAGATTGTATTAAAAAAATTTGGATCAATATTGGGAATTTCTTTCTTCGTTCAACGATAATGTAATTAAACTTATCCGACGTTATGAAAAGAATTTACATAAAATAAATAAACAACACTTGTCTATATAATTTAATGAAACGTGTATATATATATATATATATATATATATATATATATATATATATATATGGAGAGAGATAGAGAGAGATATGAGCGCTTTAAAATCGACAGGAAAATAACGTGCACCATTCTGTCTGTATTCTCGCTGGCATTTTACATTCGCCTCTGGCAGCACTCTCTATTTCTCTGGAAAATGGGAAGTTAAAAATACAACACATTCATCTGTAATCTCTCCTTGTTATGCTACGACTAGCTAAGCCATGATCTGTTCTCTGCTACGTAGCAACTGCTGTTGTTTTTAACTGTCGATTTGGATATCCGTCAGGCCCATGGTAAACATTTTAGCTGGAATAAATTCGAAACGTCCTGATAATAAGTAAATATCTATTTATAATTATAACGTTCTGGTAATGAATTAAACGTATTTATTATTGCAAATTACTATACAACACCCTCTTCATTAGATGTGTAGCTTGCTGAAGGCTAGTCTCTGCTAAATCTTTCCTATCAAGTCTTTTACAATGAACAGTCAATTTAACAATAGAAGACATTTCTTAGTCTCCGTTGTCTCCTTTGTCAATTTCTATCTTGTTATTCCAACTTTATAGCTGTTTCAGACTACCTGTCCATAAACCTAACTCCGATCCATAATACTTCTCATTTATATGCATTGAATAGATAACTTGCCCTTTCCAGACCCTCACGCGTGTAACAACCGTCTAATATAGAAACTTAAATGGGGGTAGTGGATGCATATGCATATGCATTACCCCTTCTTCCATTGGGTCACTTAGTCTTCAAGTACATGAGCGATCTTGTCTCTGTGTCTTTAGGTCTCGTATCGGAACGATGTTTCTGATCCAAGGATCCGTTGTGTTGTCTTGACTTCTGGGAGGAAGCAACATGTACGCTCGGAGAATCACGCATGTATTTTCCTCCCTGGGTTGATTATCTCTTCATTATGGGCGCTGGAAATAGACGTTTTCTGGGTTTTGGCGTTAATCAACTGATAGCCCGGTATCTAAAAGTCATGACTCCAGTAAGTCATTTTGTCATATTTAGACGGGATAAGCCAAAACCTCACTTTCCAGTCTTGATAGAGTTTAAAAGCGTTTGCAAGCCCTTGTGAATGACAAATAATTCGCCATACTTCAAACTCTCTCCCAGAGGCAGGATCTAGCAAGCCTCACGCTGATCTACCTTTACTTCCACGCAAAGTGCTCCGATGAACTACATTCCCTGGACCCGCCTCTCACATAGTAGAAAATCACCCACATTGTCCGTATTTTATCGGTGAGATGTATGTTCCACTCGAGGAACTTTTTCCCGCGAACCCTGGGGAACCGACTCCCATCTTGATTTTTCTCTGATCACAACATTCTTAACCTGTTGAAGGCTAGACTTAACCGTTATCACAATTTGTACACACACAAATGACATCCAAACGTAACTCTCTACCTCGAGTGGCGACCAAGCCTTGTAAATGGTAAACCTCGCTCTTAAAAAAAAATGACAAAAAGAAATCATTTGTTTCATATCTCTAACGGGCTAGGGACAAAACGGGTCTTAATTATTGGCTGTCTCCCAGTGACTGCAGTCGTGGTCCTGTGTGTTGATAAATATTTCGGATCATGGAATTATTGCATACGTCTTTTCTTCAGACAGAGAAAAGTCTCTTGACAATTATTTAATGTTAGTTGATTATCTGGGGCTACTAGTTGAACCCATATATATTTCTTTTTTATTTTCCGAAGTCTGGACGATAGATAAGAAACAGAGTCAATCTTGATTCGAAGAAAATAACTAGATAATGTTTGCTCACACCTTTATTCTAAGATTCTGAGATGTACTCGGGCTTTTAAAGTAAAAATAAGTGTTTCAATCACCGATCACGATGAAAGGGTGTTTCAGCAGGGAGGGTCCGTACCTTGAGAGTCTATTACCTGAAACTCAACCCAGATCTCAAGAGGAAATCGAAAATATGATCCATTAATGTGGGAAAATGATCTAATGCCTGTAACATTCCAGTAATTACCAGACATATCCTGCTATCCTTCACTTTTACAAGAGATAGATCAGTACGAATATGGAGTACTGGTGACGAATATGGGCAGGAGCTGTCATGTCTACCCTTTTCCAATCACGATAGAGTCTAAAAACGTTCCCTTCATAATACATTGGTGACATGTCATTTCCACTCGAGCCACATCTCGCACTAAAACCACTGCTTTGTGGACCCGACTCCCAAGAGGATTCTTCCCTAATCACTATAATATTGACAAGTAACATATAAGTCCATCTGACATCTTCACCGCATATCCAGATAAACTGCGAATTTAATCCGTAATCCTCTAGCTCGGGTGGTTCCCGGGTCTTGTAGAGGTTGAACAGAGGTTTGATTGTATATAAGTAGGAATTTTTAAATTATTTCAACCGCAGCTAGGCGATAATGCCTCCGTGGGGTAACAGGGAATGAAACTGAATGAGAAGTATTGAGGAGAAATTAGGAAAAGCAGAATAAGGAACAGGGTTCAGGAAGTCAGAAAATGGTGATTGACCATGGATTTATAATTCTGAGTATTGTAATTGGCAGGGAAGGAAGTAATCGGAATGGACATGTAGAAAGTGCGAGAAAAGAAAACCTTGCGAATATAACAGATGGTTGCATATAGTGAGTTAAACTATTAGACGGTGGCACGTACTTGCCAATCTAGTAACAGGCTTAAATTCAAGCAGTTTTGACACGAAAGACGAAAACTCATCAGAACAATCGAATAGACAGATACAAGCCACGTAACATTAGTGGCAAAGTGACTGAATTCGAGGTGCCAGATCATGATTGGTTTAATTACTGATCATACTTTGGATTTATTCAAGAATCTCGATATATATATTTGGAACGCCAAACCAGATAAGGCAACAGTATTTTATGTACAGACGAATAGCAGGTTTATTAATATACATGATGGATCCCTATGAGAAAAAATGTTTGGCGCCACGCCCTGAACTAATTGTCCTTGCAGTAGACCAAGCAATTGATTCAATATAATCACTCCACGTCCTGCCAGTGGCAAAACTGTGCCCAAGTAGAGGTGAAGTTTTTCTCCCCTTATGCTTAGCGGCAACTATGCTGCTGTCAGGCAGAAAAGGTCGTCTGTGATAATTAAACGGAAGTAGATTTGTTTTTTAGAGGCGTTAAAATTTACAAGCCATTTCTTGCCACAGGTAACCACTATTTGACGCTCCGTTTAAGGAGAATCTTTAAGTTTTACTTTAGCAAATCTGCCAGATTTGGGGCTTAGGCAGAAGCAAAGGTTTGTGGCGTCTCTATAAATGCATATTTGGGAACTAATGACATCGAAAGTTTGTTGATGACCATCAGAAACAAAATAGGTCAAAGAATAGAGCCGTGGGGGTAAACCTTCGTTAATATGTAATAATTTTGCATCGTTTTTGTTCGATGCGTCTTTCATAACGATTTTTTTTAGCAACGATTCGTCCAGAGACGTCGTAGCTCTTGAGCTTGTGGAGAATGCCAAAATGTCAAAATCCGTCAAACAAGTTTGGGATATCTAGAGCAACAGCAAAAGTTTCGCTGTTTTTAATTTTATTAAACAATTCTCTGCCTGTTCATAGTCAGCTTTATTATTGGGAAGATTGTTTGCTTTGAAAAGTTAACTTCCCTATATTGACTGTTCTTTGGTGAACACAGACTTCAGCTTTCAATATATTTTCTTAATCCTTTCATATCTTTCTAATAAAAGATGTTGAAGGTGTAACATAATATTAATAATAATAATAATATTGTTAATAATAATAATACTAATAATAATGATAATCCGCGCCTTTGCCAATATTTTTACTGTTACCCCTCGTGTCAGACAAACATCTGATTAGCGACTATTATTCAAATTTAATTATAAAAGTTCGCAAGTTCCATCATCAGTGAGGGAATTGGGATTCAACTCGTTACTCATAATGAATAAATTATTAGTTCATGTGACACATGAATAAGATCATTGATCACACCTTCATCAAAACAACGTCTTCAAAACAGAAGTGGTGAGGATAAAGACAGAAAAAAAAAACATCACAATTGTGAATGCTCGAATCATTATCGAAAAACAAAAAAAGAAATATTTGGTGTTTCGTTGATCAGAACAGAGGAATTAATAATTAAGGATATCGAACATCTAATAACGTGGTTTTAACTCTTGTTTGTTAAATCTGGTGACTATGAGTAGAGTCCGTAGAAAAATAACCTTGAAAGCATTTTTACTGCAAATTATAATTTTATGCAAAAAAACAAAACAAAAAAAGAGTAGCAATTAAAAAAAAATGTTATTTACATTTCAAAATCAACGCCATAAAGTAAATATTTATCCACGATTAAGATGCATATTTATAGGTAGCCGGGGATCCCCATAGAGCTACATCTGAGATATTTATTTTGAAATTCGCACATATTTGAATGAAGAGTTTTTTTTTCATAGACTGATTGCTATATAGCCAAAACTAGCTTGCTATTTAAACTATACCTCAAGAAAATTAATTTTTCCCAATTCATTTTAATAAATGAAACTACGCAACAGAATTGGCGGAAATTACACTTGGCTTTTGGATTCCATTTTTCCTCCCAATAAAAGTTTCCCTATTCTCATATATATATATATATATATATATATATATATATATATATATATACTAGCAGACTTCGTCCGCTCGCTATCGCTTCACAAATAAGATATATTCACTACTTGAAATCTTAGAAACAATAATTTTAAAGTAACATTTCATTCATATTTTTTTTTTTTTTTTTTGGTGGGGCGAATGCATAAATTCCTACTTTGACGGGAGTACGCATTCGGATACTGCCCCAGGCCTCCGGCCCTGTGTGCTGGTTGTATCACGGCTACGACTAATTGGACTGTCTCTCTCTCTCTCTCTCTCTATATATATATATATATATATATATATATATATATATATATATATATATATATATTTAAATAAGTTTTTCGTGGTACAGAATTTAATAATAGATAGGAAAAGACAATATTTATAAGGCATTTCTAAAAGCAAATCTAAAATAAAAACAACCAGTTTTGTCCCAGAACATATCAAGTTTATTTATACTGGGGATTTAAAAAAGCGAGTAAATTAATTTTAAATTAATGAATGTAATGCAATGGGGTAAAAATATGAATTTCAAGAAACTAATATAATATTTAGACCCAGCAAGCATTTACTGTTTACAAAGGGAAGGCTCACGGGATCTGATATACAAGGACTCTAGAACCTTCAGGTGAAATGGAGTGGAACCGAGATAAAATTATAAATCGGTCACCACTAAAATTTTCCACACATTTCCTTCGATTTATTAAATGTTCAGCAATAGCAGAACAAGAACTGTTGGTCAGTTGGCTATTCCTGGAGGACGGATTCAAAATCCTGGGGGGTAAATGTTTTTTTTTATTCTCAAATTCAAACGCTGGGACGTCCTCTTATGTAGTCGTGTACACAACTACACTTGTATTGGTAAATCACTGAATTAACATGATGAGGAGGAAGGACGTCCTTAAGAATGGAAGAGAAAGCAGGACGGGTAACCAATATTACCCTAACATTCGCCGAAAAATAACAACAATTGAGTAAACCTGAAATACGTTTCGTTAAACTCTCACCCTCTGTACCAATATAGCAAATAAACTGGGCATTTAACAGCTAATAGAGACATATTATGTCTATTTTTATACTGATCATTTCCATTTCTATAATCAGTTTCCTAGCATTAAGATGAAATTCATGAATAAACGTCACCACGAAAATAATAAA
Organism: Acanthosepion lycidas; assembly: GCA_963932145.1. Taxonomy (NCBI): domain Eukaryota; kingdom Metazoa; phylum Mollusca; class Cephalopoda; order Sepiida; family Sepiidae; genus Acanthosepion; species Acanthosepion lycidas. Next base: position 90,315,725 of record OZ010591.1, on the reverse strand, counting down.
AATATATTCACATTGTCGAGGAGCTTGATATCAAAATTAACGAACCAGCACTATACAAAATTTATTAAGTGTGTAGTAGCAACGTAGTGAAATGTGTATAACAAACATTTAATGCAGTTTTGTATTTCTACCGATTTCCGGTCAGCTTCCTTACTTTGAAAAAAGTTCATAACTAAAACGTATAAATTAATATATGTATATGTATATATATATATATATATATATATATATATATATATATATATATATATATATATATATATATATACTTACAAAGCGAGTTCAGGCGTGTTTTTTTTTGTTTCTTTTAAATCAGCATCACAATGGAATGTAGATTTTATCTGAGTCACAATAAGTTTGTACTTGTAATTTGGCCATGAAGATGATCTTGGAAAAGATCAAAAGTACTTGGGTAAGAAAAAAGATAGACTGCCTTCTTTGATTAATTTCATGTTAACATCCAGAAACTGATTACATAACTGAAAAGGATCAGTATAAATTATTAGGTTGGTGCAAAAATAATGACGTAATAATTATTACGTCATTATTTTTGCACCAACCTAATAAATAGACACAATATCCCTAAAATGTTCAATTAAACATGTTATGTGTGTGTGTGTATATATATATATATATATATATATATATATATATATATATATATATATATATATACAATAATATCCACTTGAAAAGACTTGGATGACTCAACTTGTAAACGCCTGAGGTCAAATTTGTGCCCCAGAAAAAAATTGTAAGTAAAAAGGAAAAACATAAAAACATCAGAACAAGACGAAAAAAAATCAAGTGTCTTAAGTCCTTAGTTCAAATAAAACAAACCCAAGTGAATATAAAGTCAATGAAAACGTAGAGGACTCAATACGCTAAGTAGAGCGGTAAATTAGAATAAATCCTAGCGATCCAGGCAAACCTACCTTCAGGCTACCATGAAGATCAATTTAGGTGAAAGGTAGGTAGGTTTGCCTGGCTCGTTAGGATTTATTCTAATATATATATATATATATATATATATATATATATATATATATATATATATATATGTATTCTATCTCCCAATAAAAAAAAAATTGAGCATTTCTCCTTGTGTCAAAACCGGCATGGACGCTTTAATCTCTTCTCAGCAATATCATATAAAAAAACGCAATACTTTCCATTATTCCCATCAGCATCCTTGGCAACCATAGCACACAGGGGCCGCTATTTCTATCTACACTAGTGTGACAATTCTAGTCATAACATGAACTTATTTGCTACTACACGTGACCAATATAAATCAGGCCACGAAAGATCTAAGTCCCTGTTTGCTAAGAGAATGAGGCAACGCATAGCCTCTAAAAACTTTTATTCTGCCTTATCTATAATAAGGCACTAATTAAAAAATCATCTTGTAACAATACACGGCACCAACAGTGGCCAGTTCAAATCATCTGACATTAGAAAAATCTTAATAACACCAACAAATTTTGATGATGTTCTGGTTGATATGTGCACAGCTTTACACATTAAATTGTGCACATATCGACCAGCACATCATCAAAAAACAAAATACAACTTCGAACATATTACAAAGATTAGTGAATAATACGACATCCAATGCAAGTAAAGATTTAAAAACCTAAAGGGTATTATTATATAAAATAAAGCCCAGATTAAATACCATATCATTTACCGCATATTTTGAAATATATATCATAGATTTCAAGTGCGCACGCACACACGTTTATAGATTTATATATATATATATATATATATATATATATATATATATATATATATATATATAGAGAGAGAGAGAGAGAGAGAGAGAGAGATAGATAGATAGATAGTTAGATAGATAGATAGATGTATCGGTTCGGTTCGGAATCAGTCCGCCTCGGGAGACGATGGAGTTGCGGTCAGTGCGCTACGAGCCTACGCTGGATGTATGAAGAACTAGGGTTGCCTGGACGCCAAGTTCCCCTCTCGGACTTACTAGCAGAGCCCAAAGGAGAGGATACACACGTACAGTTTGGTAGCACCGCGGCCGCAGAAGTTGCCGGAAGGTTGGTCTTTTCTTGCCCCGACGATTTCCACAATGCAGTGGAGCTATTTAACCCATAGTTGGGGTTTAGTTCATGATCACTAGGACAATTCATCAGTCGCAGTTGTTCTTTTCCGTTTTCTTTTTGAATTTGTAGGTCTGATGAATTGGATCGTATTTACGATTCCAATGGAATAAATTATGACCATGGAATATTAGTGTTTAAGCCTTTTTATTATTATTATTATTATTATTATTATTATTATTATTATTATTATTATATATATATATATATATATATATATATATATATATATATATATATATATATATATATATGAGTTCATATTCTGTGATTTCAGTGTTCACTACAAAGAATGGCTAGTCCATTCTCACAAAACAGATGAGGAAAGCAGATATTGCAGAGAATTTTACATCGCATATCAACTAACCAATATCGTTGAATAACACATGCGACAGCAGGCGAACCTCCTGGAACCTTTTTTGGGAATGCCCTGATAAATGCTCAGCAAATGCTTTGGCCTATAATGTCGTATTTAAAATGAAACAAACAATTATATATATATATATATATATATATATATATATATATATATATATATATATATATAATAATAGTAAAAAGGAAACAAAAAATTCTTCTTTTGCGAGCAACGCACCCAGTAACCATTTCAAATGACATGGCCGTAGAATATTTCAGACGTTCAGCTTTCCAAAGAGTACCTGTTTTTAGACAAAGGAACCCCGGCTACCACACATACACAACAGTGGTTCTTGCTCGACGACAGTTATTAATCAAATGTGTTTGTACACATACACCCACATATATAAGACGGCTTCTTATATATTAGCCTTTTAGCAGTTATTGCTTCAAAATTATCATACATAACAACATGTAATACAAATTTTGTAATGACATGTAAGTGTACAAAACGCATCTTTTTTTAATAGTTAAATTGATCTAACACAAAGAATAGTGTTTTTAATCGGCGAGACAGAAATTAAATCTTAATTTTTTTAGCATTTCATATCTTAAAATTATGGACATCAGATATAAATTGTTAGGTTTTAATTAAACGAAAAAAAAAAGAAATAAATCCACAAACAAGCAATATATTTCCACAAAGACTACCAATATTTTTTTTCGAAAATTCAGTGCTTGCCAACTGAACAATAGAAGATATTTACTATTGATGATATGGTATCGGTCAATTATTGTTACTCTATTTGGTAATGTCCAGTTTGACAAAGGCGTAGCATAATTGTATTGGGAATATCCGACCATTGGGCGGACGATTGCTTATCAATTAAGCAGATGGACTTTTGCCGCGGGGGTTTGAAAATTAAGTTAAATAGAATCTTCCATCAAATTTGGACTATCCGGATGGAATTGCAGAGTAGCTTGAAGGTCAGTCGGAACAAAGGTTAGAAGATTACGTTGAAGAGAAGTGCAAATTAACTTACAAATTAAGAGGGAACTTTGTTTAAGAGCCGTCACAATCTTCTCTCTTGAAAAGCATAAATTTTTCCATTGGTTGATAAACTGTTCATATTAACATTACTTGATAAATATTTGTCATTTCTTAAAATAGCTAAAAAATAGCCAGCTTAACTTTCCAGGTATGGGGAAAGCATATTTTAATTACTTACCATTGAAAGAACAGAATGAAATAATGTATGTATTATTAATTTACTGGTACTGACAAAAATATATGGATTTACTTTCTAGCAATTTTCCAGTTAAAATGGCTACCTTTTAGTTCATTATAAACGAATAATAACACCATTGTCATTAATAATGATATCAATTAATTCTAGATAAACTGACATCTAACTGTCCAAGAAAGACATTACAATAACAAGTACAGCGTTCTTTTAAGAGGAACAAAATCTGACATCGTGGATTTAAAAGGGTTTAATCCCCAAGGATATTCACGCTGACAGGTCCCTACATTAAGTTTATGAAGTCCTACATTTATCAATAGTACAAAGCAGGACAACTGAATATAGGAAGGGAAGGGATAGTCTTGAAGATGACACAAGATTAGGACGTCTTTTGACTGATACCAGCGAGGAAAATACGGATCATGCTGACATCGTGGATTTAAAAGGGTTTAATCCCCAAGGACATTCACGCTGACAGGGTCCCTACATTAAGTTTATGAAGTCCTACATTTATCAATAGTACAAAGCAGGACAACTGAATATAGGAAGGGAAGGGATAGTCTTGAAGATGACACAAGATTAGGACGTCTTTTGACTGATACCAGCGAGGAAAATACGGATCATGCTGACATCGTGGATTTAAAAGGGTTTAATCCTCAAGGACATTCACGCTGACAGGGTCCCTACATTAAGTTCATGAAGTCCTACATTTATCAATAGTACAAAGCAGGACAACTGAATATAGGAAGGGAAGGGATAGTCTTGAAGATGACACAAGATTAGGACGTCTTTTGACTGATACCAGCGAGGAAAATATGGATCATGTTTCCCACATAGGAATGGGTGACTGGCGATTGACTATGGCTAAAAGAGCCAATGTGATTTGCATATTCAGCGAATTGAGAAAATTCCGCATAATGAACTGAGCATCACGGAGGTTTCTGCTACTTGGATTCCACGTTTTCTGTCACCGGCTTAAAAAACGCACCAGGTGAAATCAGACCCAATCGCTTTCCTTGAACAGGATGGGTGCTGGGTTCATCTTTTTGAGCACGAAAAAAAAAAAAAAACACTCCATGCTGTTGAAACAACCCTCCTCAGCTATTACAATGCCAAGTTATTTTAATCCTCAGAGAATCAGAATGTCCCAGTTTGTTTGGGATTCAAACAATGTTGTGTTTATTGACTATATACAAAACGGCCACACCATCAATGGAGAATACGATGCGAACTTGTTGAGGTAGTTAGGAATGTCTGTCTTGAGCAAAGAGCCAGGAAAACTGAAAAAACAGGACTCTTTTCAACAGGACAATACTCCAGCACATAAGAGCATGCTTCCAATGGCAAGTGTGCGAGGCTGGGGCTTTGAACTGGTTGATCACCCATCCTCTTCTGATTTAAGTATTATCTGTTCCCAAGATGAAAAAAAAAACCAACAAAAAACCTTAGCATCACAGTGATGAGGATGTTGTATCTACCGGTGATTGTTTTTTGATCAATAGGATGAACAGTATTCTTTAATCAGACAGATGTTATTTTAGCTGGAAAGAAACATTGCAGATATGAATAAGAGATGAAAATAATGTATGTAAAGTTTCACGTCTCGCGCATCACACCTTCATAGTCATCTTACGAACGTTTCAGCTTGCACTCGCTTATATGAGAAAAGATAGCTATGATTTACCAGTAACAGTTTGCTTAATTCCAGATCAGTGGAAATCATTTTCTTTTGATTTTCAATACACTGTTTTTACCAAAACATGTTGGCATAGCTTTTAGATCAGAAATGTAAATTTCAAATTGAAACACTAAATATTCTTTTTCTCTCTTCAGAAAGATTCAGTTTATGCATGAAATAATGCTAAAAAAATATGTCATTTCAAAGGAAGTCTCTACTCGCTACATTTAAAGTTTTGAACTGTCAGATATCAGTTTACTGTGGAAGAAACAATGCAGTTATTAATAAGATTTGAAATAAATGCATACAAGATTTCAAAGCTCTAGCATGACTCCTTCACAGTCAGACTATGAACTTTTCAGCCCACCCTCGCATGAAGTGATTTGGAGTGACATATTTGTCATCGTCACCAAAATGAAATCGGTGCACTGAGTTAGAGTTCAAATCCAAACCACATTGTTTTTTTTTTCTGTCTGAATTTCTGGGATGAGTTGTTATCATTATTTACATTAATTACAACTATGCCATTGTGCCGATCATTATTGTTTTTTTTTTTTTTTTTTATCACAACGTTTCGGCTGTTTATCAGTTGATTGTCGATTCGAGCAACATTCAATGAATTTCTAACTGAACCCTTATTTACTATATGAGGTGAGCAATAACAAAACAATACTAAATATGATCTTGACAAGATATCCCAGGACATGGACAGCGGAACAAGAAAAACTTACCCTTGCAGAATAAATAAAATGTTCAGTTGGAAATTTCTCTGAAGCTTACATATTGGAAGGTCGGCGGGTACAACGGGGAAAAAAAGACTTGATTCGATGTTCACATGTAAAACCTATGATTTAATAGATTTCATGGTTTGCCTATTTATCCTGGGTGATGCGTAATCTAGGAAAAGCAAACCATCCCGCTAACTTTCTCAAGAAATAGCGGCGTTTTGCATACGTTAACAAATCGGTCTCAGCGGAAAGTCATGATGCCCTATATACCGAATGTATGTGCGCATCTCGAGGTGGTGTTATGGTTAGCAAGCTTGTCTCGCTAGAACAATTACGATGAGTAGTGACCTCGATCCTCACTGGATGTCCCATACTTTCGGACATATGCCACATCTAAGTTACGATTGGAAAATCACTATACTGAATATATGCATCCATAAAAATTAAAATAGGTATTTTATTGCATTTTTCCAATTAAAAAGATGGGATGAATTTTGTCTCGTTAAAAAAAAATATATATGCATTGAAAATTATAAATGTGTAAATAAAGTTAATATTAAACATAATATATGTATTATCCTGATATCTTGTATTTAATAATGAGATAATCCATTGTTATCTTACTTAACGAGAGTTACGGACATAGTACGTTGAAAAAGATAAAAGGCGATAACTTTGAGTTTTACATTTAGGCCACAACGGCAGATAAAAATCCAGTTTTACTTTTGAGTAAAAAGGGTAGATATAAGTTCGGGTTTAAATCTGGGATAAAATCTGGTATTAAATCTGGAATAGATATAAACCCAGTTTGCATGAGAGTAAAAAGTTTGGTATAGGTCCAGTTTATACTAGATTAAAAAAGTGAACATAAATCTAGTATACACTAGTAACAAAATGTTAGGTATAATTAGAGCTAGGAATAGATTCAAATTACTAAATATATGTTCAGTCAATCCTGGACAAAGTCCAGAAATGTAGACAGAGATTTGGTTTTACACTAGAGCGAAATAGACAGTCAGTGGCTTGTATTACACTACAGTTGAAAAGATAGACAATTTTACAATTTACATAAAACTCTACAAGTAGCCATCCGGAAAAAGGCTCAGTTGCTTGAAGACATTTTATTTCTCTGTGGATTATTTTATAGACTTGTTCCAACTCATGCCGACAGGTAAAGTTAACAAGGGAAACCAGTATTTATGCGACATCAATTTAAATATTTTAATTTAGTGCTTGGTGGAGCTACTTTTGGTATAGAACAAAATATATGATATTTAGTGTAAATACATTTGTCTATTCTAATAGCCGACATGATTAAAAGTAGGCAAATATAAAGTGTGTTCCAATAACTTGTACCGATTTTAAATATGAATTAAATTTAAGCGTCTAATGATGTTTTTTCTTTTTTCTTTCAGATTTAACAACCTAAGTCTTTGGCAATTTCAACCATGGAAAGATTAACAATCTTTAACGTGTTAAAGTTATCGAAGCGTATTACGAAAATGGACGTTCAAACAGAAATGCATTTCGCGCACTTCTCGATTTTTTTTGGTCAACATAATCAACCAACCGAGAGTGCAATTTGAAACGATGTAACATCTGTTCGATTCCTGCGCGCGATAACGAATAGAGGTGTTAGGATTCTCGGCCACATTCTTGTGCACTGAAGCGACTTTTTTAGCTGAGCTGCGAAAGCGACCACGCAATATTTTTTTCACATCTACCACCGACCCAGTTTGTTTGCATTTACGGACACTTTTTCCAATTGCTCTTTCGAAACTTTAGCACGTTGTTTGATTGTTAATATTTCCATGGTTAAATTTACCAAAGTTTGAAGTTGGTAAATCTGAGATAAAATGAAAAATAGCATTTTATGCTTAAAATAAATTCACATTAAAAATCAGTCCAAGTTATTAGAATACCCTATATTTTCACTGTTCAACTGAAAGATGAATTGAATTAAATATTTCGAAAATGATGTAATGTTTCTGATGATGTCTATTCGAGAGGAAATCGTACAATATAAGTGATTGTTCATTACATCGCCCAGTCTTTTATATATATATATATATATATATATATATATATATATATATATATATATATATATATTTGCCATAGCTCACATATTTGACGCTATCGGTATTTCCCTAGTTCGTGTATATATTAATAATATTCGTTTATATTTGAGGCTTTAGGCAATAGTTAGGATCGAGGCTGTTCGTTTATATTTGAGCCTGTAGGAAATACTTTCCATCGGTGAAGAGGGAAAAGCTGTTCGCTTATATTTGAGCCGGTACGTTTATAATGTTGATCGGTCAAAAGTCAAATGCTATTCGTTTATATTTGAACGTGTAAGAACTTAATTGGTTCGTAGATATATAAGTAGATTCTCTTTACATTTGCTCCTGTAAGTAGTAACGTGTTCATGTGTTCTTTAAATATTCGTCGATTATATTTCAACATGTAAGCAAGCCGGTTAATTGCTTGGAAGTTTATATCTGAGTCAGTACACACTTACTGCATTCGGTAAATACCATTCTTCAATTATTTATTCTCTAAGCATTTACGTGACGCGTTGTCCCACCTGAAATAAACATTCGAATGACGAATACCCATCTGTCTATATTTCTGAGATGAGGTATTATGTACACTCTTTACATTATTCTGACTATTGTCTTCATTTTTGACACAATAAAAAAGCGATAACTGATTACTGACATCCATTAAACATGACACGTGAAACTAGAACAGTCTACCCCAGTGAGCGAAATAGAGGATTTAGTTCGACATTCCAACCAGCAAGGCCTCTGATTTGGAGGTTTTGAGGAGTGTGGAACTATCTCTTAATTGCTGGTGTTCCCAGTTCTACTCAGTCTCGAGGTGGTAGCATCTGTTACAGTCCCTACTATAAGCAAAGTGTTAATACACAAACTGGGGTCACAGCATTATGAAAATGTATACCAGCAATAATTTTTTGGAGGAAAAAGTATTACCAGAAATACATTTGTGAAGAAAAAATATTTCCAGTAATATATTCTTGAAAAAAAATACTTGCAATATATTTTTGAAGTAAAAAAATACCAGCAATAGATTTTGGAAGAAAAAAATATTACCAGCAACGAATTTTTGAAGAAAACTTATTAACAGCAATAATTTGTTGGAAAAATATTACCAGCAATAAAAATCTTGTCGGCATGAAAAAACATATTGGGTTTGATATACCCTAAACAAAACCTATCAAATATTAGCTGTTTGTAATCATTTATTTAATCTGTTGATAGATAAATGTTAGTTGTTCATATGTTAATATTTCTAGTTTACGTTTGGTGCTGTACGTATTTCATTGGAATCTGCCGCGTTCTGGTCGTTTCTTGCAACTCTGCAAAATCGGTGTTATCTAGAACCCACCACGGAGATCTTCTGGTCTTTTATCAGATGTGGTATAGTATAGTATATACTTAAAATTAAATATAAAAAAAAGATTATAAAAAACAGTTGAAGTATCACATTCTTTTATATTCCATACTATCACGAGAAACCATGTGAGAGTTAGACCTTTGGTGAGTTCTGGCCGGCGACTGAAGAAACACATGACACAAAAGCATTTTCCGATATATCCAGCGTAGGAAGGAGCCTAAACACAATCCGCTAGTGAAGGCAACGGCAGCCGACCTCATGTGTCAGCCACCGGTGGTACCATGGCAGTCCACCAGTGGTAACATTAGCGAGAGGAAAACTTTGGCGGTCCGATAGCGGACCACGAGCAGTATACGCTAGTTGAATTCCACCCAGTTTCAGATTGATGCCTTGCGTGTAGGGGAATAGAAATACACACAAAAACACACAGACACACACACAGACACACACACAAACACACACACACACGCGCGCGCACAGGTGCGTGTGTGTGTGCGTAAAATAGATAGTTAGCTAATAAAATAAGGACGAACGAAAGGGTATCAATCTAATCAGTACGATAAATTTAATATAAATTATTAACCATATGACAGAAGTGAAGCATGGAAGGAAAGGTTTTAATTTCCGAAGGTTCGAGCACGCCTGCGTCCTTAAGCAACGGAGCGAGGAATAAGCAGTGAAATAAGAATTACTCACCGACAGATGTTTTTGCACGTGGGGCATTTTCCAGTGGAAATCGTATTTTATATATATATATATATATATATATATATATATATATATATATATATTGAAAAAATGTAATGTTAACTCAAAACAAATTACGTCTCTTGTTATTCCTTAGTTCGCATCATTGTTATTAATTAGCTCACCGACATAAGTATAGAGATATCGAGAGCTAATCATGTCCTTGTTCCAAACTAAGAAAATTTTAGTAAACAAATTAACCTCTCGCTTAATTGTATCGCTACAAAATTTGTTTGATCAATAAAAATGAGATATGTTTTCTTTTTGTTTCTTAAGATTTTAGAATGTCATTTTTTCCTTTTCTTTGTTGCGCAAACAAAATGTTTTCTGATTTGGGCGATAGAAATGTTGTTTATTTATTTTCGGTTGTATGTTTTTCTCTCTCAGGTCGAGAATTCACATTGAACTCCAGTTTCGTCTGACCATTTTTTTTCAAAAACATTACCAAAAAGATTTTGTTTAGAATTATCAGAAAAGTAAATAAACAAAAATATTAACAAAATTAACAAAAAGGAAATAAACTATAGTTTTCCAAGAGACAACAGGATACGTATTTATGAATAGAATTTTAATTTTGGCTCATTTTCTCAAAGATGGAGTGAGAGTTATTGTCACAACTAATGATCTGCAATACCAAGTGACAGAAGTCTATATATATATATATATATATATATATATATGTATCATTTTTTCTATCGAGTCTGAAGTAATATTGTAGAGTAAAGTTTGAATCAGGGTAAAAATTAAAAATTTGAAGTGCCGACTTAAATAAATTGTCAGGAATAACCTAACTGTAAAGAAAATTGTCTTATTAGAATAATTTGCATTACTTTCTCTCTGATGAATAAAAACAAAAAAAAAGATTCACATTTTATGCCTGAGATGAGAAGGGATCATTGTTTATTGTGATGTCGTCCCCTGGTCGTAGCGCCAACCGTGTCGTTGTATCCCAGTCTACCACGGCACCAACGGTGACGTCCTACTTTGACTCCTAGTCTGCCTACCCACGTTGTGATTTGATCTAGGCGGAGGAAATCAATCAGTCATCGGGGCCGTACTGCAAACCGAGTCCAACGGGGGTGATACCACAAAAATACGCATAAAAGGCAATAAAATGAAAACTCAAAAGTTCAAAGTATCAAAGAAAAAGGTAACACACTTTATGTCTAGTTGTTCGATACATAGGACTGCATCTATCTCCCGACCCGTTCTATGGATTGTGACACGTCGTTTTCCGCTAGGCAAGTTTTAACACTTCAAGTTGTCTGCTCTCTAAGAAGTTGGTGTTTCGGTGGGTCTTTGGACGAAAGTCAAAAGAAAAACTTATTTCGGGGATCTGGATCTAAGTCGCTCTTCAAAATAATTGTTCTTGGTTTGAAGATGTGGGTCTGGAAAATGTGCGGGAATCTTGGTCATCTATCTGCGAGGCTTGCCTTAACCGAAGACTGCTGGAACTCGACTCTTTTCTGCTCGTTGTGGCTTCGTTTCTATGGGCGCCGACCCAAACCGGGGTGAGTTTGTCGGCGCTGGGGGTTCCTCGATAATTCTAAATACATATCCACCTCTCTGGTTAGGAATTTCCACCTTTTTCCATTTTTGGGAACCTTTCCTCACACCCACCTTCTCATCATACCTCAGAGGGGCGTGAACTGCCCTCCCCACATCTTCGTGGCAACCTCTCTTACTCATGCTCCAGATAGGCGGCAACAGCCTCCCTCGTGCATCACGTGATCACCACTCGACCAATGAGGTCTTAGTCGGGCGTGGACGAATCTGCGGCTTTGTTTCAGGAAAAAAAAATATCATGCTTAAAAAAAAAATTATCTCTTTTTTCTTTCCTTTTTCTTCCCCTTAATGGTTTATCATTTCTCCAGCCGCGAACGGGACAATATGACAATGGCGGTCATAACTCTTGTTCTACACGTGGTTTACTTCAAGTATTTTATCGCTAATTATCAGAATGTGTGGTCTCCTCGACATGGTCTCAAAAAAGGACATCTCCAAAGTTCCAGTCGCACTGTCGCTTCGAAGAAAGAAAAAAAAAAAGTATTTTCATTCCGCACAATTCCCGATAACAAAATTTTAGTATCGCAGGCCAAGGATGCTCGTAGGTGTTTTTTTTTAATTTTTCATATCTGTCTAAGTCTTTTTAGTTGTCACTTAACGAAATAACATTCTCATTTGAATTTTTCTTTCTCTCTCTCTGGCCAGCCGGTCTGTAGTTGATAATAAGATGACTTCCGTACCAATAGTTTGTTTTCATATCCTTAGATAACACGGCCGATGCCAAAACATATCTCATTCGTTCCTTCTTTCCTTTTCTTTTTACTCAGAATTTCCCTGTCATTGTAATGACACTCTTTCGCCATTTGTTACTTATCAAAATATCCTTTTATCCATTGTCTCTTAGCTGTGTGTGTGTTCTTGCTTAGCACTCACGATTCGGTTCTTAGCCTCTCCTTTTCTTCCTCTCTTTCCTTTTCTCTTTCTGCCTCGTTAAATGGTGCCACATTATATTACTTTATTTACACATTATTTCTGCCATCATTGTTTTCCGCTGGAGAACTTGGGGGTTTAAATATATTATGAATAAAACACAATGCGCTTTTCTTTAGAATAATTACACAATTAAGCCTAGTACAAAACCATGTGCATGTTGGACCTGTATAGAGCAAAAATATTTCAAAGCTCGACGGCTATTTTGCTGGCAGCAGTTCATCTTGATGAATTAGAGATAGTTGGTTTATCCAATTTCGAATAGAAAAACACTTCGGGCAGATAGTGCAGTGCATTCTCAAAACGCAAAACAAAAGTTAGACTTATAATAAAAAATATAGACGAATTTTCACTCCATTAGAAATATCGTAAATATAGATATGGTTTGCGCCAGACTCAAAAAGCTAGACAGTTATCCGTGTCAAGAAAGTAGAACCACATGCGCTTTAGACGAGATTAAACAAAATAGTCGTTGCCCCGTTTTAGACAAGAATCAAAAACTTAGACAGCGATCTATTTTAACTTTAGTTAAAATAAGTTAGATATAATCCAGGTTTAACATTTGGATCAAAATTGTAGATATAAATCTCGTTTACACTCGATTAGAAAAAGATAAACAGGTCCAGTTTAAACTCGTATCAAAATGATATGTATGCGTACGGTTTAGTGTTGGGCCAAAGAGCTAGAAAAAAAAAGACATCTTACATTAGAGTCTATCAGTAAGATCCGGAAGATGGCCCAGTTTGGTGAAGATATTTTATTTCTGTGTAGATAACTCCGATAGGTCAAGTTGGCAAGGGATACCGGTATTTATGCTACATGTTCGCTATCCACTGAGAATTGAAAAAATATTTTCTACCTAGTAGACGAGTATCCTAATTATTACCTCAGATAAAAGGCCCTCTTTAATGAAGCTACATTTAGTATAAAACAAATAAATACTTGATACATAGCGAATATATACATTTCTTTTTTAAAATGTCACCGTGCTTACAATTATCTAACACGAAGCACGGGATTAAAAAGAGAGCATTTAAATGATTTTTCAATGTTCAAATGAAATATGAAATAGAAACATTTTATTATTCCTAAGCAAAAATTATAAGGAAAAGCATCAAAATTGGGAAAATATTTCAGTAACAACTAGCAGCAGGTCCTGGCGTTGCCCGTGCTTGATTCAAAGATCGTACGACTCATACAACAATCGCTATCACTTGACTTAAAATATTTTTGCCCTTCCTTGCCTTTAAATGAGTGCCATTTTCCGTGCTGATGTTTCTACATGCTTTACTTCTTGCCTATCTCACACTGCGAATTTTTTCTATTCTCTATACCAAAGATTAAATCTGTTACGAAAAAAGAACTAAACAAAATGAACACAAAACGATCAGCTTTAAAAAAGGACTCATAACTGGAAAAACCGAATGAAAAAAGGATGTTAACAACAAATACTTTTTCACACTCAACCCAGTTCTGCGGAACCAGAATCAACGTTGAGTTTAAGCAAGCGAATGGGCCAATTGGAGTAAAGTGCCATGCAGATTTAAATTTTTCCCACTTGTGACGAATGCAGCTATCGTTTTTTTTGCATGCTAGCATGCTAGTTAACATTCGTCTCAGTCAGCTGTTGACTCTCACGCTGGCCAATAGAATCTTCCTGCCTATTCATGGCAGCCAGCTATTGACTCTCACTCTGACCAGTACAAAATGGCCGCAAACTATATGAAAACTGCCGTAGAATCATGAAAAAATCGATTATTTGCACTATCGATGGGAGTTGGGAAATACAAAATCGGTCTTGGCCTTCCCGCTAACTTGGAGCAAATTCATCGAAAATTGCGGCCGTGCATTCGTTACACACACACGTCCTGCCTTTTATTGATATAATATAAATAATTATTTTATCAAGTTAACCGATACATGTTTTAGTAGACGCTTTATTTATTCAATATCATATTTGCATATTTCGTCTACCGCCCTGAATATTCAAGGAAACTTATTAAATAATTACTATTCGCCCTCCAGCAGGATTCGAGCCTGCGCAGAGGGAAATTGTCGTTCGATCCGACATGACTTAAGATCATATTTATTAAATTTGCCAAAATATTTCAGTAATTATACGATTTATATTTTTTTATTATATTATTATATAATTATATGCGTATATATAAGTTATAAATATATTTGTGAAAATAATTATATGCGTATATATAAGTTATAAATATATTTGTGAAAATATTTTAGTAATAAAATATACATATTCAATATTCTATTATTAGACTATTGCAAAATTTCGTTCCCGATTAGAAAATTGTTATAAATCATTCCTAGTGAGAATAATATTATATCTTGCTTAAGCTGCTCACTTTGAAGCCATTAACCGATACTGAGTTGCACTCTGTCCAAAGACAGAGAGCTTGGCAATACCGAGTCAGACAACGGAATGCCTGAAACAAACGAACCCGTATTTACCCAGTATCCCCACGGAGACGATGTGCTACACACGATCGAGCTTAGTGTGGGTAACCCGAACACATACACTAGAGCTAAAAGTCTAAATTTACCCAGCCACCGCAAATGTGCGATCGGGATCTTTGGATTGTTTATTTTTCTCAGCCCTGTCTCAGTCCGTAGACAGGACACTGCTTGTCGTACTCTGCCCGAAGACAGAGAACTTGACAATACCGTGTGCCAGATAGCCGACTGTTTTACAGCGACGAACAGGTATTTACACTGTAACCCCGCTTGAGACGAGATGTAACACAAGGTCGAGTTTACTGTTTATTTGGTATTGTAAAATATACAATATTTGTGGCACATGGCCGAAGGAAGGGGATGTGGGGAGTGGCTGGTCTTCGCTAACTATCCTAGTCCGAGTTAATCATGATCAAGACCCATTCATCCAATACAATTGGTCTATTTACCACAAGAACTCATTCATCACCATTCAATCGTACATATACCACAATACCACATATTCATATGAGGAACCTACAAAAATACCTTATCTTATAAAAATTTTAATATGGCTAAATACAAATGAAGGAAGGGAATTCTCAGATGTCTACAATGAAATTCATTTAATATCCACTTTTGCAATATGAAACATATTACTACTCTTTGTGCAAACGTCAGTACACCATCACATAACAAGTAAGCGTTCGTGTCTGAGTTGCTTTTTAAAAAATATTCAATCTTAGTTTCTTTCATTTCTTTTTTTTATTTTCGAAATAAACATGTCTTCTACTTTTAATTTTATTTCTTCCAATATAAATCTTAGTTCGCGTAGTACATTGCATAAAATATTGTTATTACTGCACTAACAGTATCCTCGAATGGTTCCGTATATTTGGTATCAATCTTGGTAAACAATCAGCATATCCTAAGTTTTAGGACAGTTGGCATTCCATTCTGAAAGGTTACCGCAGCGTTATTGAGGCAGGGTGAAATAATGTATAGCGGTTCGAATCGGAGAGCAGAGTTCGTATTCCAGTCGGATCCATTACATTCATTTACGTGCTAATATCCTTGGGAAAAGTAAGAATCCTCTAAGCTATGAGTAAATAGCAAGGCGGACTGGGATGGCAACTGACCTAGAAGGAAAACTCTGAATTCAGATTTTTGCCCAAGATACACCACTCCTGCTGTGGCTGCATTAAATGTAATGACCCTACGAACTTTCGAGTCACTAGATAAAAATAAAACGGTGTAATCTATTCGCGGTTTGCATAGGAATTTCTTTTTATTATCGAGCCATAAATTGATAATAGATGTCTGTAAACGAAAACTCCGTGTATAAATTTGTGAATTTTTCTCACAACAAATATTAATACTAGCGCCTTTTTTTCGATCTGGCTTCACTTCTTTTTTCTGCCGGAAGTAGCGAACGCGAAGCATGTGCGACAGCTTTAATGTTGCCATCATCATATTCATGTAGAATTACTGGTCCTTAATTAGTCTTAATTACAATATTAGAATGTCTGACGCTCAACTCCACGACGACACCTCTTTGCGACTGCTCGGTCTCACATTGTCAGCTGACTTGAGATTGAACAATTACATTGAGTCAATAGATAAAGATGTCTTCCTGTGCTGCCTCAGGAAATCTTTATCCCCGGAGTTGATCCTTCAGACATACAAATCAAACATTCAATCTTGCGTGGAATATTGCTGTCATATAGGGTCTGGAGCTCCTTTCTGTTTGTTTCAAGGTCCTTGATAAAATGCAAAGACGGATATACAATCAAATTAGCCCTGATCTGGCATCCCGTCTGCAGTCGTTCTTTCACAGACATGCCGTTGCCTGCCTCTGTCTTTTTTACAAATACTTTCACGGTAACTGCTCCGATGAGGTGCTTTCGCTGGTTCTCAGACTTCATGAATTTAAGCATTCAACTAGGCTGGCATCTCGCTCTCACCCTTTCAATGTCGAAACTGTTAAATGTAGCCATCTCTTCTACAATATCTTCATATCTAACACTTCTCACCTGTGGAACTCCTTCTCCATTTCTAGTCTCCCTGATAGCTATAATCTCCAACTATTCAAATATAATATCAACCGACGTCTCCAGATGCCTTGATCTATCCCCTAAACATCTCTTCTTCCTTTCCTCTATCACTCCTCTTTGCTCCCGTGCAAACTCTCTGTAACATATTGCATGCTAGTGGGTTCCCGTCTTGCTTGGGGTGAAATGCTTAAAAAAAGTCATTAGCATCTGAAGCCAATACGATTTCTGCTTTTGGATCGTAGTGTGCGAATGATAAGTCGGGCTTTAGTATTTTCTTTATTTCTTCAAACGCCTTTTGACACTTATCAGTCCAGTTCCACTTCACGCCATTTTAAGTAAATCGTGCAGTGGCCCTATCAAATTCAGCATATTAGGTATAGGGATTTTATAATGACTTACTAGTTTCAGAAATGCTTGTAACCTAGTAACATTTTTTCCAGGAGGCATATTCTTTATTGCAGTGCCCTCAAGGTATCTGGTTGACGATCATTTCTGTCAAGGATTTGAGCTGGGTACTTGATTTTAGGCAAAAAATAATTCACATTTCCTCATTGAGTTTTAACCCGTATTCTCGTATTTTTTAAAAACTCTTTTCACATGCCCAATATGTTGCTCTCTAGATACACTTTTAATTAATATATCATCAAGACAAGCAACTGCGGAATCATAATCTGAAAGTATAATATGTATAGCTTGTTGAAATTTAGATAGAGCCACTCTTATGAGAAAAGGAAGTCGGTTGAACGTATAAAACCACCTGTACGTATTTATAGCTATTAACTCTGAGCATTCTTCTTCATCATGTGTTAACACATACATTCAGAAAGACCCAGCTTCGAAAAAATTTTCGCACCGTTTAAATTCGCAAAAACAATTGTCTGAACTTGTTAATGTGCAGTTATGGGATTCTAAACAATTTTTTAACCATTTCAAAAATCTGCACAAAAAAAAAAATTCTTTTTTTCTTTACATTCAATGCTGGTGCTGACCATTTTGAATGGTCAATCTTTTCAAGTACACCTATTTTTTTCAGATCTGTCTAATTCTTCGTTGACTGGATCCAGTGCTGCGAACGGTACACTAACATTATCTTTAGCTCTCTTTACTTTATTCATTTATGGATGAAGAAGTTCAAATATATTTAGATGTTTGTTATTTTTTAAATGGAATATCTCGTAAAATTCTGACTAATTAGACGGGAAATTGTAAAAACCAGTATATTTCTAAGTAATGTGTATATACACGTTTCTGAACAAAATTTATTGACCCAACAAACTTTATAATATCAGTATTCTGATGTTTGGCTATTGAAATGCTACGTTTAAGATATGCGTTTGACAGAGAAGGTTTTCGCAAACTCTCGTACATTATACATTCAGAAATTATCAAAGCACCGTTGATTGCTCTAACACTTTCGCCCCGACTCCTCAACCTCCGGCGTCTTACTCTCGGAGTTGAGGTGTGCTTCTGTCCAAACCGAACTTAAAGGCGTGGTCATAGGTCCCCTGAGAATCCGTAGATTATTCGAATTGTCCGCTGGTTTGATCTTGCTTCCTGCCCACGTTGTGATTTGTTTGATCCAGAAAGCAGAAGTGATGTCCGTCCATTCACGGTCGACTGAAGATGTAGACACGGCTGGGGAGTCTGCGCTAAGAAATTTAGAATGTAGCAAAAACAAAAAAGAATATGTGCAGAAAGCCGGACAAATATCGATTCAAAGTTTAATTGTTAATGTCTTTTATATAGCAGTAAAGAATAGCAGAGAAGAGAAACGGGTTACAGAAAAGAAAAGTAAAAAAAAACACAAACAAACCCAAAACTCATACACTGAATTCTAGACAGAGATAGTGTGTGTGTGATTATCTTGTTAAATCGTCTCAGTACGATATATGACTCTTGCGATGGAGGGTTAAAGATTTCTGTGCGGGGCTTAAAGTTATAGTGGCGTTCCACTTGCCAACGCTCGCCCGAGCCAATTCTCTCTTCTTTCTTCTCCCGTCAGACTTTTTCAACATAACTACGCATTTATATAGATAAACGCGGCTGGTTAAAACTGACCCTCGGCCCTACTACTTCGCACGCGATTATCAAGGGGTTCTGGCTGCTTCAAGCAAAATCATGTGAATTCCAAAGTTCCTTCTAGCTTACTCAGCTCAATTTCAATTTTTATTTGATAAAGATTATTTCGAACATTTCCATTGTCTACTGATGACCCAGATTCAATGGGTACAGCTTCTGCCCTAGAACAGATTTCCCCATCAGTAAACAAAATTCTCTGATATAATTTCGCTATTCAAATCTACTCTAATTTCACTAAAAAATATACGTGTGTGTGTATGTGTGTGTGTTCCTCAGACTCTCTCTCTCGGTCACATTGGTCAACAGTAGCAGAACATCACTCTATATTCTGAACATTCTCCTTGGTTGAACAGACAAAGTATCTAATATATGATGAGCAATTTCAATAATAAATTTAATTTGTTTGATACTATTTCGATTTATCTTTTGAAGTTCCTTTCTTTATGTAATGAAATAATATATTTCTTACAAATCTGTAAACAAACATTATAATTATTTGCAAGATCGTTGCTATTTTTATGTAAATCGTAGAAAAATATATGACATAATCAAGATATTGAAATCCCACAATACCTCAAAAATAGGTTAGGAAGGAAACGCCCAACAATGCAGGAAATATTGATAAAAAGCTACTAGACACTTGAAAAACTTATTCTCCTAAAACAACGCTGATAACAAAAAAAAAATATGTAATTTTTATAAATTCTACTTAGAGTTGAAAATGTTTAAAACGAGTAAGCTACAAAGTTGCAAAATATACGAAATGTTATCGAAAAACTCAGTACGTTTAATGATATTTATAGAAAATCAATAGGCTCCCAACATTAATTACTATTTGATAAAACTATTATTTTTTTAATTGTGTACCAACTATTTAAGAGGAAATTAACCTTAATATTTTGCCGGAAACTGGTACTTCAAATTTTATCAATATTGTCTGCAAATGTTAGAAAATGGCATTTTTTTCGAGGATTCTAGTTGGTCGAAGAAACATCGGTATTTGACAATTCTAATTTCAGTGACTCTAGGGACTCTCTTTGCAAGAAATATGGCAATGCTATTGGTACAAACATAGCTTTTTCAGAGACTAGAATCAAGACATTTTTCGCTAAGTTTTCAGAGCTATATAAAATGGCCAGTCTACCATACTTAACTGTTTGGCGTGAAATACATTTTCAGAAATTAAATCTATCATATCGTTAGAAATGTATTAAACCGCAGAAATATCGATATTATATTAAGCCTCCTTGATTGGGAGGAACGGTAATTCATTATGAATTATGCAAGCTCGTTTAGAAGGCTTAATATGATTAACTCGTATTCAAAACCTCCCAACATGATCCTACTATGTATATATATTACCGAATGAAAGAAGTGAAAAACGTTGCTTAAAAAAATTGAATAAATCACCGATAATATTATACGAACAAATAGATCAGCTATAATCAGAAAAAAACTTGGAAAAAACATTGAAACCGCATAACAATTACTACAAAAGACTTAGAACCAATTTCAAATTATAACTACATTGAAATATAAAGTGCAGGAATGTTGTAGTTAAAAACTAGTATTATTCTAATGGAACCGTTGGCTTTGGTTTCCATGTCTGATACAAAGATTATCAAAATATCAAGAAGCCTAACATTGTATAAGATACAAAAAGTTCTTATGAACACAATTCACATACTCAAAATACTGACTCACTATAAAAAGCTCAATATATTTCTAAGAAAATCTTCATTCGCCTTATGCCACAGGCATTCAACTTGGTTAACGATTGTATCAAAAAACAAATCAGGAAGTGTGAACAGGATAATTATAATAGAAGGAAAACTAAAGAAAACAAAATTAAAAAAGAAAAAAAACTAAGATTTTTAAGGAGTAAATATGATTTCTCTTGAAACATAGAAATAAATTCATGTTAACAAAAAAAATGGACACATAATTGTGTGCATTGTTTAGGTTTTTCTGATGTTCAGACTCGGTTTGGATTCTACCCATATTCACTTTGAGGGTGTTTACTTTTGATGGGGCGGTGAATACAACAGGTGCAACTAGGGAAAGCGATCGAAAGACAAAACATGGGTGGACGCAAGATCTGTGAGTGCAATTGGTTCTATGGTACAGTTCGGAATCTGTTGATGGTTTAGCCAATGTGAAGTAACAAGTGATCGTGACCAAGGGTTTGAACGCACCGGTCATGTTTGAAACTCCTGATAATATACACTATCTTAGAAAGTGTAAGTATAGTCTGCTCAGGAATCAAAACTGAGGTTGGTTCTGTGCATTGAGAAAGCATCCGTTTTGGCCAGTCGCCCGTGAGGGACAGCTGCGACCGTTTTATAAATCAAATCAAAATCTAGGAAATCTTTCTATGAAGATATTAAATGAAAACCAAGTGCAAAAATCATTTGAGAGAAAGAAGAAGGATATACATAATTATTTATAATCTACCAGTCACGAAGGTTAAACTATTGGCATTTTATATTTTTAAGGTCGAGCATGCGCATTGTTTGTTTTTGATAGCGTCTATTGCACAGAATAGATAGGGTAAGTTGCGCACCGTCTGTGAAAAGAACAGCACCATGACGCAATTCACTCCGCTCGGAATTTGAAAACGGCATGCTGTACTACTTGAAATTCACACCGGAAGCTACAATAAATGCATTTCAAAATGTTTGAGTGTGCCTTTGAGAACAGTGCAGGGGATTTGGAAAGAGTTGGATGAGTCTAATAATGATTACGAATGTGTTTGAAGTGATAACTAGTCATGGCGATGTTATGCCTTCATTCATCTTCACACAGGGCCTCAGACTTAACTAGGAGGCATATATCATGTGCCTTAATGAGGTAGGGCTGCCCTGGGTCAAGAGGGCGGCTGCTGGAAGACCTCGTACTTTCAACAGGACTCTGCACCATGCCAAATAAGCATGAGAAACCAGTCATGGCTCTCAGACAAATTCTTTGACCATATTACCCCTTACATCTGGCCACCTAACTTTCCAGATTATGACACCATATTATAAACCTCTTCATTATTATTTTTGGGGCGAAATTAAGCGAGAGACCAACAAACCTCCCTCTAACATCAAAGATGAACTTCAGGTAAGGATGATGGAAGCATCTACCAACAAGGAGAGCGTCCAGAAGAGTTCCAGGAAATTTCGAAGTCGTGTGAAGGCCGTAGTTGAAGCCAATGGCGATTATATTGAGTAAATATACTGTTTAGCATTTCACGTTATCGTTTTGTAATTTTGGTAAATATAACTGTTGAAACGAGATTTTAATTTTTGAGTATTTTAGACGGCAATTTATCCATCGCAAATTGTAGCATGATTATAAGCGAAAATAAAACAATGGAGATGTTCCATAAATCTATTGAATTAAAACCTAAAGTACGAAAATATTTTGTTAAGCGAATCCTGAATAATTGAAGAATCGTGGTAATTACAAATAGGAAAACTCAGAAAAAAAAATGATAAATGTCCCCCACTCGGAATGTTGTAATAAATTGGCGCATAGAGAAACTATTCGACGTTTAAATCACTTTTGACATTTGCACACAATACTGTTTAGAAAGATTGAAGGATATAGCCTTTCCAAAACCTGTTACTTCAGGACGTTGGCGATCATGGTCCTCCACAGGTTCCTGTCTTTTGAGGCTCTTAGCAAATTTTCCCTTTTTGCTCTCTCTCCTAAACGTTGTTACGCCACCCATTTACCAAAGCTCGATAGGTTTTGCGTTGCGTTCATTCGTCCGTCTTGCTTTTAATATTTCCTGTTAATATCAATATTTCCAAGATCACTTTCATCAATTTTTAATCTGCCACAGATGTTAAGTATAAATGCTATTTTGTTTTCATTTTCTCGAAAACTCCTGTTCGACTGTTCAACATTCACTGCCATATAGGAGGAGGAGTGGTATTAGATAACATTGAACTATTCTTTTCTCTATTTCTAACAAAAGATTTTTTTGTTTCTTAATACTTAGCATAGATTTGGCAGACATCTTTCTGTCTCGCACATTCTGTGAACTCTTAAAATACTTGCCAGATATTTAAACCGTTTTACTTGTTTGATTCTGTTATAGGCACTTGGGAGCAGTCGGATTCGTGCAACGGAAGTAGAGACAAAAACTGTTAGAGAATTTTGCCCTTTGATTGAAAACAGATTTATTAGTGAGTTTTTATATGTTGCAGAAAGTCTGTTTGCTTAGCACAGCATAAAAAGCCAGTAAAGTATAAGGTTGCCCGATTTTGTTTGATATCCAACTATTGCAGATTCCGCTGACAATATCCAATAAATAGTGCCGAACAACAACAGCAATAATAATAATAATAATAATAATAATAATAATAATAAGAAGAAGAAGAAGAAGAAGAAGATAGGCGTAAATCTTTCAAAAGATTTCAACATTTAGAGAAAAGCGTGATTTAAGAAAACAGAAAGAAAAAAGACACGGTGTTTGAAAATGTTCAAAAATATTTCGACAGTATGTCTATCTTATTCAAGTTACATTTTATAAACGTCTGTACTGGTGATAAAGGATTCCAAATGGTTACCGTGCTCATCTTGAGTCAATTACCTGAAAAGAAACAGCGTATTTATCAATAAGAACAGAATAAAGTTGAAATTAAAGCATGTACGATTTCACAGCTCTAGTATCAATACTTTGTAGCGATCATCATCACCATCACACACAGACATACATACATACATACAGATCATACGGCAAGCATTCATTGGTTAATCTCCTCAAAACTAGCTTGCTGATTGGTCAATTCCGACCAATCAAGTCGCCTGCACTCGAGGAATAATTTTCCCGTGCACAAGCCTTGGAGCCTGTCACGTGAGACACAACCTTATATAAACAAAACATGAATAAGCCTCTCTTGTATTCTCTTCATTCATCTTTTTCCTTGCTGCCAAGAATTTTCCAACAACCCTTACCGACTTTCTCGCAGGTCGGCAGTAGAGTCCAGCTATTTACGCCTGTCTACACAAATACATGACTTTACTCGCAACGTACACATAGACACAGATTTTTATATCACATTACACATATACTTCTTCTCTTTGAATAAGCCAAGTTCATGAACAGACTCTCTCTTAATTTCTCAAAACAACACACTTCTTATTCAACTCCTGAATCCTGAACATTCTTATACAAAGGAAATTCTTTTGAACATTCAATCTTAATCAGAATACAGGGAAGCAATTTTTTCTCCCTTAATTACTACACACCATTGCATGATTGTTTTGTATGTTATTGTTTCAATATATATTTTATTGTTGATCAACAATTGGTGTCTCGTTGTTTTTTCTTGAATCGTTAAATGTATAATAGTTGAATATTCTTAGGCCAGGTAATTACATTTGATAACCTCAACGCATAATCCAAAGCAGCATTTACAACTTCTTAGTCAGTCTATGAAGTTTTCAACCTATTCTCGTATTACCATGTTATGTTTTGTCCTTCTAAATTAAAAAAAATCTACTGTATAACGGTCCTTAGAAAACAGAGCACATGTAGTTAGAACCAACAAACTATACTATTAGTGTATTGGAAGTATACAGTAGGCTATTATATGTTTTTGGCCACCCTTGATCACAGCAATTTTCGCTTGTGTAATAACGTATCTTTTTTTTTCAGACAGTACCGTGTTAGTATCAAGCTGTTCTTATCTGTGAATAATAGTTGACTAATATCTTGCAATGAAACTTCGTGGAAGTAAGGAAATTAGAGAATTTCAACAAGGGCAAATAATATGATGGCATCAGTGTGACAAGTCAAATAGAGAAATGGGTAGTTTTTTTCCAGGTTAATCATTAAACGGTTGATAATATTGTCAATAAATTTAATTAAGAAGGCCATTGCCGTGTGGAGCAACGTTCAGGAAGACCAAGCATCGTGTCTGAGTGAAAGAAAAGGACGCTGAAGAGGGACGTCATCAGAAGCCGTCATCAGAGCGTCAAAGATGTTGCCAGCAGCATGGAAATGTCTACATATGCAGTGATACTGACTCTGAAAGAGCTAGGCTATCAAAGAAGTGTTGCAAGAAAGAAGCCCATCATTTCCGAGATTAACAGGAACTTTCGTATGGACTGGACGAGAGAATTATAAATTTCGGTAAACTGTAATTTGGTCAGAAGAAAGTAAATTTTGCCAATATTAGAATTCAAGACAGGTTTATGTTTGGAGAAATGAGATTGAAACTTGGACCACTGAATGTCTGCAAGCAACCGTCAAACATGAAAAAATTAAACTAATGGTATGGGGCATGACTGGTTTGGAAGGAAATCTAAACTGATTCATGTTGACGTAAGGTTGAATAGTTCAAAATACTGTCAAATATTATAGAAATGACTAATCGCACTATTTGAAACCAATCAGACTGACAAGAATGTCTTACATTTTCAACAAGACGGAACGCCATGTCATATGAGGAAAGAAGGAAAGGCCTGGAAGGAATCGCAGGGAATCAAGTCACTGCCATGGGTAGCCCAAATCCCTGGCATGAATCCAATTGAGCACGTTTGGGAGCACCTTGACCGAAGACTTCGAGAGCGTGCAACCAAAATCACGTCAGTGGAAACCCTTAAAGCAACATTGCTGAAGGAGTGACAAAATATGACTCAGAGTATTGTTGATAACTTGATCAACTCCATCAAAATTCGAATACAAGCACTGAAACTAGCAAATGGAGGACCTACTCTATACTAGTTCCAAATATTCTTTGTTTATATTGAATAGGGATTACGTAATTAAATTTTGAAATTGAATGTTGTTTAATTCTCTGGGCTAAAAACTTTTCTTAAGCTACTGTATATTAGAATAGGTAAATAGCTAATACAATGCAAAAAATATTACGACCGAAATAGTGGGAGGGAATTGCCTAAGACATTGCACCAGAAATATTTAAGTGAAATTAACATATGCCAAAATCCGGATAAAAAATTAAAGGAATTAAGTCATTGAGAATGCCGAAAAGAATTTGGGGCGAAAGAACAAATTTCGCCTACTCGATTCTCAGCAAAGGTTAATAAGTTCATTCGGAATAAAAATGTTAAAAATAAACGAAAATATTTCTCGAATCAAATTTGCTGGTTTTCCGATTTCTCGATATAGTAAATAAAAACTGTGGTAATGTTATTTCTGTTTTGATATGTTACCAGAGGAATGAGTGCGTCTCAACTCTGGCATCTTCAATCTCTGTGATTCCAGCTTTGTCATATTGTCCGTCGTTCAACCGTCCACTAGATTTCTGAATCAGCTTTAATATTTATGTACTGCGTTGATGGATAATTGCATTGGCGCACCACGTTGCTTCGAGCGATACATCAAACGGACACGATAAGAAAGGCAGCCTCAACCCTCTCTTTCCCTTGATATTACGACTCATTTACATAGACTACTCGCCAGCAGTTGAATCTTCTAATATTGTCTGATGAAACGAAACCATCTACGCGAAGCTGTTCTCAAATTGAATGACTTTCTTCCTTTTTATAACATGTGAAATATCGTTTTGCAGAATGCTCTCGCAATTGTTGTGATTGTCGTTTTTCATCTGAAGAAGAGTTGCCCTGTCCTTAAGTAAACGGAAAACATAAAAATAGAATTAACAAAATAAATGTATCTGAATTTAGATTAGCTAACTAATTTGTGTAAGGATGCAGTTAAGATGAAATAACAAGAGTCGAGATGCTTAAGGTTATTCCAGTTTAGTCACACTGGCGAAAATCTTGTTCATATAAAATAAAACTGTGTTATTCTCGCTTCGACGCCTCATCAAGTGAAATATGTCATAGTAAAAAAACAAAAAAACAACAACTTCCAAATGATCTTATAGTGATTTTCCAAACGAAGCTTAGATGTAGCACAAGGCCCAAAGTAGAAGGGGCACCTAGTGAAGATCGAACTCAATAATCAGTCGTAATTGCTCTAGCGAGACAAGCTAGCTAACCATTACACAGTCTCGAGGCGTCCCCAAATTGTCTTATATATCGAGTCAGAAAAAAATGTTAGTGCTGATTTAATGTAAATTTCCAGGAGATTATTTAATATTTGTACATGGTTTTCTTCAAGAAAGGTGCCATTCTGTTCGGCGTATTGAAAATGCTTCATGAATACATCGCCACATGAACAGAATATTTTAGGTTTCGAAATAAGTTTCACGCTGAAATTGCAAGATTAGGTGGGTACGCCTTATGTAGTAGGGCATCCCAGCCAAGTCTTATCAATTTCTGATGAGTCTGCGAAGATATATGAGGTCAGGTGTTGTACTAATGGAAGAAAGTACATTTATGATGGGGACATTATGGATCAAAATTACCATCAATTATTGCATTTTATTGGTCAAATTGGGAACAATTTCTCGAAAGGAATGGTAATGTAAAAACACCTTCTAATCCCATCCACTACATGGTTTAAACTTCTGACACAGGCCGCTTTGGGAGTGGTTAAAGATAGCCGTATGTACTAGGACATTCCAGCATTCCCAATGCTTTTTCGTTCAACATTGTTGTAAATAATACATATTTCATCTTCCGTGATTGCTAATTTCCAAAAATGGGTCGTTTTCTTTATTTTAGTCTCAAGTTCTAACGATTCCTGTATCCGTATCCATGGTATTCCAAATCAACGTCCCATTCCCGGACCTAACTTAACATATTTAGTTTGTTCAAATATGGCACCATCGACATAAATGGCACATACCTTTTTTTCTGTTTGAACTATGGTTTTGTTGAAATGAAAATAGAATCGCGTGACGAATAAGCGTTTCGTTTTCTATTTTCTTTTAAAAATAACCATTTCCGATTTTTCCGCTCTCTATTATTTTTTCACCATATACGGGAGTTTTCTTTTTCGTTTAATTTTGAGCTTCGTTTTAAATTCCCAATCGTTTGCCTTACATTTTTTTAAGCGTTATCACCCCGAACAACACAGTACAGCTATTAAATCGCAAGAGATTGCAGTGTGTGGAAGAATTAGGAACAGAAACATTAATAATGAGCAGAAAGAAAAAAAAAGTGTATTCAGGAGGACGTTAGCTCGCGATTGATATTGCAGTTAATTTTTTTCCCGGTCCAATTTTGTCTGGAAAGCAAGGAAGCAGAAGAACGTAAAGAAAAGAAAGTTACCATAGAAGTTACGGCTACTTTTAATTAGCTCAAATATAAATTGATGAGATCTTGCTGCCAGTCTAGTATTGCGATTAAAATCAAACTCTCTAGGTACCATAGTGAAAGGCTCACCCAAAAAATTACCATGAACGTATTAAAATAACAAAGAGAGGAAATCTTACGGCGGTGTGCAAGTGACGGAATCCGAGCCGCCAGATTAGGAACAATAACATAGCAGATTCTTCTGTGGATCTTTTGACGGAGCTCCAGGTAAATAGCAGGGGCACCGGGCCATATATGGCAGAAATATTTTAAGCATGGACGACTGGTAGACTTAGCGATAAACAAGATATATTCTCGAGAGAAAAATTGTCTCACACGATACAGTGAACCGATTTTTCTCGAAACTGACCTAGCAAGGGATTCAATATAGCCTTTCCACTTCATGTCAACTGACAAGATTAGCCATAGAAGGAGCAAGCAGTTACTTTTCTGAAGGTTAGTATCAGCCATACTAAGGCAGAGAGGTGACCTTCAAATGATTAATGAATAGGAGCGTAGTTTTGCAGGATTTAAATTTGACAAGACATATCCTTATTTTTTCTCTTATCCGTTTCCTTTCTACTCTTTTAATATATTCAACCAAACAATATGTTTCTTCTTCCATTTGACATTCCCTTATCATCGTCTTCTTTCTTTTTCTCTTTCTTTCTTTCTCTCTCTCTCTTTCTTTCTTTTTTCTTCTTTTTTTGTGTTCCTATATTATTTCTTCCCACAAAATCCTCTTCCTCCTCAGTTTTTTCATTTTCCTTCATTTGTAACAGTCTCATAATATTATTCATTCTTTTCCTGCGTTTCTCTCTATATTTAGAATTGTTCTTTGATTTCTTTCTTTTTAACTTTCATTCGTTCTTTTGTCTTTCTTTGTTGATTTCCTTCTTCTCCTTACTGGATTTATATTCTATTTCTTCACTCGAGAATATCTTTCACTTCTTCGTTCTTCTTTTTTCTTTTTCTTTATTTTGTAAAATTTCCTTAACATCTGTCATTGTCTTTCTGCGTTGCTATCTTTTTTCATTCGCATTCATTCACTCGCTCTGTTTTTTTCTTTCTTTCTTTCTAACAATTTTTTTCTTTTGCTTTGTCTTTCTTTTTTCTTTTAATTCCCCTTATTGTGTCCATATTTTATTTATTCAAACGAGGACTTCCTCCTTCTCCTCTTCCTCCTATTCCTTCATTGTTAACATTCTCGTGATCTTAAACCTTCTTATCTGGTGTTACTATCTATATCCACTAACTTTCTTTCTTTCTTTCTTATCGATTTTTTACTTTTTATTAATTCACATAGGAACCTTCTTCTTCTTTTTCACTCAGTTTATCTCGTCAACTAATGATTTGTGTTCCTTTCAAACAAACTAATTTGTAATTCTCTTGGCATCCTTTTGAAGAATTTCCATTCGGTGAACAGGCTGAAATTGAATTTTCACCAATTCTTTGATGCTTCCTGAATGGGTTGCTACTTGCTAAACGAACATTCACCTATCTTCATCTCAATTCGCTAATATATATTGACGTACATACACTCAGATACATATTTTAATCAAACGCAGAAACTGATATGAACCCTGATAAGAATTCACGTCCGTTTATTTGTCATGTAATATAATATGTATTAACAAAAGGGAAACTATGTACATGCCAGTATTTTATCCTGTTCCTTGAAATTAAAAGTTAGTTTTCTTCATGCATGAATAATATTAATATATATATATATATATATATATATATATATATATATATATATATATATATATATATATATATATATATATATATATCTTCACTGATACTTTGGTACATATCTTTTTCTTTATGCCGTGTCACTTCAGAAGGTTACATCAAAGCTCTCCACAATTTTATGTCCACTGTAGCTCTTAGTAAAGTTTATACGTATCTCTCCCAATCTTTGTTATGCCAGAATTGAAACACTCGGTTCCAGAAGTCCAAGCATTGTCAGTAACTGGATGACTTCTAGTAATACCCGATTCTTTGAGCTTGGATGTGCAGGTCGTTTAATGCTTGAAATTGTTAAGTGGAGAGCCGAGTTCTAATTGTCATTGTTTCACTTATATTCACTTGCACGTAAATACTTTTGAGAACGGTATGAAACTCATACCAGCTATGGGTTAATCAATAAGACATATATCACCAAACTATTATTATCTAAAAATAATAATAAACAATCTTACAATCTTATTGTATTTTCTGGCTTTAAATAACCTTCAACCGGTTGATAAGCCGTAAACAAAACGAATGGATTAAAAAACCTGTTCTACCAACCATTTACACAAGTTTATTATATAGGTTATGTGTCGTTTTCTGACAACCATTTTGCCTTCAATATGTCCTCTGTGTCAAATATCCTACGCCTTCGTTCCTGGTTAATTGTCTTAGTAAGTTATATTTCCTCTTTCTGATGCTAAGTGTAAGTTTCCTTCATGTTTCCAATATTGTATGCTCGGATATAAGAGTTATATTTAACGATCTTTTCTCTTAAAAGACGAAGTTTGCGCCGATCATTAGGAAGTGAAAATTAGCGTATCATAGCGTTTGTCAAGGGGGCAATTTGGAGTAGGATAAAAAGTTCGAATTTAACCGAGCTAGTTGTGTTTGCTTTCCCGCGAATAGCTGTAGGGAATAAAGGAATCATTCTGTTCTCCCAGACGTAAATATAGATTAAAGCAGAATAAAAAGCGCTCATTCACTTCGATTGAACATCGATCTAGAAGGACAATTTTGAATTCAAAACCGGGTCTACGCGCAGCGCCACCGTGTAAAGAAACACAACAGTAACTCTTCACGTGATGAGGCTGTGATCTTAGCGTAATGAACCTGAGGCTCTATAATCCTCAGACCAGTGTACTGAGTTATCGCAGGTAACTTTATTTTCACACTAAATTCAATGAAATATCAGTCTCTAGGCCCATTCACTCTGTTTATTTTTCAGTATGAATAACGAAACATTCAGATATTGTAATTTTTTGTGATAATTATATTACGTCTTACTTTCACTTAAAAGAATAAACAATTTACTGATTGAATGAATTACTTGTTTACGCCTTATCAAAATTTGTTGGTCATTTAAACCCGGAACATTTTGGGAGTAATTATTTTAGTAATGCGTACTACCATTTAACCTATATCTGGGGAGAGGCGATGGATACATAACTATTTCGAAGTTTATTTGCATGTAAGCGAATATAAAAATTCTTGATTGGAATTTTTCGTTTTCTCATTCATTACGTAATTTATTTAAAAAAAATAAATTTATATGAATGGAAAAAAAAATATAGCAAGCAATTGAAGTTGAAATTCAAAAAAGAAAATATACATAACTCATGACATAGAAAGCTCATATACCGGAAATTGTAAATAAAATATTACTGACTCTTAAATAAATCATTTAAAGCCGTTTTAAATGCTTGTGATATAAGGATTATTTGCATAAAATAATTTCTACTCCTGTGGGGATATGAAATTTTTTTTCATAATATATAGATATCTTTATCGATGCTACAGTTTGGTTAATTCGGATTAAGAAAGGTCATATTTTGATTCATTTTTCTAAAAGTACAAAAGATGCCAATTAATTTGAAGCTATATGCTATGTTAAATTTACATTTTGGACTTTTGTTAAGACATGTAGCCAGAAATGGAGATAGGTTTACCAGAAAAAGCCAAATAAAGAGACGAAGAAAGCGTAATGTAATATATCACTTAGTATAGACATGGCAATGAGAATTATCTTCACTGGCTGAATATATTTACTGAATAAAGTGGCCCTTGAAGATGGCCGAAGCTTAGAACCAAGTGTGCAGAAATAATGCGAAAAGATCAGTGTATAAAATCTAATATATGCTACACGTATTTTACTAGGTAAAACCTTATTCATAAAGTACAGTGTTTGTGTATGCTTCTGCGCTTGTGTGTCCAAGTAACACCTCTGCTCATACTAGTCCGATTTCAATGATTCATAGCTCATCCAAAAGCCTTAGAAAAATTAGGCGAAAGGAACGATATTTGTTGGGATCAGATTCCTAGTTGTCAGATTATGCGAGGTTATATATATATTAAAACAATATACTCGCCATTATTGCTTTTCTGGTTCAAAGGAGTGACTCTTACTTTTTTTGTATCCAAAATTGCAGTGCACGTTTTATTATAGATTAGCTTAAAAGCCGCATTATCGGTCGGCATTTATGTGAGGCCCTGTGGAGGATTCTTAGTTTGATGACATCAGAATATCTAGGGAGAAGTAGATGCGATAGGCATCAATAAACTACAGAATAACTCAAAATTGATCGCTGCATTTAAGTATTGAATTAAAGTTTAAGCTTATCGTTTAAAAGTTCAATGATAATTCTTCTGCTGGCACTTAATTCAATGACAATTTGATGTACGTAAATCCGTATTTTCCGTACAAACAATTATTTTTATTTCATGGGTGAAAAAAGGGGATAATTTATAAGATAAAATTAATATAGTGTAAAGATGGGAAAATAAAAATTAGAATTATTTATTCATTCAACATTTGAAGAATTAGAGAAACATAATAGCTAATTTAGTAAAACCTATATAATGTATTCTATATGAATAAATGCGAAATTGGAGCTCAATTCTCCCACGAATTCTGAGATTAAAAATCCCCAGGTCTGCTTTATAATAAATTGGTATTTACTCAACCAACCCCCTCACCATCACCATAGAGTCCCGTTGTGACACAAGGTCGGTTTAATATGGGGAACCCGGGTGCGGACATCTGCGTTAGAAAGAAAAATTCCCCAAGCCATCGCAAACGACGCTTCCGCTTCCGCTTTTCTTCCGCTTCCGCTTCCTTCGAGGCGAGCACTGATCCCGCTCTTTAGTGCAATAAGAGGTTGCCGACTCGGGCAGCTGTTCCTCAGTGCTGGGTACCTCTCAGTATAATTTTTCTCAGTTGCGACAATGTAATTCGACGGAGCTACCCCAGAGCGCGCTCAGCCCAAATATAGAGACACAACTGTAATATGATAAATAAACGTGTTACTAACTACTTTATAGTAATTTGGTATTTACTCGACGCACACGAAGTCACATTGTGACACAAGTTCGGTTTAATATGGGGACCCGAGCGCGTAAACCCGCGCGAGATACAAATAGTCCCCCAGCCTCAGCAACCGTTGGTTGCGGTGGCCTTTGTGAGAGCGCCGATCCTTCTCTCTGTTGCAATAAGTGGACTGAATCTCTGGCAGCCGCTCCCCATGGCCGGAAACATCCCAGTACAACGCCCTTTTTGTGATCCCGTCCCTCTACGGAGCCGCCACTGACTGCCCTCCGCCCAAAGACAGAGAATAGATTGAGAGATGACAAACTATCGTGTTACAAATTACTCTCTCGAGTATTTTATATTTACGCACCCCCACGAGGTCATGCTTTGACTCAAGGTCGGTTTAATGTGGGGAGCCCGTGCGCATACACCAAGGCTAGAAACAATAATTGCCCGAGTAACCGCAAATTGCCCGAGTTGCGCTGGCTTCGGGCAGAGCATCGATCCTTCTCTCTGGTTCAAGTAAAGGGCGCGCCCTCGGGCAGTAGTTCCCCAGAGCTGGGCACCTCTCAGTAAAATTTCCATCAGATATTACTAGGTCCTTTGACAGAGTCGCTCCTGAGTACACTCTGCCCCCAAACAGAGACGCAACTGAGAGAAAAATAATGTTACAATACTCGTGAGAGTAATTTGTATTTAACCCTCTATGAGGTCAGGTTGTGGCACAATGTCGGTTTAATGTTGGGATACCAAGCGTGTATGCGCCGACATAGTCTCAGAAAAGGCGTACCTGAGGACAATGGTAGAAAGCGTGCAATGGTCACTGAATCGAGGAAAACCCCTCAAGGCCGATCGGCACTCAGTGAGGAAAGTCTATAACCTTTTGCACTTCGAACTTATCCCATAAAACGGAAGCAGTGATAGTAAGGCTACGGAAATCGAATCCTCTGTCAAAACGCAGTGTAGGAAAGCCAGCCTCGTGGAGTGTCGATGACTCGCCAAGTGTAGCAATCCCAGCCCCCAAGACACAGACGTTGGACACAATATTCTTTATGGACATTCTGCTTGCGCCCACCGCACATAAGGGTGGACAAAAAGCGCTCTATCGCCTTCCAATGATCCTGGCAAATGATGAGAGGAAAGACGTAAGTTGCACACGCTTTAAATCTACGCTTCAAGGACAAATTTCTTCGGAGCCAATCCGGACTGAATCTCCGCCCATTGCCTATACTTCTGACCAATTTGTATCCAACAAGAGGTCTAAGAATGCGGACAGCACCGTCCGTCCAACTAAAAGGTTCCGGAAGAGAGACACCCTTCCAGGCGCCTAATCGCAAGCCGGAAACTTGTTACGTTTAATCTTGGCCCCTGTGACTTTTTCGTACCGTTCAAGCGCCTCTATGTACCACCTCAAGGACAGCAGACAGATACCGATGGTCGACCCTATTAGATGCCTTGGGCTGATCCAAATTGATCAGTGAGGATTTCTTTTCGTATTTTACACCCTCTAGGATCATGAGGATCAGATGAACGTTGCTCTTCATTGTTCGGCACTTCACAGCACATGTCTGATCGGATCCCAACAGACTTTCAGCAAATGAGTGCTAACGCTCTGTCAGGATCTTGGCTAAAATCTTTAAGTCTATGTTTAGTATAATTATGGGCCTATAATCATCTTATCATCAACACCCTTGCCTTTTTTCAACAGCGTGATCACATTCCTGGATTCCGACTGGGGATGGACACCTGCCGGAACCAGTTGTTGAACACTACAGTCGAAATCGACGCAAATATGTGCGACAGCCTCAAGTAAAATTCATACGGTAAACCATCAACTCCAACAGACTTGCCCCTGCCGACCCGCTTCAATTCCAAGCAAACTTTGTTTTACGTGATCTCCCCCTCGCAGCTAACCGCTTCAGTCAGCGAAAGCCGAGGAAAGTCAGCCAAATTGCTGCGAAACTCATCGCCACTTAGACCAGGCTCCTTGGTAAAACGGCTCTCAAAATGCCGCCGAGAAGCCTTGCATATGTCATCAGTCGACCTCAGAGTACGCCCCCTCCAGGGTTTTAACTTCACAAATATTACGATCTGAACCTCGATGGATCTCTTCCTTACGTGGTAGTGCGCCCATGTTCACGGATTCGCTAGACATCTTGTGTAGCTTATGTCTAACTACCTGACTCTGGTAGAGCTTCACAGCCTGTCTAATGAAACCTATTTTTAGCGAGTCCGCCTCAGTCTGGGACACACTATCTTTAAGTGTCTTCACATTTTTAGCCTTATCTAGTGCGTGCTGCTGTGTATAATCGCTGGTGAACGACCTAATCCGATCCTTAAGACTCTTCCACCACGTATTCCCAATATCCGCCCCAACTAGTCCCTGCTGAACTGGTTTAATTAACTGTTGTTGGAAGTTTCGCATATCCAGTAAAGCCTGAAATTCCAGTTTCCAGCCATTCTAAGCCTAGCATCTAACTCTACCCGGGCACAGATGAGTCTATGATCCGAATATCCTAACCAGTGGAACGTGAGACAATCTATTAAATCTATATCGGCCCTTATCACTAACATTCTAACTATTCGTGAGTGAGTAATTACGAACTAAAAGCCCAGTAACTCTAATATATATTATTTACTTTTAATCAATATCACTCTTCATGTTTAACTAATTTGAAAATTGATTTTAAAAAGTATATTTCATTAACTCTCTTTTACAACTGTTCGTTTGAGGATTGTTTTGATTTTCATGTAAAAAATATTTCTGTTTCAGTATATCATCTTCTATAGTGCAGATAAATCTTTAAAATTAGGATTTTTCTTGGCCTTCAACAAGTTGGCATCTATTTGTTAAACTTTCCTTAACTATAATAAGTCTATGAATGAAATGTTCATTTAAAAAATTTATTTCAAATATTTCAAGTATTAAATATATCTTATTTTGCGAAGCGATAGCAAGAGAGCGAAGATAGATTCTTGTCCATCTTACATACAGTGAAAGTCCGCTCCCCTCCAAAATCCTGATTCATAATTCGAGTTTATAACTGGATTTGATCACTGAACTCTGGTTTAGGTCGGATATAAGTAACTTTTTCAATCAATATCCACATAGAGAGAAAAGCGAACGTTCTATTCTAAACACGTTTTATTTTTAGTTGTAACTTGTAATCACACCATTTTCTGGTTTTATTTAAATGTATTTGACATTTAATCACTCTAAAACTCATTTTATTTCAAGAATGATACGCTTTCTTACAGGCTGTTATTTTCATCTACTGTATTAGTTTTTGAATTATTTACAGACGGTTCCTCGTTCATTTTCATTTTGGGAATCCATCTATTATTTTCCAAAATTTGTCAATGTTTAACAAGTTTGAATGTGTATGAACGATAACACTGGTCTTTTCAGGAGGAGCCAACCACAATGTGATATTGGATAAGCTCCATATATAATACTGAATGTGTCACCTCTATATGCGTCATTCCCATAGGTCAAAAACTAAAATGTTCAAGATTCAAGACGAATATTCAATTACACCCACTGCTGTAAATGATAACAATTTTACGATACATATGGCTATTTAAGAATAAAATAAATATATTGTTGTAGTAAAAGTCAGTTATCCTCCATATAAGAGTAACTGACTTTTACATGAATGAACTCATCCATGTCATGAATGGACTCATCCTTTCCTGATAGGTAGTCCTGGGTTATTATCTAGGAGGAAGAAAGTAATACCAGTAGAGTGACTTGTTTAGCTGATACTATTTTGCATACTACTATGACGCCCGACTGTCGAGTGAAGTTTTGTTTTGTCAGACCCCACATCAGAAAATATATAAATATAATAT
The DNA here is from genome assembly GCA_963932145.1 of Acanthosepion lycidas. NCBI lineage: Eukaryota > Metazoa > Mollusca > Cephalopoda > Sepiida > Sepiidae > Acanthosepion > Acanthosepion lycidas. The sequence goes on along the minus strand of OZ010591.1, from coordinate 90,278,281 downwards.
TTTTATGGAATTTCTGGTTAATAATATAGTCTTGTTTTCCAATATATCATATTCTTCAGAACATGGGAGATCACCTTTATACACAACTTAATATCCTTTGTAGCTCTAAGATTTTCTTTTTACTATCACTCTTGCTCATTCTTCTGCCATGAATTTATACAAGTCTGGTCGGTAGATTACACACAGTATCCTACAATCTTTATGTCCTTCAGGCTGTCATGAAAGTGCCAGATTCTTCAACCAACCTATACTCATTATGCGCGCGAGGAATTTCAACTATTTTTCCTAATTCTTAACATAAGCATCATTTTAATTACATTTTTCTTAGAAACTCGTAACTCACATCTTCAGTTTATACCATTCCCAGAATTCTTCTACAGAAAAATGTTTCTGGTATTTTTGATGATATTTCAACACTCCTCTGCATCTTTGAAGATATTGTTCAGCATTTTCTGCCATATAAATGGATCGATTATTATGTCAATTCAGCAGTAGTTTTTTTCGTTTTTAAAAATATGTGCCGGTTTCATAATACTTTTTTTCAGTGTTGGAAGATAATTATCGCTATCTCAATATGACTTCGCCTTTCGCTAACGCGTTTCTGTTCTCCTATAAAACAATTCTCTGATATTCATATTTTCTTACTTGCTTGAATTAGAATCCACGAGTTGCTCCCTTTGCTGACAACCATACATTCTGCTTTTTTGCAATTGACATTTATTCGTTTCATCTAGCTTTTCTTTACTATCTTCTGTAGGATGTAATTCAGATTCCTTTCTGTCTCAGCTACCTATAATGTGTTATCTGCATGTGTTGTTATGATTGTGTCTTCTAATAATATATACATGTATGACATCTTGATATATTTGTCGTCGTCATTCATCTATCTCTGGGCGGGATATATGGAGAACGAATTCTCCGCTCGACCTTGCTAAAAGAGTCCAACGGAGAGGATAAACGAATACAGTTTGGTACCAATGCAGCTTCAGGAATTGCCGGTAGGTAGCAGAAAGTGCCGTCCATACGCCTTCCGTGTTCCACTCCATGTTTGAAGTCCTTCTACATAGGCCACTTGCCATCCAAGTCTATAGAACCCAGTCTGCCCTGCTATTTACCCATAGCTGGCGGGAGAAGACGAGGATTCACACCTTTCCCATGGGTATTAGCACGTAAGTGAATGTAATAGATTCGACTGGAATTCGAAATCGTCTCATCGAATTCTCAATCCAAGCCGCTATCCTTTACACCACCGTACCTCCTTGATACATTAGTATCGTATAAATAGAGTGATTTAATAATTCTGTTGAGAAGTTACATCCATGTTTTACAGCCCTAATTTATTTGAGGCTTGAAATCAATTTTTTTCAGTTTTGTTTTTATTAGTTTAACTCAAATTAATTATTCTTGTATCATTAATTTTTTGGGCAAATGCTTTCACAGGCTGAAATAAGTAGAATGCAACCTGCTCGTTTCTAAGTACAGTCGCTTTTTTGCTGTGACTGTTTAATCATCGTACCAGATTTGAGAATCACTGACAATTAAAGAAGCAAGCTTTAACTATGCCGAGCAGAAGTTATTTACAATTTCTGAAAGAGAACGAAAATTTTTCAACTCTTAAATCATCACACATCAATGGAGAATCAAGTTTTCAAGCCAGAGTTCCTGCTCACTTCCTCTTGAAATTTCCTGGTTAAATTTTCACCTCTTCTCTATGAAGATTTGCATCAGTTCATTTTATTTTCGTTTGCCTACTATGCGTAATTGTTTCCATCTCATCTTTTCTTGAACCGCCTATGGTATACAAAAACAATTTGCTTCGTCATAGAATGTTAGCCATGTTATTCTTCATAATGCCAACATTTGGCAGATCTTTTCAGAAACGTCACACGAAACCTTGTGTTAATCTGCTACTTAAACTTCCTGAGAGTGATTATTCCCCGCAAAACATGCCATGATGACATGCAGCATCCTCTATCCGTCAGCAACTGATGATTTATCTTGTCTGACCCTAAAGTGTGCGGAAGTTCGAATAGGTCTCGTCTTGCTTGTGTACAAATATTTGCCTAATTTCACTAGCGAGGCACTGCGGTCATTCCGGAAATTGAATTGTCAAACCTTTTATACTGCACCGATTTTTTCCAAGGAGTAAGACAGTTTTCTGAAAACCAACATTCGAAATATTTATTTAGACCTCGATTGGATACTTTTTTCAGATACCAAACGTGACCGACATATAATGAATAGCTGTCCTTTTGTGGTTCTTGATTTCTTTATAATTATAGAGTATAGCAATTGTTGCGCCTTGCTTTTAGATGAATAAATTTCCTTGGCTACATTTATTTTGTCTACATGTATATTGTCCGCTCTTTCTTCTGTTTTGAGAAATAAACCAAAGTGAAATGCTATGATTACATTGAGGATATGAGATGCCACAGAATCCCGTCTGCTACTCTTGGTTATCTCGTCCATTTTGATTTCATTCTCTTTTTTTTAAAGTGATAAGGCTGCTCAGCTATTCCTGATGAGAATGTGTGATTGAATATCGATCTGTTGAAACCCTCCATCAATGCTTAAATGTTAAAGGCTGACAGTAAGTGGTGGATCTGATAAAGAATAGACTCAAACAAAAAGTTAAACCAATAAGTATGTAATGCAAGATTGAAAGAGTTAAGCAAGTACAAAGAAGGAATTAAATAAAAGTAAATTACTGGACAAGATAGATAAGAATTAAAACTAAGAATTAAGAGAGGCTGAAGAATAAAAGACGAAGAAAATAATGTAAAGAAACACGAGGGAAATGGCTGGTGGAGAAAGAAAAGACAGAAGTTATAGTCGGAAAAAGAAATCATGAAAGAAGAATAGGAAAAAAAGATTAAATGAAATATAATAAGGACAAAGAAAGAAAGGGGAAATGATTAATAGAAATAAATATTAAAGAAACAAAGGAAGGAAAGAAGGAAGGAAGGAAGAAAGGAAGGAAGAAAGGAAGGAGGGAAAGAAGAAAGGGAGGAAGAAAGGAAGGATGACAGGAAGGATGGAAGAAAGGATGGAAGAAAGGAAAGAAGGAAGGAAGAAAGGAAGGAAGAAAGGAAGTAAGAAAGGAAGGAAGGAGGGAAAGAAGAAAAGGATGAAGAAAGGAAGGAATGATGACAGGAAGGATGGAAGAAGGGAAGGAAGAAAGGAAGAAAGAGAGGAAGGATGACGGGAAGGATGGAAGAAAGGATGGAAGAAAGGAAATAAGGAAGGAAGAAAGGAAGGAAGAAAGGAAGGAAGGAAGGAAGGAAGGAGGGAAAGAAGAAAAGGAGGAAGAAAGGAAGGAAGGATGACAGGAAGGATGGAAGAAGGAAAGGAAAGAAGGATGAAAGAAAGGAAGGAAGAACGGAAGGAAGGAAGTAAGGAAGGAAGGCAGGAAGGAAGAAAGAAAGGAAGGAGGAAAGGAAGGAGGGAAAGAAGAAAGGGAGGAAGAAAGGAAGAAAAAAAGGAAGGATGACAGGAAGGACGGAAGAAAAGGAAGGAAGAAAGGAAAAAGAATGACAGAAGAAAAAAAGATTACATTGAAGCCAAAAAAAAAAAAAAAAGAAAAGAAAAGAAAAGAAAAAAAGAAAGACATAAGAAATGGAATGAAATATTGAAGGAATGAGCGATTGAACTATGAATGGATGTAAGTAAAGAATGTTCCCTAGTAAAAAAAAAACAACAAATGTTATATCGGAGAAGGAAAAATATTAGTCCAATCAAAGGAATGTTGGACGGAATAACAGAAAGAAAAGATAAAATTAAAAATAATGAGGTGTGAAATGTTGAAAAACTGAAAGAAAGAAAAACGACTGGTAAATGAAGGATAGAAGTTATAATACTGAACACGAATATTTACACTATTTACATTATTCACATTATTCCTCAAGGACAAAGGGCACGGTGCATAATGACGTTGGCTAGATCCAGTGACTAGACCCAAAGAGGAGTGAGTTCAATACCAGATCACACAGTGGTGAACAAAAAACATGGAGAGTTGAGTTAAAGGGAAACAACTGAGGTATGGCACGTGGAACTAGAACAATCTACCCCGTGGACGAAATAAATGGTTCGAAATTCCAATCACCTGAAGAAGGCCGGAGCGTACAAGTATCGTAACGTTGTGAATGAGGTAATGAAGATAAGGATAACAGTCCGAATAATGTAAATAATCTAAGTAATAATAATATCTTAGCTCAGATATATAAACAGATAATGAACACGAAATATTAAATTGATATTTTTGGATATTCCCAGATTAGACCTCCTATCTAAACATTACAGTTGTTGTATTCCTTAGGCTTGGTTTTGTATTTCTCTGTTACTAATTATTTGTTTCTTCGTTAATTAATATTTACCTAGTCAAAAAAAGGAGAACCTGAATCCAAAAGTACATCGTAATATCGAAATATGCGTTCTTTTATGTGCCGTGTCTTTTCAGAACGTAGGAGATCATGGCTCTCCGCTTTCCCTTATCCTTTGTAGCCCTCAAGATGTAGTGTCATTTTGCTACTTCTCCCAAACCCTGTTCTGTCATCTACTTTTATTAAGCCAGCTACGTATGTCAAGCATTGATTCCATTTGTTTCTTTTTCTCTCTATTCGCCCTGTCAGTATCAGATTCTCCAAGCGATCCTTTTTAATTACGTGTCCAAGAAATTTCAGCTGCCTCTTCCTGATTTTAATTATAAGCTTCCTTATTGTTTGCATTCTCTCCAAAACCTCATTTTTTTCTCACATGTTCAGTCCATGATATCTTTAGCATTATTCTATAGAACCGTACTTCCATTGCCTCGAATCTCTTCTTCATATTTGAGGAAAACCGTTCAATATTCTCTGCCGTAAAGGAGAACAGATATCTTACATAATCTAAACTATGTATTCAGAGATATCATTAAACTATAGAGCCTTAAAATGGTACATCTTATCGACGTTCTTATATGGAAGAGAATGTCGGACAATTTCTCAAAAGTGTGGATTATAGCAGAAGCAACACTGATAAGAAGTATCACTCAGAAGATTATGGACGTCTTATATGAGTAACGAAGTTGTTCTTTATTTTTTTTTCGTAAAATGAAACGAATAGAACATGTATAATTACAATAAGAAAGAAAATTTTGCAATTTCTGGGGCATAAAAAGAAGACGGACATAGAATATTTAACTTCTTGTATGTGCCGCATACATTCGGGAAATAGCCGATCATGTCTCTACACATCTTATCGATGACTCTTCGCAGTTTTTCTCCCTTTGCCTGCTACCCGCCTCCAGTTCCACCATTAATACAATTCTGCTGCCATCAATATAATCCGTGGGTGTTAAATTTTCCCACCCATCATTTCATATTAGGTCTCCAAGGAATATCGGCTATCTTTTCCGGATTTTGAATTTTTAGGGTTCTTTCTGTTGCCATATCTTTTCAGACTTCCTAGTTACTTACTCGCTGCGTCCATTGAATTCTCATCATCGTTCTGTAGAACGACATTTCTGCTGCATCTAATTTAAATCTGATCCTTACCGGCATTGATCAGCATTCACTGTCATATCAGATGATAGACACCATATAGAATCCCAGCACTCTTTTCTTTGTTTATAACAAAATTTGTTTTCGTTTCTCAGTATATTGCTTAACTTTTTAAATATTTTTTCGCTAGTCAAGTGTATATTGGGATTTAGGTGTCGCATTCTCCATCCTCTGTTAAAATTTTTCCTATGTATTTGAACGTTATCAACGGCTTGATCTTGATATTTCCAATTCGTAACACGCATCTTGATCTGCTTCTTTTGCTGATGGCATTGCTGTATGTCTTTTTTGTTTTCTCGCTTTCTTCTACCAATTTGTCTAGGAGATCCTGCATTTTTATTTCCGAATCGGCCATCAACACAGTGTCATTAGCGTATCTTATATTTTTAAGATTACAAAAGATAATAATATAATATATGGTATATTGAAAATAAAGTGGAAAGAAATACACAGCAATTTAACTAAATAAATGAGCAAGGAAGATGGTAAGTATAGTTCATGAATACAATTCCGATGTATATGATTACCCAAAATAATGTTTCATTGAGAAGGAAAACGTTCTCTGAGATGTATTTTTATGTTTTTCTTTGACACTCACAGAACATGTTGGGTGCAAGATAATTTGTTTGAACGGAGAGTAGAGTGGAAGAAAGAGATATGGTAAAATGTGTATTTCCGCAGGCGGATTTTTCTTTTGTCTTTGATCTTGGTTTTATTTTGTATTAAAAGCTGTTATTTTTTGTGTTGCAGTATTTGCCTTTTGTTTTGTTTCATTTTAACAATGTTTTATAGCAATTGGCGATTACGCCTTTCAAGTTGCATGAATTTTCAACTTAGAATAAGAAGCGTTTCAACTACAATAAGCATCTTCATCAGACTCAGATAGTATTATAGTAAAAACATCTGAAATGCATGCTGTTAGAGTATAAACTGTTTTTAGCTGAAAAAGTGAATTTGTTCTGCAAAATAAATATGTCGGTTTCTAATTATAATGGTAAATATTGTCTTGTCTTCGTGGTCTGAATAGAAGCCATATTTATGTAAATACACTTGATAAGAAAGCCAGACAACTTTTATAGAGTGGAACAGATCTATATTTCACAAATAGCTAATAATTTCCTCACCATATCTTCAGAATTTTCTAAACAGTATTTTTGTTTTATCTCCATCTCTGACTCTCTTTTTTTTTCGTCGTTTGATAGATATAATATGTAAGAGGCAGTTCAATATACATTGTACTTGAACTGTTGTTGCATCATGGCATAAAACAGGTGTCATGTGAAGTTTTGAAGCTTTACTTGTTCTTCTGAAAACATGACAATTACTTAACACCAAATATATACCATTCGCCAATGTTCAACCCAGCAAATCTACAACGAAAAGTCGCTATACACGTCGTATATAAATAAAAACTCTGTCCAATTTAAAATCGATTCGTTGACGAAATCAATGTTTGCACTGATCTCCGTCGAAAATACGAAAACAATTTCTGTCTTCTCGAAACTCAACTGTTGAAAAGACACTTTTTGATTAACGTCAACACCGGTGCATTATTTAACAAAATATTTATATAATACAAATGAAAGCAAACGGCTTTCGCCCAACTCTACGTACATTTCCTGGCCATAATTACACATACGGTAAATATGGCAGTATCGAAGCGCGTTTAGATGGCGACCTGATCGAACGTGACTTGAATAAAAATCAATGAATATTAATGATCAATTATCGAAAAATTTTTGCATGAATACCATCTTATTCTGCTAGATCTTTCTTGAGAATAGATTCATGGCGCCTTTTGCATAGGAAAACTCACTCTTTAGCTTTTTACTTTCCAGTTATCCTTTCACACACAATCTTGCCATTTCGCCATTTTTAATTTCGCTCTATTCCCCCCGTGGTTTCACGTTCCTTATCAACACTGTCTCGTTATTTCGAACGAACGCCATATATGACACGGGATAACCTAGGCTTCCGCATTTTGATTTTAGCCTTTATCTTCTATATCTTAAGGATATCACATATACATTTGCTTCTCATTTTCTCTTTCGTTCTATAGATTTATATAATGTATGTTTACCTCAGGTTGCTGGTGATCATGGCTCTCTACAATTTCCTTTGTTGTTTTAAATAAATTTGGTCGTTTTGTTATCTCTCCTACAACCTAATCCGCCATCCACTTTTCCTAAACTCGCTAGGTAGGTTTTACGTTGTTTTCCTCTGAACGTTCATTGATAATCATGACTCTCCACAACTTACTGTTCTTTGTAGTTCTTAATAAATTTTGTCTTTTCGCTATCTCTCCTAAACCTTGATCCACCATCCATTGACTAAAGCTCCCTAGGTAGGTCATGGGTTGTTATCCGTTGTTCCTCTTGCCTTCAGTCTGTACTCTGTGTATCATATTTTCCAAGCCACTTTTCTTCATTATGCAGCATAGAAATTTCAACTTCATTTTTGTAACTATTTTCTTCAAAATTCCTGGCTGCTAACATGTAGAGTCCATGGTATTCTCAGCATCCTTCTGTAACACCACATTTTTTTTTGTTTCAAATCTGTTCTTCATCTGTGAGATTTTCCATCACTCAATTTAATATGGGAGGATAGCAATTACATAATATTTCAGCAGCATTTCCTTACTTACCAACAGATTACGTTTTTTTTACTAATATCAAAATCAGGAAAAACTGTTGAAATTTCGAGAACACATTATGAAGAAAAACAGCTTTAATTTAATATTCATAAGATATGCTGAAATAATGATAAGTAATATATCTAATGAGTCTGTTTGAAATGATAAAGAACAAGGACAAGCTTGGATGTTTGCTGAAAAATAAACGAACAAGAAGTTGTGGAGAGCCATAATCGCCTTATTCCTGAAGAGACATGCAAATTAACCAATCATGCTGGATGTACAATAATCCTATTAACCCCCGGAATATAGATGGAAAAAAAACCTGCTGTGTTTGAAATAAATGACTGTTTTTCTTTTAAAATCAAGCATTCGAAATAATCGTTTCTTTTTTCTTTTTAATAGTTTCTTTTCTTAATTACTTGGAACGATGAGGCAAATTATCATCTTTCTATGGAAAAGATAGAGCTATTGATAAAGAAGATATATGTGGATTTGATCGAGATAATATAATACAGATTTGAACATGTGCACCAAATATAAAATAAAGAACTTTTGAAGATATCAGCGATAAGTCATCATAGAAAACAAACCACAACTTCATGTTTGATATTTTATAGATTTCATTCATGTGATCAAATATGTTTAAGTTACCTGGCTTCCAAAACGGAACATCAGCTATTGTTTAAAATCGACTTAGCTGAAAAAAAATGTTTGATTTCATAGATTGTTTTCAAACATGTTCAATACGATAGGATTCCGATACATATATACTCCATAATTAAACTGGTGGATACGTAAAATATTAGGAATATTTCAGCGAAAACATGCAGGTGACAAATATTAACTGGTTAAATAATTTGTGGTTTGTCTTGATGTTATGGTCCGGTTCCTTGTACCACGGTGATAGTCCAAGGTAGAACCAATAAAGAAGAACTCGAACACGGATATGGAATAACACAGATATATTACAAACAGGAATATATACAGAGAAGTAGAAAGTGTTAGTACGAACAATCAGGTTTAGTAGTAATTGTCTGAACGCGACTCTGTTTCGGACTACCTCTGACTCGACTGACTGACTCGCTCGCTCTGACTGACAGACTCCTGACGGACTTCTGAAGTATCTCACGCCAGACTTCAGACTAAACAGTAATTAGTCATCACCCCACGAGGGCGTCATGTGGCACAAGGCCGGTTTAACGTGGGATTTCCGAGCCCGTGGGCTCAGTCGAAAATATGCCCTTTGAACCCGTATAAACGGGTTGAAGTTCGGTTCACCTCCGCGAAAAAGACTCCACCCTTTGGCGTAGCCTCGTTCGGGTTCCTCCCCACCCAAAGGCATGGAGTTCAACCTATCAGCCGGTCAACCGATCAGACAGTCGCCCGAGTTCGGGCTGAACGGTATTTACTCACCCCCCACTAGGGCATCATGTGGCACAAGGTTGGTTTAGCGTGGAATCTTCGAGTTCGTGGGCTGGGCCAAAAATATGCCCGTTGAATTCGTATAAACGGGTTTAGGGTCGGTTCAGCTCCCCGAAAAAGACCCCGCCCTTCGGCGTAGCCTCTTTCTGGCTCCTCCTCACCCGAAGGCAGAAAGTTCAACCGATCAGCCGGTCGCCCGACTTCGGACTGAACGGTATTTAATCACCCTCACACGAGGGCATCATGTGGCACAAGGCCGGTTTAACGTGGGATCACCGAGGACGTGGGCTCGGCCAAAAAATGCCCTTTGAACCCGTATAAACGGTTTCAAGGTCAGTTTACCTCCCCGAAATAGACTCCGCCCTTCGGCGTTGCCTCGTTCGGGTTTCTCCCCGCCCGAAGGCAGAGAGTTCAACCAACCAGCCGATCAGCCGGTCGCCCGACTTCTAACTGAACTCCCTGCTTCCTCTTGAGGGGCAGTATTTATTACGTATGGAATAGTCCATTATGTTATTATGGGTCAGGTCCGTTAACACTTGATTTATTTAATCGAATTGTGCTGTTGAATATGAGAGAAATGTCTTTTTTCAGGAAGTACATGAACATTGAACCTATACTCGACAATAACAAACCACTTGCAAGATCTAAATGAAAGAGAATTAACATTAATTATGAATTCAGATGTCATTTAAGGAACTTTTTTCCACTTTAAAACACACACACACATATATATATATATATATATATATATATATATATATATATATATATATATATAAATATGTAATGAAAAACAAATCACTTTAATGTACCATTACGATAATTTATTTCACCTAAATCCTTTTTTAAAAGATTTCACCTAAATCCTTTTTTAAAAAATGGGATTAGAAATTGGTGGGTAGACTACCCACCAATTTCTAATCCCATTTTTTTTTCTCATTTCGTTGTTGGAAGATTTACCTGATGATCCTGAATCCTTAAAAAAGGATTTAGGTGAAATAAATTATCGTAATGGTACATTAAAGTGATTTGTTTTTCATTACATATTAGCTCTGTCCTAACATTGAGCTCTCAGGATTTCATCCTCTTTGGATTTACCAATTCGGTTTACCAAGTTTCTTATAACTTAACTATATATATATATATATATATATATATATATATATATATATATATATGTGTGTGTGTGTGTGTGTGTGTGTGCAATTATACTGGACATACCACTATATGTTATAAAAAAGACTAACGCTACACTTCTCTGACCATAACTTGTTTAAAACTCGTTCAAACGGGGCAACATATGAAAATGTATCCACATCATAAGTGTAGAAAGTAGCAGTATAATAGCGTCATGTACACGTACAACAGTCTAAAAGTAATGGAAGCATTTATATTAAAAAATTATAATCTAAAATCACTAACATTAACCATTTAAACGGCCACAAAAGGCTGAGAGTGTTTAGAAAAAAATCCTTATAACTTTAGATACGTACATAAAATAATCGATACATACAGTTAATGTCAAAAATAAAATAATGTTTTCTAATTCTTCAAATATGGCCGAAAGCTCTCGGATATATAAAACATTCCGGCAAATTTGAGACATTTTTTTTCAGAAAAAAAAGAATGCAAGTAATATAAAAAAAAAGTAATCGTTATACTTATCTGTTATGTTTTTATTGAAAATTTTTCAAAAGAGGAATTACTGCCCAAATACAAAATTATATATATATATATATATATATATATATATATATATATATATATATATATATATATATATATATAACTTTTTAAAAGAGATATTGCTGCCCAAATACATAATTATATATATAACTTTTTTAAAAGAAGTATTGCTGCCCAAATACAAAATTATATATATATATATATATATATATATATATATATAACTTTTTAAAAGAGATATTGCTGCCCAAATACATAATTATATATATAACTTTTTTAAAAGAAGTATTGCTGCCCAAATACAAAATTATATATATATATATATATATATATATATATATATATATATATATATATATAACTTTTTAAAAGAGATATTGCTGCCCAAATACATAATTATATATATAACTTTTTTAAAAGAATTATTGCTGCCCAAATACAAAATTATATATATATATATATATATATATATATATATATATATATATATATATATATATATATATATATATATTTATATATATATATATATATAATGATGAAACAAGAGAATTTATAAACCCATGATAATATTTTATTTAGTAAGACAGTTTAATCGATCACATCTCATCAGTCCAAACGGTTTAAAAAATAAATGGATTTAAAACTAATCCCGATATAAGATACAAAAATGAATTTTCAAACATAACATGTGTTTTAAAAGAAAGTTTTAATATGGGTAAAGGGAAAATAAAGTGAAAGAGAAAGCGGGTGAAATGAAAGATATATGCATATATAGAGAGAGCTATATAGGGGAGGGGCTTAATATAGGAAACAGTTGTATAAAGAGCCGACAGTTTGACCTCTTTTCCCGGACTGTGAGAAATAAGGTAGAATGGATATCGAGAAAAAAAGAACAAATGAAAGAGAAAAAAATGAAGGGAGGAAGAAAACAAGAGAAAGAAAAGGAAAAAAAGTAGTTTAGATTTATATCACCTTTGGAATTATCCATAGCAAATAGTTTAATATATATATATATATATATATATATATATTTTGATCAATGACATCACGGTCAACATGAACTGAGCATCTGTAGCTTGCTATCATTCTAGAAAAGAATTAAAAAAAAAACATCGATGCATTGAGTTAAAAAAAAAGTAAAAATTAAATAGTGTTCTTGTCAATGGCTACTATAATAGCCATAAGGGCTAGAAAATTAGGACAATTTTAACACATTTTGTATTGAGGGAAGTAAGCCCTCATACGAACACAATAAAAATTAATTAAAACCTTAATATCAGTCGTCAGCCCTTTTTATTGGAACACACACACACAAGCACGCACACACACACACACACACACACACACATACATACATACATATATATTTATATATATATTTGTGAATATGCATAATATATACTTAATAGCACTGTTATATAACATTGATCAATTTTTACAACACCTGGGAAAGGAATATATATGTACATGCAAATATATCTGCGTGTCCGTATTTTTATCATACCCATATATATATATATATATATATATATATATATATATATATATATATATATATGGTGCGTGATATTCAGTAAATTTTATCGGGAAATAGTGTTCACTAACAGAAAGCACATCTGTACTTATGCTCTGTCATAAATAAAGAAAGTCGAAAGCTTGGCCCATATTTCTTCCGAAATGAACGGAATTTCCTCTTTATGTGAGGACTATCCTGTATCTGGAAAAGTCGATTAATAAAATTAATCAATACAAAATATCAGTCGTCTTTAATAACATTTGCCTTAAAGAACATTTGCTGTCTAAATATATATATAAATATATATATATATATGTGTGTGTGTGAGTGCGTGCGTGCGCGCGTGAGTGCCTGTGTTTGTGCGTATGCATGTATAAAACATTTTTCTATTAACTCTCACACACACTGCACCGTTCCTGACTGCGTAAAAAAGTAATTTCATCAATGAACTGAATTTACACGCGATCTCTTCGCAAAATAAAACTATCGGAAATATAAGAGTATCACGTTTATTTTTTTTCTTTACGTGAGTCCCGATCTTGTTGAGTGTTGGATGAAGAATTGTTGAAGGAAGAACATATCGAATAATTGATAGTTTATCCATCGCTTTGCAAAGAATAACGTTATATTTGCTGCTAAATCAATCGCCATCTTGTCTCTACCCTGGCAATCGAAACTGCCTTTTCTCCAAACAACTGTCGCCTTTTCTCTCTTGCGAAGGGTCGAAGATAGTGTTGATCGGCCAGAAATACGTTCTAGTATATCTCCCAAAATAACCGCCATCCATCCGCAAATCTTCGTGATGTTGTGCAAATATTTACAGGTTCTCCGCTTGATTCAAAATTTTCTGACCGACCGATGTTTGGAAAAGAAATGAAAATACTTACTCTTTTCTGTGACACTTTGTAATGTTATTTTCCATTATTTTATATCCTGATTCGATATACGTTCATATAACAAGATATTTTAGTCTACATGAGGAATGAGCATCGTACCAAAAATATGCTTTTCATCAATATCCTATAGCAAAACTATGTAGATATGCGTGTAAAGTAACTTTTATTGACGCGGAAATTGGTATTGGCCAACTGAGATCAAATTGTTTATTTTTTATAATTTTTCAAAACTGTAATTACACATGCAAATTCTATTTACTTGTTATTTAATTGCAGCTTAATATGTTCACCCCGTTCAAAAGGCATTTCTTATTACAACGTCTGAGTGTGTTCTGTTTTCCCAGACATGAACACCAAATTAGCTCGTTGCTGCTTTCTTTAGGTTTTCAGCCATCTTAGTTTGTCACTATTGTTCCTAAAAAATAAGAAAATATCGAACAAATTAGTGAAACATTATTAATTAATAAAGTTGAAACAGATGAATCATTCCAAATGATCGGCCGAATATAGAGGGGGCCGACACTATTTTAGAGACAATTTGAAAAGTGTTCTTAAAGGTGTTTTTTGCTGCCGAGAGGTTTTGTGTTGATGAGTAGGTAGTTCAGCAGTAACTGTCCATTAATCGTATGAACATTGATTGATGGGTTTGTCTTTGGTTTCATGTTTTCTTTATTTTTACTTCAACTTAGGCGACACTATTTTTCGGACATGACACAAATTCCGGGTTTTTTAATGATTTAGTCGTCGAACGTCTACAATATGCAGATTTTTGGCAGGTAAATTGTACCCTGAGTTTCTTTACCATTCACTGCGAAAACCTATTAAAATCCTGAAGAAGAATGCATTCAGAAGAAGTCATCAGTTTGGTCCAAAAGAAGAGAAAAGACGGGCTCAGCATCCGACAGATCGCCGCTGAAATGAAGCTACCGAAGTCAAATGTTGAAGGGTGCTGCCATAAACTATTAGCATTGTTTGTGCAATGTAAAAAAAATACTGTCGCCTGTGTAATGTGAAAATTTGTAAAAAAAATAAAAATACTTCTAATTTGAATTCTGCTTTTCCATTTGTAGTATTGAAACAGTTTTTAATTGTTTTTGCCATTACACTAAAACAGTCCAGACTGCCTGTGCTACGTAAAACGTGATAAAAATATGTCTGAAAAAAAGTGTCCACCCCTGTAGGCCTTGCTCTGAATTTTCTGCGGGATTCTAAACGAGATATCATAGATATGAATTTGGACGTATGAAATTCTTCTTCTTCTTCTTTTTCATCTTCTACGTCTCCTCCTCCTTCTTCTTCTTCACATCCTCGTCAGTCTCCTATTCATCCTACTCTTTCTTCTTCTTGGAATAATATTGCTCTGCAAAATTTCGTATACTTTATAATACTTTTTTCTATCTATGTTTATCCCTGTTCTTCTAATCATTTACAAATCCTCGTTAGGTAGGCCACTCACTCATATATTCTGCCCTCTTGCCTTTACATATGTTGTGTGACTATCATTTTTTCTTGTCTTCTTCCTATGTTATATACCTAAGAAATTCCAATACTCTTTATCTGATTATACTTATTGTTTCCATTTTCCTTAAAATTTGGTCCTTGCTAACACTTTCAGTACATGTTATTCTCAGCACCCTTCTTTCCCTTCAGGTCTCCTCTTAATCTGTGATGAGATTGCCCTGTGATGAGATTGCCCATAGAAGACGATAGATATGACATAATATTTAGCGGCTCTTTCCCTTGTTTCTAACCAAATCACCCCGTTTGTTAATACTTTGCATACCTTTTGGAAGGGAAATTTCGCAATTCTTATGGACCTACAGATTCCGTTGTCGTAATTTCCGATCTCTGTTAAAGCACTTCATTGATTTTATTTTGTAGTGGCTTGATTCACCTTTCTCTAGATCGTACCTCACATCTTGGGCTGTTCCGTTTACTGATGAGCATATTACAATAGTGGTACAGACCAGCTGAATTATAAGTTGGGGCTGAGTATCTAAAGTTCACCTCTCAGGAATTCTCCTTCAAAAGGTGCGGATTTCACTTTTTTCAGGGACCTGCAAATAAGTATACACACACACACATACATACATATATATATATATATATATATATATATATATATATATATATATATATATATATATATATATAAGTTATGAAAACTTGGTAATCCGTATGGGTAGCCTCAAGTAGGATGAAATCCTAAGAGCTCAATGTTAATCCACAGTTAATATTTTAAAGAAAAACAGACCACTTTAAGGTTCCATTATAATAATTTATTTCACCGTAGGCCTTTTAAAGGACTGTGGATCATCAGAAACGAAACGAAATAAAATGAAAAGTCATGCTTTTGATGGGTAGTGTAAGTTTTTGTAATTTAACAGAGAGGATAATGAGGTGTGGTTTGAGAGACATGGTCGAGTTTAGAGAGGGTTTATTTAATATTTATTTCAATCATATTTATTAATTATAAATTAAGACAATGTTTGCGAGAGATATATCAAACCAATAGGCCAAACGCTGCAAAAGATTTGAATTTGGCCCCAGAAATAAATATTACTGCAGGACCCTTTGTATGTTGAATCTTCAAGTGTAAGAAATCTTAAGATTTTTTTCTTTATTTTTAAAAATTGAAAAAAAGCAATTTTCTTAAAAGTTATTGTTTACCATGCGATCCTATAAAATTAAATGAAATTAAAATAATTATTAAACCTCGAAGTAGGGATTTTGTCAAAGTATTTTCCCAAACAAATAAGTTTATTTAAATGTTATGGATTCATTTGGGATATTGAACGTAGCGTTTGTAAATTTCGACAAAATTGTTAGCGATAACTTCAACAATGATATATGCTGTGAGGATTTCAACAGGCGTCAGCGTGTTGCAAAAATTGTAGTAATAAAAACAATGTAAATTTGGGCTGAACAAAATTATTTGTTAATATTACGATTAAAGAATAGTGTTGAAATAATAATAATAATAATAATAATAATAATAATAATAATAATAATAATAATAATAAGTAATTGGTATGAACAACACCCAGACCGGGTTATGGACATAGGACCTGTTACAATTTTACTGGACTACAATATATACACAGAACAATCAAAGCTAACTGCCCAGACATTGTTGTTAGAGACCGCAAACAAAAAGTACCTCCTTATTGATATGGCAGTCCCTGCAGACTGCAATGTTTCTTTGAAGATCTTCAAAAAGCTATAAAAATACAAGTACCTTGAAATCGAAATCTCAAAAATGTGGCACATGGAAACATCAACAATCCCCGTTGTAGTTGGAGCCCTCAGATTGGTTGGAAAATATTCCGCTAGACTAATTAAAATGATTCCTGGAAGTCCATGCCTTAAAGAAATACAAAAACTCTCACGAGTACAGCCCACATCTTACAAACGGCTTTATCTATGTAATATATATATTTTTTTAATTTGTCATTGGAAAATTTCATGATGTAATTTCTAACCTTAGGTCACTGATCGGGACCCGGAAAGAAATGTGTACCTACCAGAAGTCAACGGAATAATAATAATAATAATAATAATAATAATAATAATAATAATAATAATAATAATGAGGAAAAAAAAACAGGGGTAGAAGAAAAATTATATTTTTTCACGTTGTCAGTAATTCTGTCAAAACCTGCTCAACTGATATCTAGAGCTTCAATATTAAATAATTTCAGAAGAAGGCTAACCAGTTATGTTACTTGAAGTTTTCTTAATTTATTAAATAATGCTGAAATTACATGTATTTCTGTTGTTCAAATAACTTTGGAATTGACCATGTATGTTTTATTAGTTTTAGACAAATGTACATGTAGGGCTTCGTAAACTCATTCTCCTCACAATCGATCCACGGAGAAGCATTTTATTAGTATCTAGTATTTACACAACTTATATAATTTTAGATCATTTCACCTTTAACAAAGACAGTACAGCTGATATGGAATAAGGTGTTAGCGGCAATCTTGTAGTACCTTTACGTTGATAATGTCCATGTAATAAAGAAGAAAACCTCAACAGGACAAATACTATGGAAATATTTGTAGAAAAGCCACGGCGAAGCTATGATATAATGTTGGGCAAAATACTGACACCGAGATGTCAAGTCAGGACTAATAATATTGCGGATTATTCTTTGGATCTTATCGAGAATCTCTAAATAAATAGCAGAAACACCACATCATATGTGACAGCAATATTCAATGCGTGCATGATTAGTAGATTTATAAATGTGTAAGATAAATTTTGTCAAGAAAAATATCTAGCACGACATGGTGAATCAATTTTTCTAGAAAAAGGTCGAGCAGTTCATTCAATATACTCTTCATACATCATGAGAAGGGAAATCGTTTTACCGAGAAGTAGCAATGAGTCACTCGCCTGGAGAATAGAATCAACTATGCTGCTGGTAAGCAAAATAGTCTCCTATACAATTAAATCGTAGACGTTTTTTTTTTTTTTTTTTTTTTTTTTGAAATTAACAAACCAGATTTTGCACCAGTTAAACAACAGATTGTAGGTCGTTATTTAGCCCAATTTGTCTTTATAGTACCGATCAGCCTTACCATTAAGATAAGAGTAAATAGTTGTATCATAGGCATAGATACCCAGATGAGAACTGATGACATCAGGATTGTCGTGGTAGAAAATAAGCAAAAAAGTATATCCTCGTAAGCTACACGTGCATTAAAGCAGAAAGATCTAGAAGAGTGGCCGTTCAAGATAACTTTAATTTCCCGATTTGATAAAGAAGATGGAATCAAATCATGAATTCGTCAAGAAATAGCATAGCTTTGTTGGATTTTACCTGACAGAAGCATTTTCTCTGTAACTATCCCTATTTTCTGCAGTAGACTGGTCGCCTAAGAAATACACAGTCTGTCTTTCTATTTAACAGATAGATGGTGGGTAGGATAGAAGACTCATAAATTTTGAAAGATTATTTGCGCGTTATTAAATGTAACCGAATCGACTGAAATTCGAACTCGGTTCTCCGACTTCTCATTCCCCACCCATTATACATCATACCATCCTCATATCCTTGTTTGCCTGACATTTCCAAGAGATTACTCATCTAGGTACTGAATAGTCTTAATATTGCTTAACTTCGGTGTTTCAATGGGATATGAGCGTCAACCAACTTTTTATAAAAATGTCAAATTCCTGGTTATCGCACATATTGATACATGACAATGGCTTTTTAAAAATTAAAATTCAATGGGAGTTTAATTTATTATCTGTAAATTAGCATGATATAGATAATATTCTAGATTTATATTATGCACGTTAATCAATCTGTGAATCTTAATGTTTTATTACTTATTAGCATTGTTTAGAGTAAATTGGTCTGGCACATGGCCGCACATATGGAGAAAATTTCGAGTATTAAGATCGCAAAATTACAAGATGTCGAGAATCTTAACTTGTGAACCACTGATCCACGGTGATAATGATTTCCTACTAATTATTTTTATTTATGCAGTTAATATATGCCTGGCATACAAGGAAATGTATGGGTCATCCAGTGTTTGCTGAGTTAACTGTAGTCGTCATCGTCTGTGAGGTTAGATTTCGAACTTTTATAGTACCATTTACTTTGGAAACGTTGACTTTCGAAATGACGGATAAAACAATGCTTTCCTCACGAAGTAACAAATATATTCTTTTAATTAGAACTTTTAATATTGACGTCCTTTGTTTGATGGTTCTGGCAATCTTACTGTCGAACGTTAATATTACGGACACAATGTTAGTTCTATGGGCATAGATTGGTTTTGGTTTGATCTTATTTAACGACATATGAAATTCTATAGGTTATTTAATGCCGAAATCTAAATATTTTGAATATGGTTTTATAGCTTCAACTGCAGATTAATTGTATTGTTGGTCATTTTGATATAAGATATATTGTTGGTAATTCTGATTTAAAAAAAAATATTGTTGGTAAGTCTACTTTAAATATGCATCGTTGGTAATTTTTTGGTATAAAAATGTATTTTACCTATAATATATATATATATATATATATATATATATATATATATATGTGTGTGTGTGTGTGTGTGAGAGAGAGAGAGAGAGGGGGAGAGAGAGAGTGTCTGTGTATGTATGTATATATAAAGTTAAATATCTTAGAATAATTCTATAGATAAGACAAATTGGATGAAAAAAAATAATTGGAAATATTTCTTCGTCATTGCCGACACGTTTTGTCATTCAATCTTTATCAATGCAAGTTTAGAAGCGAAATGTTTTGTTGTTATACCAAATTCAAAATATTAAAAATGTGGCGCTACTCTGTAACCCACCTTCAGGATAATGGTAATTTGTTTTCTTTTTCGAAAGAAATTGTTTTAGTTTTCCATGTCGACATATTAATTAAGTAATTTTAAAAAATACCAATCACCAGAAGTAGGCTTCATTTGGGCGTCCCCTCTTTAATATTTCGAATTTGATATAACTACAAAATTTTTCTCTTTTAAATTTGCCTTGATGAAGTCTGATATATTCGAATCATAATAATGGCCAAACAAGTTGAACATTAATCTCTAAAGTAAACAGATCAATTTTCAGCTAAGAAATAAAACATAAATTAATGGTTAATTTCTCTAGATGAAAGGAAGGACTTACAGACAATGACAAAATTATTCGTCCACCTATCAATTTTGAATATTTTTATCCATTTGTCAGAATCCGATGTCCATGTAATGCCCTGATTTTATATGTTAATAAGGGCACTAGAGAAAGGAATATAAAACTCACTTTTCAGAACAATAGGTTAAATACAATACATTTGACAGCTTAATTATGCAAAATGCGAAAAGACAAAATTATTTGTACAGTAGGAAAAACAGAAAAAAGTTGAACAGTTTTCAAACTATTAACAATTAATAGCATGGACTTTCATCAATATAACTTGCTGCAATCGATTTCTAACGTTTTTGATGAGATTTGAACAAGTCATCTCTGGGATTGTCTTCTATTTTTCAATGGTTCCAGGTTCTAATTTCTGAACGTTTTTTGATAACGACTAGTTATTCGAATTTTCAGTTATTACCATAGATTTTCAATAGGATTCATGCCAGGACTCACTGAAGGCCATAGCAGGACAGTAATACTCTTTGTCTGAAGCGACGCAGTCACAGATTTAGACGTATGCTTGGAATCATTATTTTGCTGGAAAGTAAATCATCGTCCTAGATGAAGATTTTGCGCTGATAGTTGTAGATTTTCATCCATAAATTTGCAGCATTAATTCTTCCTCTTATTGCAAGTAATTGCTCAAATCCCCCTTGAACTAAAACAACCCAAAAACATCATCGCATCGCCTTCATGTTTTAATGTTGCCACTCTGTTCTTTCGGAGGACAGCCTCACATTTCTTAAGCCATATCTTCTGTACATCATTATGTCCGAAAAGCTTAAATTTTATTCAATCACTCCATAGTAATTGTTCCCAGAAGTAATCTTCTCTGTCCAAGAATATTTTGGCAAAATTTAACCGAGCAACAATATGACATGTTTTGTTAGTTGTGGTTTGTCGTGATCGGTTTCCATAGACCAAGTACTTACGCTGAAACCCATTGTATCCAAACGTTTGGCGTTGTCTTTGAAAACAATTCTTGAGCTTATATTAACCTCGCAACACAGTCCTAATTCAGTTCTAGGTGAAAATTTGGGTTTTCTTTCAAGCAAATTCCCTGTAGTGTCAATCTGTTTAAACATCTTTACAACGGACTGTTACTTAGACTTAGGGATAGCTAAACGGTTTGAAATTATCCCGTAGCTATTTCCCAACTTGTCAAAGTTAATAATCCTCTGTTTCAAGTCAACGCTAAGCTACTTTGTCTTCCCCATCATTTTGTTAATTTACGAATAACTATATGCAGTACGTAATATTCTTTGCTGGAATTATCGCAATTGTTCTACTGAATAAATGAAGGCTTCACCGATATAATATTTATGTAAATTATTTATACTCGCACGAATCATTTTAAAACAATATTTTCTACTCTACGAATCATTTTGTTTTTTCCTAGTTTCCATAATTCGCCTATAATTAATTTACTGTACTTAACGTTTTGAAAACCAGCTTTTATATCCCTATATGTGTATATATTAAGATATAAAACCTGACATCATAGGGACATTATATTCTGAAAAATGTATAAAAATACTCAAACTTGATGGGTGTACGAATAATTTAATCGTTGAATATATATTACGTAGATATTTACTTTTTACATATAATCATTTCTTTGTCAGTGATCTTTTCCCAACAGTTGTCTATTAATCAAATTGCGCATTTAGCATAAAATCTCAAATCCTTTTTTTTTTTTAAATAGCATCGTCAATTCGAGATTGTGGGTTATGTTTGGGGTCTTCGTTTGGATCTGAGAAAGTGTTGAATTAGTTTAGAAACTAGACAAACAAGAGAATGTAGTAAAATTAAAAATTTCGTCTAGAGCATATCCAAGCATCGATCCGGAAGAATGTGCAAAATCAATACATGTTTTTATGATAGACTCTGTAGGAAAATAAAGAAATAGCCGAAACTATTCTGTTTGTGAGTTAAAGTATGAGGGACGTTTCTTGTCTAAGCCATGTGCATCTGTTCTCGGAACGCTAATTTTAGCGTCGTACATCGAACCCGATATAGTGTCAAAGAGGGCTTAGCCTCTTGGGATTCGCTAAACCCACGCTCACATTTTTTCCGCATGCCTCAAAGGTGAAAAAATGATCGCTGCTCTTGATAGGATGTTCAAAGCAAGGATGCCTGACGAAAAAGGTGTTACATCAGCTCTAAGACATTCAAATTATTGCTATTTATATCACCAACCACGTTCAGCAATATCTAAGTTGTTCGCTGTTCATAACGCTTTCTCAGATCAATGATTAGAAAATACTTCGAGCAAATGGAGCCTAAATGTCACACCGGCGGGAACCATCGCTGGCGCGATAGATTTTACAAAGAACTGAAGGAAATAACTGGAAGAATATCATTAGAGTAATTTTAACAATAGCCCAAACTGAAGTGGATATCATATATTAACTGTAGGAGAATATAATGTTATAAAATGTGAGGGACCATTAAACGAAAAGAGTAATAAAAGATACTGAAATTGGGAAACTTATTTGAGTGAAAAATTGTTTTAATAGAAGTATTTTATAAATATCATTCGACGCTTGTACTCTTTGCATAGTCATTATATAACACGGCCGGCCTGGTTCGATCCTGGGTTGTTTCCATGCTGGTCAGTACTGCCTCTGGTCAAATTATATTTATCTGTTTTCCGCATCATTCCTTTATCTGCTTCTGTCCTACATTGTATTCTTTGATCACAAATCAGGGATGATCAAATTTCGTTCGTATTTGAGTACTGCATCGGAACGCGGCGGAACTGTGCTTCAAAAGGACAAAGAACGCTTCCGATGACGATAATAATAAAAAAAAATAGCATAACAAAATAACGAAGAATGTCGCTGGGTTAATTTTCAATTGGTCTATAGAGTCATTGATACAACAAAATTAACCATATCCATTAAACTCTATATCGTGACACGTTGTTTTAACTTCCAAAATTTGGAGCTAGTTCAAACAACAGAGATAGAAGTCGTTCGGGAATTGAATGCAAAATGTTTCCTTTTAAGAAAACGGCTAATATTAACATAAACAGTGAAAACGGGTGATCTATATTCACTAAAACTCTATGTATATTTGAGAACGTTTTTTTACCTATTGATTTGAAAATATGTTTACCTATCTAATAGCGTGATACGGAGTAATAGCAATTTTCTATTGCAAGATTCCGAATTAAACAACTGATGATCAACGACTGAAATCCACAGCTAACTTTAGCAAATATCGATTAGAATGTGTTTATCCGAGCGTTTGTAAATCAACGCTCCCTCGCATTCGATTCAGTGGCATTTAGTCCCTAAATAAGTCGTCGAATATTGCGGGTTTGTGCACACAATCTAATTCTTGCTTCCTAAATATTTCTAAGATTTAATTCTATTTATAGTTTGGTAACCCATCTCAAAATGTAAATTACAAATTGGAAATACTAATATGAAAAAAAAAATACTAACATTTAAATATCTTGGAAGTGTTTTAACAGAGGACGCAAAGTGCGACACAGACATCCTGAGGCACAGTGGAACAACTAAAATACATTCCAAAAGCTAAGCAAATTACTAAGAAACAGAAAAATAATAGTTAGAAACAAAGAAAAGAGAACTAAACTTTTACGTGATATCAGTCCCCCTATATGGCAGTGAATGCAAGGCATTCTCCCCAAAGATGAAGAAGAAACTTGATACATCAGAAATGCGGTTCTATAGAAAAATGCTGAGAATGCCATGAACTGAATATGTGAGCAACAATGAAAATGGAAATAAAAAGAAAACACAAATAAAATCAAGGAGAGACAGTTAATCATTCTAGGATATATAGTGAGGGAAAAGGGCATGGAAAATCTGATACTCACAAGACAGATCGATTCATGCAGGACAGACAAAAACAGCACATAACCTCCATGGTGGCTTGAGTAAATGGATGGAAGAATAAGGTTTAAGAGAAATAATAAAACCACAAAGATTATCAGAGCTACGAAAGTCGAGAAATTGTGGAGAGCCATGAACCCCTACGTTATGAATGGTCACGGCACCAACATATGAACACAAGAACAAACTGACACAATTCAATGTTTAATAAACGAAAGTAGGTGAGAGATGTTCGTGACTTTTTAGAAAAATGCAAATTAGTATTTAAATTATTTTAATTTATTATTAATTTATGTGTTACATATTTTAAATAATATGACATTATTAATTTAAACGCTTTCTTTTAATGTATGTAGGCTTATTACTTACTAACTTTCGCTTATTAGACATAGAATTATGTCCCTTCAAGTCCTCCATAGTCAGAAATTTTCGCTACCCTGATACATATTTGTGAACGTACTTGAATTTTTTCAAAAAATACAAAAAAAAAAAAAAACCCAAAAAACAATAACAATTTTCTCTTGTGTGTAAATATTTGTTTAAAGAATAAAATCTTGGCATTTGACTTGATAAAGTCCTTCAGAGGAAGAAACGTTTCGGTGAAGATAAGTTTTCCTTTTGCATTTATTCATATTGTCTTTTTACGGATATATTCAATCAGAATTTTTTAAAGACACACACACACACACACACACACACATATATATATATATATATATATATATATATATATATATATTGGAAAATCTATTACAAAGGGGAAAATTTAAGTCGTATGTTGCTATTCGTATGTTGGTATTTTAGGACTTCATATCACACACACGATATTTGGATTGATGTTATTGCACATGGGCGTGTAATCATTTGAACGTAAATATCACTTTATTCCGAGGAAGCATTAGACGACAAAACGCGTCCTGCGGAATTGATAACATTTGAAGCAGATTTTTGTAAAATGGCTCTGTTATATAAACATTTATATATACATATATATATATATATATAAGATAAAACTCACTTTCTCTCACTATATATATATATATATATATATATATATATATATATATATATATATATATATATATAAATGTTTGCGTGTGTGTATCAATGTCTATGATTGCCTGCATTAGAATTTTGCGGCTTCTTTAAATTCAGCTTAGATTAATTGGTTTCCTTCCGCTTGAAGGAAATAATTACCTCCCTTGAACGAACTACTTGATCGCTAAGGGTACCTATAAATACAGCGTGAGTATCATACATTGCACTAAAGTCGAATTGAGAAAAACCCTAAATTTTACATAATTCTTTTATAAATTGTCTTGCAGCTGATCGACGTCAGTGCTAACATTTATGAATCGTTTCCATTCAAAGTTATATTAAATAACCTAATGCGCCATGTGTAAAAAAATAACTTAGGCTAGAAAATTCTTAGATGACCAGTGAAGAAAATAAGTTATTTATTGGGAGCATTAATAATTTCTTTTAGAAAAATGAATTGCTGGTAATTTTTTTCTCCAAATATGCATTGCTGGCGAATCTTTTTTTTTTTTTGTTAAATCTATGACCATAGTTGGGGCCCTAAGAGGTGCTGCGGGTCAAGATGAACCTTGAAAAAGCAACAATTAAGTGCTTTCTCTACGATACGGAAAAACTCCTGATCAGATGCCTTGCTGCCGAATGTAATTCATTGTCATGACCAGGACCGTAGTGTACTTGATGAGAATGTGTTGTTTTCCTTTAGTAAACGCAGGATTGATTCAGGTCAGTCCAACGCTTTCTTTCTGTCAACGCTTCCCGCACTCGAGACCTGTTGAAAGAAGCACTGAATGTGATAATTAAAATGGGATGTAGAAAACCTTTATTAAAATATCATCTTGCTCATCCGGTCCGGGCAGAGACAATAGTCGCCAGGAATCAACGTGGAGCTTATTAAAGACTTAAATCATATATACAAAATAAGAGAGAATAAAAGATGAAGATATACCCAAATGGAAATGACTGATTGGCGATAGAGTAAAAACATTGAATAGTGATATAATTTATATCTGATCAGCACAAGGAAAAATGGTTTCAGGACTTTGGCTTCTTAGTGGTCGGCACCGTTGTCTCGCTTATCTGTTAGTCTGATTCGATTTTCTTAGGAGGCAGCTGACATGTACATAAACTTTAGCAGCGATTAAGGCAATTCTTCCGATATTTGTCCCTCGACAGGCATCGATTTATAGGGGAGGAAACCTTATTCTTCATGGTCAGTAGAA
This sequence comes from Acanthosepion lycidas, assembly GCA_963932145.1. NCBI lineage: Eukaryota > Metazoa > Mollusca > Cephalopoda > Sepiida > Sepiidae > Acanthosepion > Acanthosepion lycidas. The sequence continues at coordinate 90,251,802 of OZ010591.1, read as the reverse complement.
TAACATTAGGCAATCGGTGACGAAACAAAATAAAATCTTGGAAGGTGAGCATTTAGATGACATGATTATTAATTAAATCATCATTGACAGGAGGATTGCCGGTAATCTTTAAATGAATTCTTTCAATTTAGCTTAACACATTATCTTAAAAAATTACCTGCTAATGACACAGTGAGTTGCCTTGAAATCACCTCACGTAACTTTAAGCAAGCATAATTTCTGGTATCACCTGTCACCTCAGCTGCTTGTCAAACCTAAAATTCAATCTAGATAGCACTCAGTTACGCTATTAGGAATGGGTTTTTAAAACAATATGTTTCTGTTTTAATATAAAGTGTTTTTTTTTATGACAATTATCTTGTACTTGTAAAATCATATAACTTTAATTATTTTCGATTAATTTATCCTAATTAGAATAAAATTGATTTTTACCAATACCTTAAATTTATTAATAAGCCAGTAATATATGTCTGCAAATAATGTTCTTTTATAATAGTGTTTCTGCATCAGAAGGGAGCCAAAGAATTCTAGGTTGAGTCTCACTAAGATATGTCAAACTTATTACAGCGTTAGATTTCAATTCTAGCCTTCCAATTTTAGTGTAAAGCAAGAAATGGAGCGTCAGAAAATAAATAGATAAATAAAGAGACCATTAGGTGCAATGGCCTGAAAAGCAGACACTCAGGCGTCTTAACAATAGAAACAAGAATCTCATCTGAAGGCTGTCAAGATTTTCGGAAAAAAATATTTCCTTGATAGCATTTACGATCACAAGTAATGCGCCATTTTAGAAACCTCTAAGGAAGTGCTAGCTTTCTCCACAATAAAAGATGAAAAAACATCGAATACAACCAAAAACATTGATTATCTGTAAAAGAAAGCTACGTTCTGTTCGTACTTCACTCAACCATACGGATACCGAAATAAAAGTATTTCCCGACAAGCATGTCATAGAGTTCAACGGAAGAGGATTTGTGCAAAATCAGGGATAAAACTCGCTAAGTCTGCATAAAATTGTGGCGACATTTAAAACCTTATTTATTCTTTATTCAAAACATAAACCATACATTCACGATTATCAAAAATAAAAGACTCTATGAAATACATAGAGATCTGTGTTCTACCCAGACGAAGAGTCTATCATTTATTGCATTTCCATATTCTCTGCAACAAAAAATAAAAAAGCGTAGAAATTGATGCTCCAGTTAATCACATCCGGCACCTACAATATTCCCAATCAGCAACACAAAGCCGCATATGCACACGCACACGCATCCAGGCATGCAAACAGAGCTGCCAAAACAATAATTTTGGTCACGTTCTGGGTTGGGGTCATTGCTTACAGTACTTTTAAAAGAGTTGAGAAATCTCAGTATACAACGACATCATTGTATGCGTTAGGATTTGGTCAAACACAACTAGAATTACCATAACACAGTTATGACTTGATATGCTCGCTATAAAAGGAACACACATACAAAGATGGCTACGTGTTCTTGCAGAAATTCGTAACGCCTGTTTTCCTGATAGGCACTGAATGTAAAATAAAAAAAAAATAAATCAGCTTTTTCAATATTGCAAGATTTATGAGAGAGGTTCGTTGTTTTTACGGTTTATCAATTATTTGCAAGTCATTCAAAGACATATTTTTTGAGATAATAAAAAATTAAGTGATGATGCAAGTCTTACTAATTATGTGGGGTCATTACATTCCTAAGTGTATTCGCGAGTACGAGATTATAATGAACACAACTGAAATCGGAACTCGGTTCCCCGATTAACAATTCGAAAAGAGCTTTCCATTAAACCACCTGAGCATCATTGTTAACAATACCTGGTATCCCCAAATGGTCACCCATCTATGTACTGACCATACGACCGTTTCTGAACGTTGGTGATTCTTATTAGACCCAGTCTTTCAACGTGAGGTAAAGACATCTCTCTCGCTCACTCTCTCTCTCTCTCTATATATATATATATATATATATATATATATAGAGAGAGAGAGAGAGAGAGAGATAGATAGATAGATAGATAGATAGTTATATATATATATATATATATATATATATATATATATATATATATATATATATATATATATAACTACGTGATTCCCGCTATGTTTAGCGTATTGAGTCCTCTACGTTTTAGTGTTAGTACTCGCTTTCTTCTTTAGAAGATTTAAGCCACTGGACAGTATATTTCGTCCTGTTCGGAAGCTTTTAGTTCTTTCTTTCTTTTTTTTATTTCCAGTTTTATCTCGGGTACCGATTTGTTTTGACATATCTACAAGTTGAGCCATCTGAGGTTTTTCCAAACGAGTAATGTTAATATATATATATATATATATATATATATATATATATATATATATATATATATATATATATATATATCTTTGTCATGTTGAATTGATAATGTTAATTATATTTTATGAATATGTCCTGAAGATAGTTTATTGGACCGAAACGTTCGACGTTGACATTATATTAACATTAAAATAGCATAATTGCATATAAAGATTTTTGTTTGTTTTTTTCCGTATATTTTTCTTCATACTGTCGAATCTATATCCATATATTTGTTTACATATATAGATAGATAGATAGATAGATAGATACATAGATACATAGATACATAGATAGATAGATATATGAAAATAGTTTTAATGTATGCTATATATATTTATAGGAATTAAAGTGCTCAATATCAGGATTAGAGCGTATGAAAATATAAAAGTGGACATTGAAGTCAACACACAGAGGCAAGTCTCATTCATGCTAAACATAATCTTCAGGTCATGTGCGTTGTGTTTTTGCTCGACTATTTATTTATACAACTCAGTGAGATATTGTGGTTATTCTAATGTGTTGCCTTGTGGTTAGTCTATTGCAACATTAAAACGGTTATTTAGGAGGGCAGTATCGGTTGTGATTCGAATTATTCTATTATATATTGAGTGAGAATAATTGTCTGCTCTGAATGCAGATTTTTGGCTATTTATTGCTCTAGTTAAATTTTTTATCTTATTTTATAATATTTTATTGTTCGGTGTTGTTAAATACGTTTTCCTGTGTATATCTGTGCGCAGGTGGCGTGTTAATTTATTTATTATTTATTTGTCTTTGATTATTTAATTTTAATTTTTTTTTTTTATTCTTGTTCGTCTGTTATTTTTCGATTTTTACATAAAGTAGTAAACATTTGATTTCATGCCTGCACCTCAAAATGCAAACATAAAAGCAATGTTTTTTTTTATTATTATAATATTATTATATTACATAATAAGTATACGCGAATTCTTCTAAACTACGTTTATTAAATATATCCACACATTTGTTTTAAAGCATAACTGGTTTTAACTGTGAAAGCTCGTACTGATGTAACAAAGGCCTCTTACATGCATACTTTTATACGGATCCCGAACTGCATCCTCTAATATATTATTCTACATCTCTTGTAGCTGTAGATGTATGTAGATCAACTTCATCTATACACGCATATATAAGTACACCGCAACTGACCAATGGTAAGAGACATTACAAACACATTGCAAACAACGAGAGGACTCTGGAATATTTGAGAGGACTTGATTGGTCAATAACCATTCGCTAACCGGGGTGTTGCATCATATTATTCATCTGCAGCAGCCATATTTCCAAAGTTTGAAAAGACGTTAGTTAAATAAATACAGAATCTTTTTTTAACATGTACATTCACACACACACAGACACACACACAGACTCACGCTCGCGCACGCACGCCCACGCGCAAAGACACAGACCCATATATATATATATATATATATATATATATATATATATATATATATATATATGAAGAAATATAGTCTTAAGATGTGCTATATTTATGGGATAAATTGCTCAATATCAGAGATAGAACGTGTGTAAATATAAAAGTGAACATAGAAGTCAACACTTAGAGGTGACAGGCTGTTTCATGCTAGATGCAATTGTCAGGCCATGTGGGCACACGTGGCATGACGATTGCATATAGCATGAAACAGCCTGTCGACTCTAAGTGTTGACTTCTATGTTCTCTTATATATATATATATATATATATATATATATATATATATATATATATATATATATATATATATATATATATATATATAAGGTCAATGTTTACTTTGGCTTAAAATGTTTTTAGGAGATATGAATTTTTATTTCTTTATGTACAAATACGCGAAGAAAATTAAGTCATATTCTCAAAATCAATATAATGGCTTCAAGGAATACTGTCAGGATAATGTGTATTTTACTTATTTTTATTCTGTTAGTTTGAATGACATGGTCCTGAGTTATCATTGAATCCGAAAAAAAATCAAAATAAAAGCAATGTCATATCACATCGGCTACAGCAGTTTATGGGAGTATTATGCAAGAAAAGGAATATTAATTCCGTTTGCATTTATGCTTATGTGGGCATTAATATATCTATGATGTAATAACAATTATTTTTTTTAACATACAACGTGTGTCATCACGTTCAATACCCTGTCTTCATCAGGCGCCAACCAGGGGTGATCTCACGGTTTCGCTTGCTAAGGCGGGACCGCCACCCTAGGCGTCACCAGCAGCATTTGCCACCAGACAGGGTATGAAGATAAGCTAACTAATTGTTCCTTTAAGTTAAATCTATCTGCAATGAAAGTTTCTTGAACGCGTTTGCCGTTATTGACGCGCTCGTAAAAGTCGTTATAGACGACCACGCAAATATCTCACTTGCGCATGTTAGGTCGGGGTGTTGCGCGCATTTTATTTGCTTGTTTCGACATCGACCAAATCCAACTTGACGCGTGTTGAACAGTTTTTTGAAGGCGATGCGAAACGCTTTTCAACCAACGGCCAGTGATGCCTATTTTTGAAAGGAAGGAAATGACCGAATGTCCCAGAAACCCACGACACCCAATCTCAATAGGCATCACGTGACACGTCCAACCATTTTCCATATACTTCGGCACGCAGTGACTCCTACCGGTTTTTTTTAGTTCGTGCGCCTCCACCCTGTTCTCTTCCCAAGGGACTGTTCTATTAGGAAACAGTCTTTTTAGAGTCGGACCACAACACAATGTCGAGACGCTTGTCTGTCTGTGCGATGTGTATTGGAAATTTTAAGGATATCATTAGATCCACTGAAACCTTCCAATCACTGGCACCACTCAGCAGCTTTATATTGGGGGTTGTTTGTTTTTTCTTTGCAGGGCATTCCCCTTCCTTATGGAATTCAATCTTAGTTTCCTTGGTTTCCATAAGCTGTTGATTTGCTGTCTCACATTGTGTTCTTATCAGATCCCTTATCACCTCTAATACCTTGTTGTGCCGCCACGTGTACATATGGAGCGAAAGTGGACAAGCAGAAAGCACATGAAGCAAGGTACCTCGGTATTTTTGACACGAAAAACAGATCTGTATCTGTGTATCCCCACATTTTCAGGTTTGTTTCATTTGGGAGAAGATCGTATGTAGATCGAAGAAGGAAAGATATCGTCAATGGTTCCAACGCATTTAATGAATTCCACGAAAGCTTAATGGGTTCGATATCATAACATATACTAACACAATAATATTCGAACAGAACGAATAGCTGAAAGAAATGACAAACTTGCTTAATTCTAAATGAGGGCTTTATAGCGCTAAGTCATACATGAGATTATATACCAAAAATTACATTTGTTCCACGTAGAATTAAACACAAACAGATATATGCTCCAACAAGTGGTGCAAAAATGTCGAAGAGACATAGGATGTTTTTGTATTAATTCTGATCGGCAAGTCGAGATAACTGGTTTACTCTAAGTTCCTGCAAAAGCCACAACGGGAAAAAATGTGAGGCCATGTTTTACAGGCATATTCCTATTCCCCAGCGGGGATTTGAAAGGATCGGATATATCTTGTTTATCAGTAGCAAAGATTATATTTCACAGAATGCTCAGATTATTTACATGTAGAGTAGGAATACATTGAAAGCACTTTAAAACTTCTCCAATTATTTTATATTCAATGCGAAAAAAATCCATAAAATATTTTAAAAGTTTAAACCGTCCTTCCTGAGAAACCCAATGAATCAAAAATATATTAACCTGCTTACTAATTCATCACATACAGAATCGAAAAGAATCTGTCTAAATTCAACTTTGTAAAATTTGTCACTACTGCATCCCAAATAAAAAAAGATCCAATACTAAACAAAACAATAAGCTAAAACATGAAGGAGGTGTTTGCTCCAACTCCTGTAATAATTGTTACAAAAATACACAGGTGAAACATCAGGGAATCTAAATAGAACATTATATGAACACAAAAGTGATATTTTACAAAATAATACATTAAATGATTTCGTTGTCTACCGTAATGAGACTGACCACAATTCTGACATAAAAAAATGCTACTTGTCAAACGAGAATATAATCCATTACGACGAATGAGGCACTCTAGAAAGTGCCTTATTCGTAAGGACATCTATAGTAAATTGTCGCCCTAACACTTACAAAAGTTCACCATTCTTGTCAGATATTCAAATATCACAGTGTGGAATACCTACTTGCAAATTAATGGAATGAAAAAGAAAAAAAGTCTCTAAATGTATTCGGCTAGACTAAAAAAAATAATTCGAATATTTTCAGCACCCCTATGTCGTGCGCATATGTAGTCGTACCAACAAAACAAATTTAGTCCGGATAAGTCATGAAGGAGGGAACGCTTCACATGTAAACATTCCCACTGTCATAAATTTCCCCTCATATATATATATATATATATATATATATATATATATATATATATATATATATATATATGTGTGTGTGTGTGTGTGTATTGATGAATATATATATATATATATATATATATATATATATATATATATATATATATATATCTCAGAACTTTGACAAATGGAAAACTTTTGAAGGAAACTAGATTTGATTACGTTTACATGGTTAGATGGATTGGTTTATATGGATGTCTAAAAAAAATATCGGCGAATAACCAACAAAAAACACTGTCAACTTTTGACCGGTTCTCCTGTCATTAAGCTGGACGTCCGACGGAGTTGACATTCCTTTGCCTCTGGATCTGGAACTTGTGTGCCTGTAATCTTGTCAATACCGAAATTATTTAAGGTTGCCAGCATCTCTATTACAATTCCGTCTCATACTTTTGATTTATTACTGTTCAGTTTCACCAGAGATGATTTCATTTCAGATTTTAATATTTTTTGTACTTCGATAGTTCTGTTTATTGCGAATTGCCTTCTTGGAAGTGTTCGTAAGTATTTTCATTCTATAATAATAGTGTTTAGATTCAATACATCCGATTCATGAGTATGTCTTATGTCTGGTTAGTTCTCTTTATATTTTTATGCATATTTACTTCATATGTAATCCTCTTTCTTCTTGTTTCTGCAGACATTTAGATGAGATATCCCCCTTTAACTTGACTGCATTCATCGATCTATGCAGCTGGACCGTAGTCGGGGCCATCGAAACAATGAATGATCCTTTCTTTAGCTGTATATTATGCGCTACGCCATACAGCTTTGAATTCAGAGTTACTTTCTTCGAGACCGGATGTCACCCAAGTAACTCAGTCTGTCCATTACCCAGGGAGGAGACGAAGAGGATTCATACCTTTCCGTAAATGAATATAATGGATCAGACTCTCAGACTCTCAGATTCTTCAGTCCTAACCGCTATCCATTACTTCACCGTGTCTAGACTGTATTTCTTCCTGATTTATTTATTCAGTGTTTTTGTGCCGTTTCTTGCATAGATTTTATCTTCTTTTCCTCATAACGATAATTTCAACGGTTATCCATCAAGTAATTTTTTATTTACATATTTATTAAATCTTTGCTATTTTATTTATTTATATTCCTTGTATATGATTTGTATAATTTTCTTTTTGAAATTATCATTTGATTTCTATTTGAAATAAAGTTTATTGAATTCAGTTTATTGGATTTTATAGACGTTTTAATCATGATATTTTGGGTATTGTATCAGGAATTTGGCCTTGTGGATGTGGAAATGCCATTATGTATCGAAGTTTTATTGACATGTGATGGAAATTGTTTATGTTTATATTCGATCCTAGGCAAATGTTCCAATGCTTTGACTTTTCAGCAGCTAGTATAAAAATGTCAGAATGTAAACAAAATAATTATCAATACCTTAATGAAAAGATCTAATTCTTGACATTAACTGAGACATTTAAAATTACTCGAAGAAAAACAGAATAAAATTGGCAAATTTGGTCATTTATTATATTAATTGCACACGAAGAATAATTCCCCTACATTTTTTTCTTTTTATAACAAGTGAGCGTGGAGGAGCATTGAAAAAGCGTAATGAGATGTGAGACATTGATGTATGGCTGATCATGTATGTTGGGAGATCAGCCCCTGTAAGATGGAGTAAAACGTACGGGAATTGAAGTCACGAAAGTCAGACATCTGAAAATATTGTTGCATATGCTACGCTATAAGAATATAATAAAGAAATAATTAAGGATTTGACAACAACACTTCAACAGAAATAGCATCAGCACTAAAAAGTAACTCCTTAGTAGGTGCAGTCACTCTGACATATAGCAGGAGTAGCACATATTAGCAGGTAGGTTGTGCTTAAATCTACTAATTCGGCACTCTGAATTGTCCCAACGGACAATATCTTAGCATTTGTCAGTGAATTGCGATTTCAATCTCAAGATCAATTAGTGTGAACTTGAACTCAAAAGAAACTGGGAGAGTAATAAATGTTCATAAAAGAACTAGATAATGTATCCCTAATCAGGGACAACGAAATGTGAACAATCCAAATCTACGTTACACAGATCTATAATCAGCTGATTAAACCAAAGAGCGCCATCACTGACAGTTCGGGACAATAAGAGGCGTCGATAAAATATAATATAAAATCATAGAATTTCAGAGAGAAACTTTAGCAGATTATACAGAATGTCGATACACATATGCAAAATACGTTTGCAAACGTAGACGAAGAGGCATAGTTTGAAATACTTAGCTTTCTTTGATTGTTGAAACAAATTTCTTTGAAGTAGCAAGTGCTTGGTTAATACCGATAATATAATTAGCGAGTAATTTGGCACTGAGGAAAGTCTGGACGCTGGATGTGTGAACAGAAAATAACCTTTTTACTTGAATTCAAACACTGTTCTTTTATTAATTCAAATTTTCATCCCATTTCATATTAAAATCGTTTCACATATTCTGGCTATTTTATTTTCTTTCTTTTGTCTATTCCTGTAAAAACAAGGTTTTCATTCGTACAAAGGATATCTCGCATAAGCACACGAATTAAATTTCCATCCTTTCCATCGGCTACCCCGAAAGGACGTGAGTAAAGGTAGTTATTATTTCGTACTCACTACAACTTCAAATATTATTTTTAGTGGAAACCCGTCTTCGAAATAGACGCCATGATTTTTATTTACAAAAAAGCTAGTATTACTTCTATCGGTCGATGCACACGAGAAAAAGGTGATAAAATGTACCAGTGTGGATTTCGAACATGTGTACTTCTTCGAAGGAAAAAAAAACACTATTTATCCGGGCCTGATGTAGAACGCTCGGCTGCAACAACAGTCTGTCCTTGTAAAGAATATATATGGATGTATTTGTTGGAGATTTTTTATCTAATTTGTAATTAGAGAAAAACATACAATTATGTTTTATGCAATTAAGTATTCATCATGGTTTGCAATTCAGTTTTGTCACTTACTAGACATCGGTATATTGTGATGTACAATTCTACAGTTTGAGTTGAAAAATTCCCGATGAACGCTTAAATATGTTTTTTCTTATAATATAATGTAAAACGTTACATATGATGGCGTTTAGCAGCAGTAAGAAAAAGCCGATGCATGGTTGGTGCAAGGTTATTTCAATATTTCAATTGAACGAGAACCTAAGCACCGAATTGGAATTATTTTCCTGTGTGTTTCTTGCTACAATTCGACAGTGAGTTTCCATTATGTACAATGAGAAGGTGCTGCAAAAATGTCAGTATAAGGAAACTGTATTGCAAACTGACACTAATGATTTGTTGTTAGGTTAAAAATTCAACAATACAATTCGAAGCGCTTTTTTTAAACAATTCATCCCAAGCAAGGCAGGAGTGCACTAGTACGCAAGGGGTTACAGAGAATTGAGAACAAGAATAAAGAGGGTTGCTTTAAGAAAGGATACCAGAGAAGGACGAGCAACAAGATCAAGGTATCAAAATTTGTCGATTGACATTACACTTGAATACGTGAAAATTAGAGTTATCAGGGAAGCAAACCACGGACAGGAAATGCGAGAGAATAAGCTGTCTGAGTAGAACAGACGGTTATATGCAACCGTTTCGACTGTGAAAGGGTGGGACCTAAATTCCAGACTAGTAGCTCGCTTAAATTCCTTCAGTCTCTGAACCAGCAAATGTAGCCCGTCGTAACAGTTGCCGTGCAAATATTTGTAGCAGAGACATATTGCATATTAGTCTCTGGGTTTTGTCAAGGACCTCGAGACATACAGCGGGGGCACCAGACCATATATGAAAGCAACATTCCATGCAAGGAAAGAATGGCTGATTTATAGATATGACGGATGGACTTAGACGAGAAAACTTTCTGGCACGACACGGTGAACCAACTTTCTTTACGCTAGATGAAGCTATTGATTCAATATATATGACTCAATATATATATATATATATATATATATATATATGTGTGTGTGTGTATGTGTATGTGTGTTTGTGTGTCTGAGTCTCTGTGTGTGTATACACACTAGCCGAGGTACCTGTCGTTTCCCGGTTGTACATGGCTGAAATTGTATAACCGAACCCCTCTGTGTAACCACAGGCACTGTCTCGAAATGGGTCCTCTGTTGTATGCATAATCCGTTGGTATATTAAGCTACTGCTTCATAATCATTTTTACGGTATGTCCTTCGTAAATCCTTCATTGTTCTTAATAAAGCAATTCCATCGATAAAACATTCTCTTGTAGTGGTTGCACGGGGTTAAATTGTTTCAATGTTTTAGATATTCAGTAAATTTCTTATGACCGTAATAAATTTCAAATAGCATGACATTTTTCACAAACAAAGACACGGATGAAGCGTCAGAGCTAGATTCAAATGCAAACGCATGAGCACTTCCTCCTTTGCATGTTTTTTGTATACCCGTGGCTAATAAGAGGTTCTTCCACACCTTTTAACGCTTCAATAATTCTTCTCAAACAATCTTTGCATCAAAGGTTGTTCGAATGCCAATTTATGAAGAAAATTTTGGCTAAATTGCAAATGGCGATTTTGACCTAGATCGTCAAAATTTCGTCCACTTAAGTGAAATAATTTACACCAAATATTCACGTAAGGCAATTTGTGTGTCACATGAAATTTACATTGCAAATGTGGAAATCATCTGATGAAAAACTAGGACGTTATGAGCTTTTTGATTAGTTTTTCCTGGTTTTTCGTTATAGGGGGTGGGGGAAGCAAGAATGGAATTAAGCCACACAGTCTTATTTCTTGCATGGTGGCAATTGTTTGCGATGCGTTTGAGGAAAATCGGATATAAAGTGAGGAATTTATTCAAATTTTCAATTTAAGTAGGACAAATAAATCTATTATTTTACAGTTTTTTGCAATTATTGTATGAAGCCCATGTTGAAGGCAAACTATCATGCACTCAAAATAAACCTCGTAAAATGAGCTATGTTTTACATTAAGTGGAAAGAGCATCAACACATCCAGTAAAAATTATGTTTTCGTGCCTTGGTTTTTTGTAAAAAGTCGTACACACCTTGGTTTCGAGAGATTTTTCGGCCAAACTTGGGAGCTTGCAAATAGGAAAGATAGTCGAAAATCGGTCTAGAAATGTCGACGTGCATAAATAGGACACACACACACACAGAGACAGACACACAGACACATAGACAGACACACACGCACACATAGACATGTGTTTCAGAGCTAAAGATATATATATATATATATATATATATATATATATATATATATATATATAATGGGAGTAACAGTAAAATTGTCCACATCGTGTGACAGCATAAGTGTCCGACCCACAAAAGTTTTAATATCTAAAAGAACCCTAAATTTGTTGAGTTTCCTTTTTCAATATCTTCAAAAAAGACATCCAGTAATCTTTATGCCATTTCTCGTAAGCATCACTGAAAGATCTTTTGAGTGATTCAGCTAGAAGCAAAAGAAGTTAAAATCGTTTTATGTCAGCGCAACTGTATTTCCAAATGAGCAATAGTGAAGTTATTTCAGGCCTTCTGTAATGGTGGCAAATTTCAGACACTGGCTTCCATTTTCAAAGTCCATTCAAGAACCATCAAGTGAAGGCTGTACATTTATTAAAAAAATAGGGAATAATAGAGAGGGTAACAGCAGGAAAAGTGGTTATCATTTCAATTTAGAGCAATAGAAATTTGTTAGAAAAAGATCCATCTCAATCCATAACACATTTGGCACTTGAGCGGGGAGTTTCATCTATGAAAGTTTAAAGAGCAGCGAAAAAAGAATTGAAAATGAAATCGTACCTGAAACCTATGCGGCACTTGTTACTCCAGGACAGAATGTTAGAAGGTTAGAGAGGGAGAATAACATCTTGAATACGTTAGAAAATCACCCTGAAATAATATATATACATACTTAGCTTAGATCAATACTGAACATGTCATTTTCATTTACAATCGAATTGATCACAATTCTTCTGTTTAGGATGGAGAATAATGATACATTCTTATTGCACAAAGTAGAGCCGAATAGTGGTATAAAAGCCTCCGAACATTCTAGTAAGATTAAATAATTTCAGAAAATTCCACGGCTAAAGCTTAATCTCACAATTGGACAATTTTAATCTTTTAATGTTACACCCGGTATATATAAAGGTTTAACGGCTATTGCTGCTTGGTATTGACGGCATGGTCCACTTTCAAATTTGTATACGCTCATTCTCGGATATTGAGCACCTTTACCTTACAAATAAAAAATACCTTCTAGCTATATTTTATCGCACACACACAGACACACACACACATTCACACATTCACACATCCAAACACACATACATAGATATTTATATATGCGTGTGTATGAGTGCGTGTATTAGTGTAGATGTGCATCCTATACACACTAAGACTGCAACATCTATTCTACAAACACACACACACACACACACACACACACACACACACATATATATATATATATATATATATATATATATATATATATATATATATATATCCTGAACATTGCTTTTAAACATGTCACAGATGATACTGTGTGTGTTGACCTCAGTTTACTTGAATATTTACATACGCTGTATCTCCTATATTGTTCTCTTTTATCTGTAAACATATCAAGCATTAACACTACATTCTTATCACACACATATATATATATATATATATATATATATATATATATATATATATATATATATATATATATATATATACTAGTAGCATGGCCCAGCGTTGTCCGTGCTTGATTCAAAAAACGTACGACTCATACAGTAATCGCTATCACTTTAATTAAAATAGTTTTGACCTTCCTTGCCTTAACAGGAGTGCCCTTTGCCGTGCTGATGTTGCTACATGCCTTACTTCTCACACTGCAAATTTTTCTAAGCTCTATACTAAACATTAAATCTGTTACGAAAAAAGAACTAAATAAAATGAACACAAAACGGTCAACTTTAAAAAAAGACTCGTAACTGGAAAAAACAAAAATACTTTTTCACACACAACCCAGTTCTGCGGAATCAGAATCAACGTTGAGTTTAAGCAAGCGAATGAGCCAATTGGAGTAAAATGCCATGCAGATTTAAATATTTCCCACTTGTGACGAATGCAGCTATCGATTTTTTTGGCATGCTAGCCTGCTTGTAAACATTCGTGTCAGTCAGCTGTTGGCTCTTACGCTGGCCAATGGAATTTTCCTGCCTATTCGTGGCAGCCAGCTATAGGCTCTCACTCTGGCCAGTAGAAAATAGCCGCAAACTATATGAAAACTGCCGTAGAAACATGAAAAAATCGATTATTTCTACTATCGATGAGTCTTGGACTTCCCGCTAACTTGGAGCATGTGCATGTAAATCTTGGTGCAAATCCGTTGGAAATTGCGGCCGTGCATTCATTACACACACATCTCCTGCCTTTTATATATATATATATATATATATATATTAGGTTGGTGCAAAAATAATTTCGTTTTCTAACATATGTTACTATGTGAGAAAACGAAATTATTTTTGCACCAACCTAATATATATATATATATATATATATATATATATGGTTTGGATGAGAGAGAGAGAGAGAGAGAGAGAGAGAGAGAGAGAGAGAGAGAAGAAACATTGTGTGTGTGTGTGTTCTAATTATGCCAAAGCACCAAATATAACTCAATCTTCTACGTTCATGGGTATTATATTAATGTTACAGCATATTCGCAAATATAATTTGTTCTCTGGATAAACACAATTTCTCTTAAATATTTCCCATGCAAAATGCCGTAAATATAAAATAACAAACAGCTAAATTTCATTTTAAAATGGCAACGCTTCCACGCGAAATTTATATTTTACACTGGTTGAAAAAGGGTATATTTTCTTGTAATACGTAAGTCATCTAAGAAGGGAACCTATTGAAGCAATCAATCATTCTACTAAATTACTTTTCCTGAACACATCTTAAACTATTAGGTTGGTTCAAAAATAATCACGTAACAATGTCGTTTTTTGACGTAGTTTTTAACGTCACAAACCGACATTATTACGTCATTATTTTTTAACCAACCTAATAGTAAGGTGTAGTAGATAAACGTGATAGAAAAAGATAAATAATTTTTGTGTATAAGACTTTCTTGTCACTTCTGTTTATCTATGTTTAATTATAGGTTTTATTTACGCTTTCATAAAGCTATGGTCGACTTCTTATAATATGCAAATGCTCTTGAATATAGATGATGGATCTCAGGACACCTCGATGGGGTGTAATGGTTTGCAAGCTTGTTTCGCTAGAACAATTACGACAGAGTAGTGAGATCGATCCTCATTGGGTCCCCTACTTTCGGCCTTGTGCCACATCTAAGCTAAGATCAGAAAATTACTTTGGGCACCTCAGCGTAGTGTAATGGTTAGCAAGCTTGTCTCGGTAAAATCGTGACAAACTGAAGAGTGAGTTCGATGCTTACTGGCCACACCATACTTTCTGCCTTCTGGCACATCTAAGCTACGCATAGAAAATCCATATAGATGATGGATTTTGGGAGTTAGCTGAAAAAGTCATTTGGCGATCGTCTTTCCTCATCTGATTTGCTGTTAAATTATTTCCTTAAAAAACAAATCTACATAAATGCACTAATGTTTACCTTCCACAAATTTCGAATTGGCCCGATATAGAAAAGTTACGAACAGTTATTGACTTTTGAATGTAGGAGAACGAAACGAAATGCGATTCCGGATTTTCAATATACAGTGGAACATCGATTCATGAAATTAATTCGTTCTTGAAGCCCGTTCGTAACCCGAACTTTTCGTATGCCGAAACTATTTTTCCAATATTTTCCGTAAAATGGATTAATCCAACAGCTGTAACGTTGTGATAAGAACAACGAAGTCGAGGACAATAGCCAGCACCTAACTAGTACAAACAAGTCTTGTCATTATATTAGGTTGGTGCAAAAATAATTTCGTTTTCTAGCATATGTTACTATGTGAGAAAACGAAATTATTTTTGCACCAACCTAATATTAATAGATGAAGAGATGTATTTCTAATTTTCTCAAAGGTATCTGTGCGTAATTGAATTCAACTGCAATTCGAATTCGGCTCTCCGTTCTCTAATTCCGAGCCACTGGCCATAGCACCGCTCGGCACATCCTCATTATCGGAGGGTATATAACCCGAAAGAATGGATTTATATACTACCAAAATTGCTTATTCTCCCACTTTTGAAATGAATCTAGAAAAATCTTTTGAAAATGTATCTCAATTTTCTTGTGTATCTTTATAATTTTTCCGATAGTAATTTGTGAATCGCCAAAATTGTGAAAGGGCGAAGTTTTGAAGCGAATAACAACAACATCATCAACAACAACAACAACAGCAACAACAACAACAACAACAACAACAACAACAACAACAATAATAATAATAATAATAATAATAATAATAATAATAATAATAATAATCCTTGCTGCACAGGACCAATGATTGTTAACTAGGAATTATCAAGCACATATACTAAAATATTGTCAGCCCAAAATGCAGATTCTGTGATAAATATCCAGAAACGAATGATCATCTTGTGTCAGATTGCACCATATTGGCGCCCACTGAGTATAAAACCCGGCATGACAGATTGGGCCAATATCTGCACTGGAAAATCTGCAACTTCTACGGGAAGGAAACTGAAAGAAACTGGTATGAACACCACCCAGACCAGGTTACAGAGATAGGATCTGTTACAATTGTATAGGACTGCGCAATGCACACTGACAGAAGAATCAAAGCCAACCGCTCAGACATTGTTATTAACAACCACAAACAAAAAAATAAGTACTTCCTTATTGATATGGCAGTCCCTGCAAACTGCAATGCATCTTTGAAGATATTCAAAAGGCTGTCAAAATACAAGGACTTTGAAATCGAAATCTCAAAAATGTGGCACATATGAGCATCAACAATCCCTATTGTAGATTGAGCCCTAGGATTGTTTGGAAAAGATTCCAGTAGATTAATTGAAGGGATTCCGGGAAGACCATGCATCAAAGAAATATAAAAAATGTTCTCACAAGTACAGTCCACACTTTAAGAAGGGCTTTATCTATTTTCTTTATCAGTGGAAAGAGTCATGATGCCATTTCTAACCTAAGATCTCTAAGAAAGAAATGTGCACTCGCCAGAAATCAAATGAAATAATAATAATAATAATAATAATAATAATAATAATAATAATAATATACCTACAGAATCCTTCTCTTCTGTATATTATTTTTTTGTTTTAAGTTAAATATTTGCAAAAATACATAGTTATCCTTGAAGTGAAACACTTATGAAAATACAATATTAACATCTT
>OZ010591.1:90144659-90229659 GCA_963932145.1 Acanthosepion lycidas | reverse complement strand
AAACTTAATAGCGAATACATTTTAAATTTTGATTTTGTAATTAGCAGTTTTAAATTTTAATATTAAATTTTATCATATAATTTAGTAATTATTGGTTGGAATAAATTTTTTTTTAATACTACCCATATTTTAAACATCTGAATAGATATTATAACATGATTTCGTTATCAAGCTTTTTGAATTTTCCTATACTTGTGTTTTGATTAGTCTATCTAGCCTTTGTAACAACGTTTTCCCCTTGCGAAGGATTGTTAATTAATTTGAAACTTCTAAAACCATTTATTTTACATTCAACGTCATCACTTGATAAGACACCGAGGGTGTTGAAACAAAATGGCTATATTTGTAGTGATTTTATAACATATTTATGTTATAAATTTTTTTAAATAAATAATTATATATATATATATATATATATATATATATATATATATATATATATATATATAAAGAAATATAGTCTTAAGGTGTGCTATATTTATGGAATAAAGTGCTCAATATCAGAGATAGAGCGTGTGTAAATATAAAAGTGAACATAGAAGTCAACACTTAGAGGCGACAGTCTGTTTCATGCTATATGCAATCGTCAGGCCACGTGTGCTGTTATTTTTCTCCGCTATTTATATATATATACGGGTTAGTGGTGCATTGTGGGTATTCTATTATGGCGGTTATTTCACCGGAAGTCGTTTGTTTATCTATTTAGGTCAAATTTTATTGCTTGTTTTTATTTTTGTTTCTTATTTTATTTATTTATTTATTTATTAACGTAGTAAAAATTTGTTTATATCACTTATTTAACAGTTTTGTTTTGGTTTGGGAATTTAATTAAAGCTATTTGTTCAGTTTTGGGGTTGATTGTTGTAGTTCATTCTAAGTATTATTTTGGCGGGAACAGTTTTTAATTGATTATCTTTATTTGGGATTGGTTTGTTTATTTATTTACTTGGATGAATTTAGGTTAATTTATTTTACTTGTATATTTTCTCTTTTCGGTTTTCGATTTTTAAGTAACATAGTATTTTTTTATGTTTTATTGTTATTTTGTTATTTTTGCTTATTAGTATATTTATTTGTTTTTTCCGTTTTTAATTTTTTAGGTTACGTAGTAAAAATTTATTTTCATGTCTGCATTTTGAGATGAGTTCGGATCTTTTGTTTAATAATTTATTTTGGTCGGGAAAAGTAATGATAGCTATTTTTTTCTCCGAGCAAAGTTTGCAAGTTTTTGATTGGTTATTGTAGGCTGATGATTTTTTCCTTATCTTCCAAGATATTTTTGGTGTGATGTTCGTTTTGTTTTTAATTTCCCAGATATACTTAGAAAGCATTGTACTGTTTGCATATTTACTATTTGTGAAAGATGTTTTGTGTGTATAATTTCTTTGTTTCCAGGGTCCTTCAGTTACTCCTATGTATACTTTTTCTTCATTATCTGGTGATTTTATTGTGGCTTGGTATATTACGTTGTTTTGTAAACAATTTCCGTTTAAGGGACATTCGTTCTTTATTCTGCAGTTGCACGTGGGTTTAATTTGTTCGTGTGGTTTGTTGATAATTTTCCTATTGTGCTTTTTTATTATTTGTGCCATGCTCTCGGTGCAGCTGTAGCTGATTTTTACAGTGTTTTTGTTGAATATGTTGTGTAAGTTGCTTGATTCTGGGAAGTGTTTGTGTAAGAGTTTGAAAAATATTTTCCCTACGTTTGTTTTTAAGTTCTTGCTGTACGGTGGGTTGAACCATATGATATTTCTTCTTCTGTTGGCCTTTTTTGTATTCTGTGGTGAGTATGTGAGTGTTTCTGGGAATCTGCTATCTTTTAGGGCTGTTTCATAGTCTTTCTTAGCTTTGTTAAATAGGGATTCATTGGAGGAATTGTCAGAGAGCCTGCGGTTAATCGATTTTGGTATCTGTTTGATTATAGAAGGTGGATGGTTGGAAGATGTGTGTATGTAGATTGGTTTGTCATTAGGTTTTCTATATGGTTTATGTGTGCCTTCTCTTAGGTTGAAGGTAACATCTAGAAAATCTACTTCGTTTAGGTTAGTTTTTATATCTATGTCGAATCCGTTATTTTTAAAAATCTTTATTATTGCTTTTCTAGTTTTGTCTGTGTTTTGTTTGTTACAGTTTCTTAAGATTATGAGACCTTCGTCCCTGTAGAGTCCTGTGTCATTTCTATCTATTATTTTGCTCAGTTCGTTTAGTAAGTAAATGCCTATGATTTCGCATGCTTCTGCACCGTCAAAGCTTCCCATTGTAGTGTCAAATATCCCATCTCTCTTTATCCATGCTTCTTCATTGTGGAATAATAGTGATTTACGGGAGTGCTTAATGATGTTGATTTCGCTTGGTTGTATTATTACTTGTTCCTGAGCTAAGTTGATGGCCTTATCTAGCATACGTTCTGTTATGGATGGGTAAAATTCTTTTATGTCTAATTGTAAGAATTGGCAGTTTTGTTTGTTAGTTATGCTGTGGAACCAGTCAATAGTTGTTTTCGTATTTTTCCACTGGTTTACTCCTAATTTCTTCCTAAGTTCAGAATTAATTCTTTCTAGTATTGTTTTACTTATTTTACCTAGTTCACTTTTGGCTGGGTTTATGAGTCGACATGCAGGATTGGTTTTGAAATTTTCTTTATGGTCTTTTAGTGTGATAAAGGCTCCTGCCTTGCTAATACAACTTATTCGGTCATCCAGGTCTAATTTTTGGGCGATTGTTTTAGCTTCCTTATTGATATCGTGTTCTGTTGTTTGGGGTGCCTTTTTGTATGTTTTGGTTATGTTGTTCTTCAGTAATTTATTGTGTGTAGGAGGACTTAGTTTGTATAAATTTCTCGTTTTGTCAGCAGCGATAAATACACTTGCTGAATTGTTTATTTTAGTTATATCTGCTTTTAGTTTTTTTTGGAATGCATCTTGTTTTTTGTGGAATTTTATATATATATATATATATATATATTTGTAATTCATAAACAAGGAATTATACGAGATTAACAACAATAACTAATAAAAACCAAATAAAGAAAATTGTGGGGACCCGTTCCCACGAACATCCTTAAGGGAGAAGATATGAAACATTCTATAACTTTTATACTTATTCTCAGTATTGTATCTAAGTATCACAGAATAGAAACATTTGAAATAAGTAGAAAGTCAACGTCTTTTACACTGGTTTATCACAGAGGAATTTGGTGCTGCACGATGGTGGGCTAAGTCCATAATCAAATGACTACACTTGAGAAGATTTATTAAAAAATACAATAATCGAAGACCAAAGAATATTGCGGGGTCCTTTATAGCAAATGTAATTTTGTATTTTTTTTTAAATTAAAGATGAATTCTAATTGCAATAACAGTAATTTAAACTAAAATTAATTTAAAAAAAAATGGCGTAACATTTGTTACAAGTTCATCTGAAAATTTTATCGAAATAAACAAGACACTGATAGTAGTACTACTAGTAAAATTAGCCGAAGGGAGAATATATTAAACATTAAAAGATATTAAAATTAAATTCTATAGCTTGTCTCTTCATTGTACCATATTTTTATTGATCTTACTATCATTATTTTATCTAAGAATCACACAATAGAAACATTCAAAATAAGTAGAAAGTCAACGTCGTTTCGACTGGTTTATCACAGTAGAATTTGGTGCTCCATGATATTTGGGATAATGCCCTAATCAAATGACTCAAAATGATAATCGAAGACCAAAGAATATTGTTGGGCACGTGTAGCGAATTTAATTTTGCAGTTTTTTTTTCACTATTAAAGGGGAATTCTAATTGCAATGACAGTAATGTTAAATTTAAACTAAAAATTAAAGAAAAAAGGTACTGTAACATTTGTTACAAGATCATCTGAAAACTTAGCGTAGGAAGCCCGGAAAATTACTTTGTATCTAATTTTATTAAGTTGAACATATTCAAATAAATTTACCTGAAAAGAACAACTGACACAACTTCCATTGTGTAAATTCATAAATAAATTCCTTATCTTGTTTTGTTAAAATTATCCGTTTCTTTCCTCGTCATTATCACTCTCCATTAATTTTCTTCGCGTGGATAAATCAACTGTTCATTTTAAGACGGAAGACCTACATCACCATTTCCTGCACAAATGTGACTTCTTTCCGAATACGCAAATATATACTACTTAAATAATTCACACATATATAAGAATGTTTTATTTTTGTTTTTGTATTCTTTTGAATATATAATTACACAGTAGTTAATCACTTTCTTTTCTTGGTTTCTAATGGAATTATTCATCTAGGCTCTTAATACACTGTTTAACTTTTGAAAAAGGCATATTTCTACTTGGCAATAAGTCTTCCGATTTTCACATCACGTTTATTAAAAGATATCTGAGATATTTCATTTTCGCACTTTCTTGATCCGTAGTTTTGTTTCCTGAATAATTTGTCTTACTGGAAACGATAAAAACATAATTAAAAGACATCTAGGGAGACGTCGAGAGAACGTTAGACAAAAATTGTAAGAAAACATAGGAACAATGTGGGGAAAAATGTTAAATATTTTAACTCTTACAACGAGAAGGAAAATCTAGTGAATATTACAATTGTCTGAAATCACGTCATGTTGCAAGATGTTGCGCTTTTCCCACACAACTAAATAGCATCTTTTCTTCACTGTATTTATTAAAAAATTACTCATTTTCCACACAAGCGCGTCACAGATTAATAGTGACACATGCCACAGTGGATAAAGGCGTTGGTTAGATCCAGTGACAGGAGTGTGAGTTCAATACCCGGTTAAGGCAGTGGAGAACTTTCAGAGTGAAAATTAACAGGAGATAACTGATAAGTGACATCCATTAAACATGGCACGTAGAACTAGAAGAGTTTACCCCAGTGAGCGAAAGAAAGTGTTCAGTTCGACATTCCAACCACCTGAAGAAGGCCGCAGTGTACAACAGCCGAAACGTTGTAATAAATATGACGACAAAGATGAGGGCAATAGTGAGAATAAGGTAGATAATATGGCATGAGATATGTTAGAAGAAAAGGAAAGAAACTGTATGAAACACTACCAACTTATCCAATACTGTATCATTTTATCTGACATTGTCTGATGGAAGTCAACAGTAATAAATATATATGCATTTTAATGACTTTTATTCTTCAAGTAGCAATCAAGGTGACTTCTTCTCTTTAACGACTATTGGATGTCCGCAGACCTCCTTAGACGTCAAGTGGAACTCGAATATCCGATCTAATTTTAAAGATGTTGGAGAACTGTACATTCTCACCCCCCATTAAGTATATGACTCCACCTTCTATACATTATATTTACAAGAGACTGATAAGACTAAAAATGTAGTGTTACGCCATCTAAGCTGGATTTGGCCAGTACTCAATTTTCCGTCTTGATAGCGTTCAAAATCATCTACCGTGTCTTGTGGATGATAAAAACTTTCCCACAGACGAAAATTACAGGCCTCTCGCTGCCCCATCGTCATTTCCATGGCATGTGATCTGGCAGTCTATATTCTTTAGAACCACCACCCTGAAATTTATAACTGGTACTTGCCATGATAGGTGAAAAAGGGAGAATCATCCCCCAATTCCTTTCGAATTCCTATAATAAATAGTAACTCCTAATTGGCCAGATTTTTCTCAAGAATTGTTACTTTGTTGACCAGACCTCCTGCAGGATATTTTCCTAATCACTACAAACCTGACCCCTTCAAGTCTAGGGTTAAACTTTATCTTGCCTACATAGCGACATAAAGATGTTGAAATTGTACACCCTTGTGCAAATTAATTGAAACAACCAATTTACTTACTTTTCTGTCACCATAGGGCCAGTTTTAGATCCCCTGGACAGACAGGGTGTAATCATTTATTTCTTTTTCTTTTTCCTCAGATAAGGTCATTTGCAGTGGTGTGCAGGATTAGGAATGCATTTTCGGACTATTCATCACGCTAAGACACTATTGTCTCGACTGTAACTTAGTCGTCATACGGCTATTATCTGCGATGGACTTTACTCCAAGACAGCGCACAAAAATTGTAACGCTGCACGAACAAACTGGCAAGCCTTACCAGCGAGCAAATCAAAGTATTATCAACTGGCTCGGAAACTCTCTTGAATTTAACTCAATCGAGAATCTATGGTCAATCTGCAAGGAAATACTTCGTTGAATGGACACACGAAGTACTAACATGTGTAGTGGGTCATGATTCATTCGAAAAATATGACAAAAAATGTAAAAATATCGGAATTATTCGTTTCGCATCAGTTAATTAGCACAAATGTTCGGTGAAGGATTCCCAGAGGAGTGAGTTGCACAATGTAATGTTGGAAGTGGAACGCCCTTCTTATCATAGAAATACGTAGAAAACTAGGGCGATTCAAACATGTGAACCTATCATTGCTGGTTTTGACTGCACATGGCTGAACTTGTTGAACCAAAGGAAGTGGCTGTGGAAAAGAGGGTACGATGTGAAAAATGTAATCCCAACGCTGCATTAATGGTTTTGTTCATTTTTTAATATTGTAAGGTAAAGATTAGGCTGCTCCGATCTAAATATGGCAGCAAAATAATTTGGGCATGATTACACACGTGTAAACGTAAAGTGTGGCAGAGAGAGTCATGAATTTCTAAAGTGTTACCAGATTCGGTTTGTTTTCCCATCATCTGCAATGACGTTCCTGTGATATAGGTTTCTCAGTTCCTGGTGAGAAACAAAGAAAAAAATATGCTGAGAATACCATGCGATTAACATGTGAGTAATGACCACGTTTGAAATAAAATGGAAACAAAAATCACATATTTAGAATCAGAAAGATCATTTAAATTGCTCGGGCAAATAATTAGGAAAGAGTCATTTCAAGAGATATTATTATCTGCTTTGAACTCTCCATCTGTCAGTGGCAAAATTTTAAAAAATTGCATGTATTCTTATTCGCAAAATATATAAGTTGACATTTCTTTCCGCGGTAGACCAGCTGCCATTCAAAGCTATAGACCGCAGTCTGTCCTGCTATTTACTCATTGTGGAGAAGACGAAGATTCATACCTTTAACAAGGGCATTATCAAGTAAGTGAGTATAATGGATACGACTGGAATTCGAACTCGGCTCTCCGATTCTTTAATACGAGACGCGATCTATTACTCCATCGTCTTACCCATCTTACTGGTATTAAAAGTGAAGACACAAGCGAAATGTGAAGCTTTGAGAAACACATGAGCCTGAAATAGAAAGCGTGTGGAAAGAGGGCGTGACATTGTAAAAATATTCAAGTCGTCCACAAAAAGAAAAACAAAAGGATCAGAAGAAAGCAGATAAAATGCAAATACAAGATTTTATAATCGAAATTAGTTGAGGTAATTTTACGACATTTTAGAATAGTTATTTCTTATGAAAACATTTTCCGTATGATATCAAATAGACTAGGCTGTAAGATTACTTAATGACTTCTACTACTACTTTAACTCACAATTTTTACTCGTACTGTTACTCGGTCTTGCTACATGATACGTTGTCATTTATTTCTACATGACGCCCCCCACCCCAAAAAAGCACAGCTCTATTCCAATGTGTGTTCCTTGAAGAGTATAACATTTCTAATGAATTAATGCTAATTCATGATAAATATGTTGATTGATTGTTTTTTGTTTAGCGCCAAATTAAACTTTATTTTTTAATATATATATATACACATACACATACACATATACATGTGCGCCTACAATTCATACAAACACATATATTCTTGTAAACACCCATATCCAAAATGCCCATACGTATATATATATAAATTCACATATAAATGTTCAAGTTCATCTACGTTTTAGAGTACATAGGAACAAGTACAGCATCCATGTGTTCCTACATTCATTTCAAAAACAAAAGTAATATTTTCCCTTTTTATATAGTTTTTTTTCTAAATATATGTAGTTAAATTGAGGTGGCTTTTATGTCTACATTTAAAAACCAACTCTTGTTCAGTAATATGTCCGGATCTTTTCATATATATATATACGCAAAGCAGGGTCTTATTCTGTCTGTCTTTAACTTTAAATATTTTAATTAAAAAAAAAAAAATGTCTGTTTGAAGAAAGTTAAAAAAAAAAGAAGTATAACAACTCGTTTTTTTTTTTTTTTTCAATTTATTCATTTAGGGTTACATATCTTATTAATTGTCACTTAGCTGGAGAATAATAGGTCGAATCATAGTTTTCCCCAGGATATTTGCCCGTATCTAAATATAACGAACTCAATGGGAATTGGAATTTGGCTGTTTAATTAACAATTATCCTACCCACCCGAACAATTAACCTTAGAGAACCTGGTATTGCCAAGTGGTCATTATCTAGGTACAGAAGACGCTCATGTTTCTTAATTTCGGTGATTGTACAGGAACCGGAGTTTCAGCGTAATATGGCCAAAGACTAATGATTTAAAAAAAAACACTTGAAAGATTACATATATATCGTTAATGATTCGGAATTTTTATCTTTCTTTGTAAATTATACGTTAATCACTTTTTATTTTCCACTATACTAACTGTGACCTTTAACTTAAAAATAGTTTAATTAAAAAAAAGTTTCTGTTTGAAGAATGTTAAAGTAAAAATACTTACTGTATAATCAAGTCATATTTTTACATCTTAACTTAAATCGGATTAACTTAAATCATTATGCGCCGGACAGACGCACCACACAAACACGCACGGAATCTTTTAGTATTATAGAGATTAACTTATTCTTACTGTGTGAATATTAACTGAAAAAATATAATATCATATCGCAATAATCCTCAATGAAGAGTTTTTATTGTCTGAAACAGATTAAGACAAAAAGTTCTAATAATGTTTCTGCTATAATACGATTCCGTCTAATATGTTCATTTCATCAAATATTTATTTATATAGATTCCCATTTTTTTCATTATGATCCTTACATCTTCCAATCATTAATATACAATAAAAAGAATATGCTGAATTTTGTCCTCCTGGAACTGTTTACTTAACCTGCCATAAGGTTTACTTTGACACAAAGTTAAGGTTAACGTTTGCTTTCTGTTCATTCCTCTCTGTTCTTCCTGAAACGCCTCAGGTATCAAGGCTTGTCACTCACCATCCTGTGTTAAATACAAAAGGAGCGTTATTGCCTGAGGGGGGCGGTTGTAAATCGATGTTATTTATCAAAATTAGGTTCAACCTGTTACAAATATACATGTAGGAAAAATCTCTTGGGGACTAAACTAATTATACTTAACCATGCAAGTTAGTTAAACAATACCCAGGCCGATGAACTCAGTTTTTGCTTGCTTTCATTGAAAGTTATTTACTGAGAATACATATGCGGCCGGTCTATACCTCATTTCACCAATAAATATGCAGCGAAGACGTGCTAAACATTTAGATTACTGTTGGCTACCAAAGTATAGAGCGAAGAGTAAAGATCAGTTACTGATGACAGTATTGATTTTCTAAGCGTTGCTTAGATGTGGCACAAGGCCGAAAGTATAGGGCACCCAATGATGATCGAACTCACTATACAGTCTGAACTGTTTTAGCGAGACAAGCATGCTAACCACTACGCAACACCGAGGTGCCCAAAAGTGATTTTCCAAGCATAGCTTAGATGTCGCACAAGGCTGGAAGTAGAGGGTCACCCAGTGAGAATCGAACTTACTACTCAGTCGTAATTGTTCTAGCGAGACAAGATCGTTAACCATTACACCGCCACGAGGTCCTATTCAGTTGCTGATGAGATTGAACATTTTCAAAGTAAACTGAACCAACATTTTTAATTGATTGAAATCTACACGTAGAATTAAAATTATGCATATATTGTTTTCATCGGTATCCTACCTACCAAGCAAGGCATTCCATTAAAACAGAAGGGGTTACAGGGTGTGGAAGAATTAGGAAGAGTTATTTTAATGATTAGCAGAAAGAGAAAAGAATAATCAGGAGAAAAATAGATAGAGATTGACATTGAACTTAAATGTTTGCAGATTAATGTTGGCTGGAAAGCAAGGAGCCAAAAGAGAGTTCCACAAGCGAGAAGTGCGACAGAAAAAACTCGTCACGATACAGTTGACTAGATTCAGCAGAGAATTCCTAACTGTAAATTGATGAAATCTCAATTTTCGCAATCACAGAAATATATACTTAAAGGCGAGAAGAAGCTATTACGAAAAGACGTACTGAGCGATGTTATTTTTTTCAATAAAGAAAACTGGTAAAGATTTTATTTTCATTTGCGAAAAAAAAAGAAGTATTTTTTTCGCCGAAGATAGGAAGTTCGTAAGATCTTGGATCAGTCGGAATTAATTTATGTTACGACGCGGCGAATAAAAGATAGCCATCAGCCCATGGCAATAATGAAAACTTCAAATTGGTCAAGTGGCCTACAAAACAGAATTCTGGAAGATAATTGTAATCAGGTCACGTACTGACCGAGAAAAAGGTCTGCTAGACTACCCCCAAGGAAAAAGAAGGGAAGGAATAAACTATTAACTATCCTTCGGAGATATCATTTGGTTTTGAAAAAAACAAAAAAAAAAAAACACCTGTTTTATGTTCAGACTTAGCCATGATAAGAGTTTGTTGCCTGGACGGATTGTGGCGACGGAAGCAAGTAGGCATTAAGGAGACAAAGAGATTCACTTGACCAACCCCAAAGATTATTTGACGAAAATCTCGTTGATGAATTCCAGATGAAATTCGGTTAAGATAGAGATTAAGGACCACACTACGAGTCGTAGGGGTCTGGTGAAAAAAGAAAAAGAAGAAAAGAAAAATAAAGAAGATATTTTTTTTCCTTTGAGCGACACTTTTAAACTGAGGCTAGTCTAGCCACACCCACGCTGCTGGGCGTTCATTGGCTGAATGGTGGCGTGAGCGGTTGGCGAAGATAATCATATGAAGGAGGGGAGGCCTGCTGAGGTCTCTGAGGGGATTGGTGTGAGATACCACGGTGAGAGAGAAGGGAGGCCTGTTGACGCCTCTGAAGGGATTGGTGTAAGATACCACTATGAGAAAGAAAGGAAACCTGTTGACTCCCTGTGAGGGGATTGGTGTAAGATACCAATATGAGAAAGGAGGAATTTGGAAGGACGAATCCCTTAAGAACCCCACTGGAGCAGAAAGTAATGGATTTCCAAAAATGGAAAGTAATAAATTTTCCTGTCCGAAAACAAAGAAAATCCTTATTGTGGATTTAGTATTATCGATGAACTGAAACCCCGACAAGCCCACACCCGGTTTTGGTCGGTGTCCATATAAACAGAGTCGCAACGAGTAGACGGCAGAAAAGAGTTGCAGTTGGAGAGAGAGACGCAGACGCAGAGTTGAGCTGTGAGCTCTGAGACCAGCCTCGCAGGAAGCTGACTGAAGACCCACGCATCCCGACTTCGACTTCTAGCCAAGAACGATTTATTTTTGAACAACGACTTGGACTCACACCACCAAAACAAGTTTTGCGAATATCGCCTGAAGATACCAAAAACCAGTTATCGAAAAACAACTTAAGATATTAAGACTCGCCTAACAAACACAAAGCGTCACGAATCCATAGAAGCGGGTTGGGAGAAAGACGCAGTCCTGTATTCGGCAACCAGATATAAAAATATTTTGTTATTCTTTTTTTAACACATTTGAACTATTCGAGTTGTTACTTTATTTTCTTTTACATATACTTGTGCGCTTTTAACTTTGCTCAGTCTCGGCTTGCATTACACCCCGGCGACTGATTGATTTCGTCTACCTAAGATCAAATCACAATGTGGGTAGATTAGACTAGAAGTCAAAGAAGTTACTTCGGTATTCAGACGTTGGAGGCGAGCTGGGAACGACAAAGCTGATACCGAATCTAACCAGATTCCCATCCGAATCAGCCAAGGATTAGAACGTCACATTTGGTGTCGTGACAGCAGGATCACGTCACATTTGGTGCCGCGACCAATACCAAGTCACATTGGTCGTCACAGGATAGCACGGGGGCAGAGAGAGGCCGGGGTGACGTCACACAAACATTATTATGCATTAGAAAATTAAAATGGCTAGTCTGGATTATTCTCAGGTTATTAATATTTGATTCTAGCATGGGCAACACTGTCAAAATAAAGCAAAGCTCTGAAATGTTTTATCATTTTTGTCCTTAAAAACGGTGTGTCAACACGAAGGTTATTCCTTTCATATAGAGATTTCTTCCAATGCTTCTCATAGAAATCATACATCTAACTCAGAAATCACCATTACTGATGTAGATATCTTCTGTGTGCCGGATCTCTTAAGTATATGGCTCTCCACAAGTTTCATATGTCGTGTGCCCACAAGGAGTTTTTTATCCTTTTGCTAAGACTCACACGTTCCGCCATCTATTCTCACAAACTCATCAGGTAAGTGGCTTAAGCTTTCTCCTATTTTTCTTACCTTCAATAAGTCTCCTGAGATTTAGGTTTTCCAAGCCTTCCGTCGTCATTATGTCTGGAAACAATTTCAATTATTTTCCCCTGATTACGACCTTTTTCCTTTGTGAGATGAATACACAAATTTAAGTGTGCTACTGGATTGTCATCTAGGTCCCACACGTTTATTGCTGAAATAGCTAAATGCAACCGCCATTTCTATCTCTAATAGTTTCTTCTTTCGAACTTCCAACCTGTGGAACTCTCTTCCATTTAATTTCTTCTCTGATAACTAGTCCTAAAAAGAATTAAATTCAACATCAATCACCACCACCTGTCTTCATGAATCCCCTTCATCTTTTGTAGCATTAGCACTGGGGCAGTCGTAACATTTTGTTCTAGGCCGAAAAGTTATCAAAGACTTAGCGTTAGTCACATCGACTAGGTCAAGCAGCAGGTATTTCTACGTCTCAGTGCATCAGGAAACATGCGAAATCAAATATTTTGAAACATGCCGAGATGGGTTTTAGCTTATATCGTATACACGTTTTTACCGTGAAAAATTTACTCAGAATTATACGTGTCACGATTTTAATAAGAATAAAAAAGTACACAAAAGTTACACAAGATGTAGCTCTGTCCTCAGGATATGAACATTGTATTCAAGAAAAGAACATATATACTATATTAAGTAATTACTTATATATATATATATATATATATATATATATATATATATATGTGTGTGTGTGTGAGTGTGTGTTCCATTAAAGACATCAGACAATATATTAAAAAGAAAAAGCCAACACTCAATAATGTTAACTACGGACACGGCAACAATGTGCTAAAGTGTTCGAAAAATAAAACATACCTAAAACTCTAGAAACATACACACAGCCAATGTCCACTTGTGCTTCTTGTAGTATTTAAAATAGATTCGGTTGCTTAATAAAACAAAGGGAAAACTAAAAAGTACCTATGTGATAAGTACGAAAATTATTATATATTACTTGTTAATCACAAGACAGAAATGAAGAACTGAGATTAATGTTATTAGTTATTTATATTCGGGTACGCCTGTGTCCTTCATAAGGGGTGCAAGAAATAAACAGAGAAACAGGGAAGACTAACCAACCGCGTTTATTTTTTCTTTTTTTGTCTGGTGTGAACCGGTTGTAGATGGTATTGTTAGTATAAGTCCCTGCTTTACTGCGAAACTTTTTTGAAAATGATTTCGGTGAACGCATTAGGTCTGTTTTGTTTTATCGTTGTCGAAGGTGAGGAAGTGTGATTTTGAAATAGGGGAAGAGGCTTTTAGGATCTGGGTGGGGACACATCTTTTCAAATCAACCTACACTGACCACATAAGGTACTTATGTGGTCAGTGTAGGTTGATTTGAAAAGATGTGTCTATATATATATATATATATATATATATATATATATATATATATATATATATATATATATGTGTGTGTGTGTGTGTGTGTGTGTGTGTGTTTAAAAATTTAGGATAGGGTGCATGTGTATAAATACAATATGAATAGCAGAGACAAAAGGAAAACTTATCTTAGCAGACGTCTTTGTTTTCTAGGGGACTTTATAACAGACAATGGACCTAAAACGATAACCAGCGTAATGGACCGAAACTTTGTCGTTTTATTAATAGACATAATAATAATAAAATTAATAATAAAATTAATAATAATAATAATAATAATAATAATAATAATAATAATAATAATAATAATAATAATAAAAATAATAACGTAATAATAATAATAATAATAATAATTACAATATTTCGTAGAAAATTAAATACGAATAAAAGAATAAACTGTTGGAATTCGAATAAAACTGACTTAAACTAATTGTCTAGCGCAAGTTGATAAAATAAAAATTATATCATCGCGTGGAAATAATAATTTAAGATATGGATAATTAACAGTTTTATCTAAGAACCCTTAAAATTATTTTAGATTTATATCCGTTAATAATTATTTCCTACACATTACCGAAATGAAACATACAAAATCACAAAACGAGATAAGTAAATAGAAATATAGACAACAAAACAATCTAAGCATATTATATTATCTTCATGAATAATGAACTTGAAAGAAATGTGATTTAATACAAAAATAATCACAAGCAGTAACACAAACACATGTATATATATATATATATATATATATATATATATATATATATATATATATATATATAATCTATGTGTAAATGAAAGCGGATCTCACATGATTGAATGATTGATTTTTTTACGTTTTAACAAACATTTATCAGTTATTTAAAGTTGAAATAATTTTTGTTTAATTTTTAAGAATATTTCATTATTTATTTTCGACTGAATATTTAATTAAGAATTATGTTTTAGAATAAAACTGACTTTCCCGATTCAAGTCATTCTTTGAAATCTGTAGATAAAAGAAGGAGAAGAGGATGCGAATGTAACAAGCACAATCTCACTCTAGAGTTCCCCATTCTTTTTCTATGTATCCAGACCCTTTACGATGTTGGTGATCATAGATCTTCACAATTTCATGTCATTTTATAGTTTTTAATACATTCTCTTTTTGTTATCTCTCCTAAAACCCGTACAACCATCAATTTATTCAAACTAACTTGGTAGGCTATCTGTTGTTTTCTTCTGTTTCCCTTGCATTAAATATGTCTTGTGAGTATCAATTTTAACAAACCTTATTTCCTCATTATTTGCACACTAAATTTCATCTCTTTCTAATGTTAACTATAAGTGTCGATTTTGTTTTCTTTTATTCTAAATCTTCATCAATGCTCACATGTTAGGTCCATGTTATTCTCACCATTCTTCTATGAATCCGTATTGGTGTTGATTCAAGTCTTCTAGTAATCTTCGAGTTGATTGGCCAGAAAGACTAATATTAAGTAATAGTTAACACTATAAAATAAAATTAAAAAACACATTATGTAATTTAAAGAAAAGATGTATTAATATAGAAGCGTGCATGGGCTTAAAAGTGTTAAAATGAAAAATAAATAACACATAACACAACATGTTTCGATGAACATCAGTTCATTTCGGATTATCCAGGTTAAAATCAACAGAATCGAAAAGGTGTTTGGCGAAACGCGTCGTTTATGGCTTTTCCACTGTCTATAATTGCCTATATTGATTTATTATGCTACTATACATCCTACAAACACACATATGAAATCATCTTTATATTTATCGATGTATCTAAACAGAAAGGGCTAAAATGCCCTGTAACATTTTTCCTGCAGAACTTTACATCAAAAGTTTTATATCCCACTGACCAAAAAGAATTATAGTCAACCAATTGTGGACTGCCGGGAACCGAAGTTTCTACTCCAATTTTCATACCTTGGGATAAATATAAACTATATTGCCGTTTAAGCATCTGCTAATCTCAAGACAGTAGCTCCTGCATTTTCAACAGCAAAAGATCGAATATATTATTAGAGATGACAGGAAAACAGCACAAATATGGTAGTCTGTTATGTGAGTGATTGCTTGTTTACCAGAATCTTTGAATATCTCACATTCCACACACTGTTCAACAAGGTGCAATAAACATCGAAGCGCATATTCATTCGCCACAGGCTTTCGTGGGCAGGCTATGTTATTTGATATGAAGTGAGCAAATTACCTTCTTAAATGATCTACAGCTAGCTCCTGTCTTGTAAACATACTACATAAAAGATTTTAAACTTAAATCTGACGCTTGTGATCGAAATAATGGAAGTGTTAAAGCTTTCAAATACAAGCAGCGTGTTGAGCGAATATCAAGTACGCAGGGAGAAACTGGACATAGCTGATCTAGAAATATACCAATTTGAATGTGATGAATATGGCTAAGTATGTCTCTACAATTTAGTCCTCGATGGCCACAATTGTGCCCTATTGGTAGATTTTTGAGAAAGACTGATCAATAACGCTAGAAATAATAATAATAATAATTGGTGTGTTCCCGAAGACTTAGAGAAAAGGCTATGGTCTCAGACATCAAAAAAGGGGACGAATAAAGAGAACAAAATTTACAAAACAGCCTCTGTATAGCACAACTTCGTTTGCTGTGTTTACAATTTGGTATTGCAAGTAACAGGATTTTGGCATCCTTTCTCACCAAGCACGGCAAAAAAACTCACGAGGACGCAAAAAATGTTAAAGAATGTTAAACACTGTTAACGTCATCTTCATTGCCATATTCACAACATTTCGGCCGTTATACGCTCCAACCTTCTTCGAAACGAAATAATAATGACAAAATTAATAACACAAAAAAATTGCAATAGGAACACTAGTAAAAAAAAAAATTACTTGCTGAGGCAGTATATTTATAAGTCCCAGAAATTCATACACAGATGTTGTCAAGGACACATGTCAAAGAGGATAAAGACGTTAGTTAGATTCAGTGACTATTTGTGAGTTCAATACCAAGCCACAGCAGTGGTGAACCAAAAACTTGGAGAATTGAGTTAAAGGGAAATAATTGAGGCATCAGGAAAAGGCATGGCACGTGGACTGTGGCATCCGAAAGAGCCATGAAAATTAGACAAATCTACCCATGTAAATAATACAAGTAATCATATTACCTCATCTTGGAGCTAGAGACAAAGTGTGAAAGAACGAGAGAAAAAGAAAACATTATTAAGCTGAGATAATAATAAAAGAATAGGAATTAATAAAAAAAATGACGATTGAAATTTTTGAAAATCAAAGCTGATTTGATAGCAAAATACATGAAGAAGTCTCCACAAGCGAGAACAGAAAGGGGGAAAACAGTTACTTTACTACTTACAAATATATCTATTCATTTTATTTGTACAATGGCGAGACCTAACTGTCCATCTAGTAATGCGCTTAAATTCATAAAATCGATGTAACTTTACCTTGAAAATATTTACTGAAAATCAAGGAAGTTACGTTACGGCTGTAGGGAAAATAACTGAAACTGAGATGCCAGATCAGTACCCTTAACATTGCAGGAATTTATCAAGAATCCCTACAAACATAGAAGAAACTAAGACCAGATGTACCAACAATTTTTGATGCACAAACGAATGGTAGACATATATTCGTAAGATAGTTTCGGTTGAGTAAGATTGTCTAGTCTAGTGCAACACATTGAACCAAATTTCTTAGTAGTAGACCTAGCAATTGATTCAGTATTAATTTTAGCGCAACGATTCATATTCCTGAAGCTTAACATCGGATAAGATGATGGAAGGTAAAAAAATATTACAAGAAGCATTATCGTTCTCAAGAGAACTAAAATCCCGAATCAAACTTATAGTGATACACGTTTAACGATTCAACAACCATGATTTATACATTTAGGAACTGCTTTGAAACCTAATAATATGCAAGTCACTTTCTTATATTTAGTTTTTCGATGAGTTTTACACAAAAGTGCAAGAACTTCCTTTCATTTTATTCACTATATAAAACTTCCTTTTTTTTCCGTTAACGATAGTTGAATTTTGTGAAGCAATGAGCAATTTATTACTATCTCCATTTATTTAAAAAAAATAATTTTCACTTTGGATGCCTATTGAAATGTTATTGATTCTGTTAAGATAAATTTTTATGATGGCATCATGGTAAAAATCTTCAAGGAAGAATACGAAAATAAAATCGAAAACATCAAATGCATGACGTTATATTTATTATTTATATATAAATATATATATATATACAATCATCAAAGGGTGAGAATATTTCGACTACTGCTTCTTCCAGAGGGAGCTGTGATCTTATTAAATGAGAAACACATGAGCCAGTCACAAAAATGGATTGGGAACATTTCTTTTCATAAGATGATTATCAATATTATGAGATTCGCTTCACAAGCGGCACTGAATGAAGATAAATTGCTTTTTTAGACAAAGACCACAGAACAAAGAACCCTGTTAGTACCCACGAAAATACAAAGAGGCGAAACGGGCCCACGGTAAATGATAAGACAGTGAAATAACAACGAGTTAAATTCTATGGAACATAAATATTTGTTAGTAAAATGATTAAAGTAATATACAAGGACATATTTTTTAAAGTAGTAATTTAGTCATACTTTACACTTCTCTGCTAGTGTTTGGCTTCAACGTTATTAATAATAATCGAAGATCACCTCTTTGTACCATGTTGAATAGGTTAGGAACTTTTGATTGTAAGTTAGAGAAATGGCTGAAACCGTATTCACCAAGATAAGATGAAGGAAATGCAGTAAAATACTACTGGGCTTTCTCCCAGTACAGTGTATATATTGTTAGTTGTATCACCCTTTTTGCAAACGTGATAGTTCCTATCTTTAAATCTTGATTGACATATTACATCACTCTACAATTCAGTGAGATTCCCCTAGAAACATATATCTATATCTGTAACATTATTTTCAAAAGGAAGTATCAATGAACAAGGTGAAATTTGGTTGGAGTAGTTGGCTAAAGTGAGGTTGCATATCAGCGAGCATGTTTTTAAAATAGTTAACCAAAAACGCAAGGTAACCTTAAAGGAATGCAAGGGAGATTATTGTGTGTTATCTCTTTTGACTGTGAGGTGCTCACTACATTATGATTATTATGTTTAACCTAGTTATTTATTGCAGCAAATATGAGAAAAAAAAAGAAAACATTTTCATTGATGATTAAAATACTATCGTAGGCATCAATTATTTTTTTTTGCTTGTGAAGACCGCATCAATCTTATATTAACCCCTAGGGACTACATGGACCAAGGGTGAAAACTAACGCCTTAGTTTGGAGTCTTCGAACAGCGGTAAATATAAACGTGTCTATAACTAGGGCGAGGCTTTAAGTTGAAGAACGTCGGTTAGTGAATTTACCTGAAAAGTGAGACACTTTGCCCCAAGTCTATTTCCCCGATATACGCTACAATACCACGTCTTTAAAGTCAGATGTGTGAAGGGTACTAGTCAGCAACATGACGACCACATCTAGTCATGGGACATATGATGGTGTATTAGCCCCGGAAAAATATTAATTTTATTTGCCAAATAAAAATAGGGACATCTCTCTTCTCGTTCAAGAGATTTTATTCAACGGTTTGAAGAAATTATGTTGGTTAATCTTTCATGGGCAGAGCTATTTATATATTCGATATATTATATTCTATATTTTATATTCTGACCATTCTATGTACTGAGTACTTCGTATTGGGATCCCTGGACCACACTCCTCAAGAGATTCGTATCTAACACGTTTATATCAAGATGGATACGACTAGCGATTTGAAACCCGAAAATTTCTTAGGAACAGATACGGTTTCTCTACACTTTCCGGTGAAAATTGTCCGACACATATTTAAATGTATTCATATCTAGAGACTGTTTTTGCCATGATTTTTAAAACCTTATATTTAAAACATTATGAACTGATTCTTTTTCACACGCGTGAGAATCGCTTTGTAGTAACTCTCATTCAAAATGAGCCAGAGACAATAAAGGATTATCCGTCGCATCTCATAATGACCTGTATGCGATACAGGCAATATAGATAAAAGGAATTCTACAGATTCACCAAAGATCGCTGTTTGTATATTGAATAAATAAGATCTAATCAGAAAGGCAATCCATATACGCTTGAGATAGGCCGGAGCACATGACGACCGTAACGTTGTAATAACAACAAAAAGGATGAGGACAATATTCCGAAAATAAATCGTGTAAATATCTAAGCAGATCTCTAACAATTCTCCAACGTAAGAAACGTATGAATCTGTTTGATGTACTGTAATATACATTGCAATTGTGATAACTTATTAATTCTCATTGTTTAATTTAAACGCACCTCATTCAAGTGACAATTTTTCTAATCGGTTTCCAGTGCCATTAAATTTTGATATCTTACATACTTGATTTCCCTACTTACACACTATCGAAAAGTACTATTTATTTCGATATCTTTTATTGTTACTCTACTATATAAGATTTAGATTTGGACGAGAAGTTACATTTCTAGCGTCGTTTAAATAAATTTTCATTCAAGGCAATGCCCAAGTACAACACAAAGTATAGGGCACCGACTGATTGATGTACATTTGACCGTTTATCAATCTTTTGCTCGCTATTTACAGCCAGAAAATGTTTTTAAATTGTAATAATTTTTTGGGAATTAGTAATAATTTATTGATAAAAGTCCAGTTAATTAACCCATAGCTAGGGAATCTTAGGAGGATTCATAGTTTTCCCAAGTGTATTTGCGCGTAAGTGGTTACAATAAACCCGAAGGGAAATTTAAATCTGCTCTCCGATTTCTGCTTCCGAGTTGTTATCCTTTAGACTTTCCCTACACCTGGATTTATGAAGTTTCTTGGTATCTTCTAGGTCCCGACTATTCCAGAGGTTGCTTAACTTTTGTGATTGTCTGATAAATGCTCTTTTGACGTGAAATCGCCATAAGCTGGTATGGGGTTACTGACTGAGGTTGTTAAATGGACGTAAGAGAGAGAAATGCAGAGTTTGAAGACGCAAGATAGATAACGATTGACACTAGACTTGAAGAAATTAAGATTGTATTGATCAGGAAAATAACGTGAGTCTGGTCAACACGGTATTCCAGTTTAGTAGTTCTTAAGATTTCAAATAACATTATCGTCAATATGCGAATTTGTACTCAGGCAGTTTAGGATCTGATGATCATCTAATATTATTCTATCGAGAACGGCCTTCACTCCCATCACTTGCTTGAAAAACGTATTGTTACTTGTATGGTTAACCGGGAAATGAATCGGTGAGTAGACACATGGGTAAACTGCGTTCAAACTTTTGAGAAGTAGCAAAGATGTTAATTACTGTGAATTAAATATTTGTACAACTATTGTAAACTTATGCACGTAATGACATTTAGCGCCTGTCCGGAGGGTACCATGTCATTTTATATATGTCGAGCGTCATTAAAGTTTAATCTACATTGCAAAAGACTATCATTGGTTATTGAGGAATTAGCCAAATATTACTGGACGGTATGACAATCACATACGCAATGGCAATGGTTAAGGTTTTATAAAATTCACCATCGCAGAAATCCACAAGAAACACATCATCATTGTACAAGGGGATTGAAATGTCAAAGAAGACCCAGGTGCAAAACGAGAACCGGGTAGGGACAGTCGGGAGATTTGGCATCAGCGTGACCTTAGAGTAGTTGAGTTTCCCAGAAAACACCTAGGCTTTACAGGGGTTAATACTCTACATCAACCATAAGCTGTGTCGAACCACAACCTGGTACTCATCTAAGGGTAAAGACCACAACCAGGTTGACTTCATTCTGGTTCCGCAAGTGAAGTCCAGCATCAATAAAACTAAAACAGGTAGATTCCCTGGTGCAGACATCGGCAGCAATAATGACCTTTTCATGACAATATTCAAGCTGACGTTGAAAACTAAACATTGTCATAAGAGCCTCCGCATCTACCAAATATCCATGTCCTGCACATAGACAATAGGAAGAATACCTGTGGCAACTTCACATATGTCCTTATTTTATGCAATGTATTCAATGTATATAAATGAACATTTTTCTCCACTATCTACTTGTAGCTCTTATCAATATTTTTTTTTTCTTTTTTATATTAATATCCGATTCTTCATCTCTGTGCTGGCGGGCACTACGACGTGGTGCAAGCTTGTTTCGCCAGATCAATTAGGACTAAGTTGTGTGATCGATTCTCACTGAGTACTCTGCACATTCGGCCTGGTGCTACATCTAAGCTATGCTTAGAAATTAATTTTGGGCACTTCCACGTGGTGTTATGTTTAGCCGGCTTGTCTCGCCAGATCAATTACGACTGAGTAGTTAGTTTTCTTCTCACTGGGTGCCTCATACTTTCGGCTTTTTGCCACATCTACGCTTAGAAAATGACCTATATGCAGTTTTCGATCAGGACATCGAAAGCCACTGATCTCTACAACATTATCTATGTAATTTTTAGAAAAGATTAACCCGTGATAAACCAATTTTTTTGCACAAGGTAGTATGTTATCTCGTTGTTTCCATTTCTCTCTGTTGATTTCGCGAGTCAACTGAGCGTGGAATTTTGCGGGTCTTCTATCTTCATAAGATATCCCAGAGTATTTTTATCTGCATCTCAGTATAAACATCTTTTTTACATCTTCCTTGGAACCTAGACGTTTCTTCCATGATTCACACATAATATTCTCTATATCGTTAGATTCGCATCGTTGTTGCAACAGGTCACTTATTTATCATTTTAATAGATCTGATGATGTCAATCTACGTAAGATACTAAGAATATCAGCAGAATCTTGGTAACACAAAATTTGCTGATGACGCCGTGTGAAAGGCAGGCATAGAAACAAATACGTATGAAAATCAAAAGTAAATATAGGAAAAACTAACCATGATTTGTAAGAAAATATATCATTTCAATCAAGAGAAAAAGAGATATCAGCATAACGTAATTTTATATGTTTAAATATATGTGAAATGTTTTAACAGATGACGAAGAATGCAACACCAAAAGCCTAAAGCACAATGACTTAAAAATAATGGCTTTCAAAGGTTAATTAAAGTATCAAGAAAAAGAGAAATGCTTTAGAAAACAAGAAGAGTGGGGCTGGACTGCTATTACATATCAGTCTTACTATATGGCAAGAAAGCCGAAGGATTACTACGAATCTGCCCACTGATAATCGATTATAATTCTCTTACGTTGGCCTGAATGTGTGACACAGAGATAATTCTTGTATCTAAAAAAAACATTTTGTGTTACAGGTTAAAAATATATTTCTATGAAGTGCGGAACTTGATATATACCGGAAAGGGATATACATTTCGTGCCAAACTATAATCGAAATAACTTTTTTCTAATATTTCAAAAACCCTCCAATCAATTCACACGAAACCTTGACACAATGTTGGAAACACAGACCTGCGTATTCACTAAAATTTTTGTACTGATCTGCGCAATGTAAACAAACTGGCGCCGTATTTGTTATCAGCACGGTGATTTGAGAGTGCCAAATTATTAGAAAATTTCAAGAATTTTGTGAAAAGATGGGTCGTACAAGCAGTTTAAGTGATGCTGAAAAGAAAACTATATCACCTCAGAACTCTCAAAAGGTAAATCTACCCTAGAAATTTCTAAAATGATTGGGAGGTGTCATAAAAAAAAACTAAAATAAAACCCAGTTCACCGCCGACCCTACACAAGTACGCAAAAGGGCAGATAAAGGCAAACCGAAGGTTATTTCACGTCGATTCATGTCACGACTTAAACGAGAGGCCACGAAGGACCCTGGACTTACCAGTCAAGAGCTTTTCAGTCGCATTGGGGATCCTACTCTGTCTAAAAGTATTTGGTGTCGGTATCTGAGGGAAATAGCAACAACAGTCAAACCTGTTGACGAGAAATCACTTTCAAAATCGATTGAAATGGGCCGAGGATAATATGAAGATTGACTTCTCTAAAGTTTTCTCCACAGACGAAAATCGAGCAACACTTGATTAGCCCGATATATGGTGCAAAGGCTGGATAATGAACGGACAGAATAGCCATCAGCGTTTGAGACGCCAACAAGGCAGTGGAGGCATAATGATCTAGAGTGGTATTATTGGAAAAACATTAGTGGGCCCATGGAGAGTACCAGACTGCTGATTCATACATAGCGTTTATGAAGGAGGATCTTGAACCGTGGATGAAAATGCAAAGAGTTGCCTTCAAAAGAGCTATTGTTTTTATGCAAGATAATGCTCCATCACATGCTGCTCACAAGACTACGGAATATTTGAAACAGTTAGGCTTCGATGGACCTCGAAAAATGAAGTGGCCACCAAATTCTCCGGATTGAACCCAATCGAAAACCTTTGGAGCATCATGAAGCGAAGACTGTACTCCAACGGACGACAATTTAGGAGCAACTTTGAGTTGTGGGAAGCAATTCTTGACATATCTCGCGGCATTACAGCCGATGATATCCTACAATTAACAAATTCTATGGATCGTAGATTGTTCAAATAATTTCAAAACTGGGAAAGCACATTCCCTATTAATTTGTTTATAACTGTGCCTTTCTTTGTATCTGTTATTATTTGTTTCATTATCTTATCTATTATGTTCTTTTGGTCATAAACATTCACGTGCAACATTAATAAATGTTTCGTTTGCTCAATTCTGGGAATTTTACTAAACCTTTTGGCACGCTCAAATCACCGTGCTGATAACAAATATGGCGCCAGTTTGTTTACATTGCGCAGATCAGTAGAAAAAAAGTCAGTGATTGCGCAGGCCAGTGTTGCGAACATTGTGTGAAAATTTTGTGTGAATTGATTGGACAGTTTTTGAAATATTAGAAAAAACAGTTATCTCGATAATAATTTGGCACCGAGTGTATTTGATCGAAGTAGCTAAGTGGCTTTTGGCTACTGTAATGAAGTAGTATACGGTAGCAGTAATCGACTGGTACTCGTAATAGGTGTAAACCAATAGGATTAGCAAATGGTGTGGTCCAATGGGCGTCGTCATAGACTTAAACTCTGTCGTACCTACACGTCCGTCTGTATTTATGACAGACACCAGCCAATCTTATTCCAGTGAGGGGGAACTCAGGTGTATGCATATTCCATTATATCAACACTTTTTATGACTAAGAAACTACTCTCGCTATTCCCGGATTCTGT
This sequence comes from Acanthosepion lycidas, assembly GCA_963932145.1. Classification (NCBI taxonomy): domain Eukaryota; kingdom Metazoa; phylum Mollusca; class Cephalopoda; order Sepiida; family Sepiidae; genus Acanthosepion; species Acanthosepion lycidas. Next base: position 90,204,585 of record OZ010591.1, on the reverse strand, counting down.
GCCATGACTTAACCACACCTTTGGCTTCAAGGAAATGAGCAGTTTAAGTGGACATTCTTATTGTAACTGACATGTTATCTCGTACACTAAAATTAATTATCCTATAGATGGGAAAAAAACATTATGTATACAGACTGATGCACCACTCTGAAGAAATCATTACGTCAGTATAGCATATAACAGGCAAAGTCGTGAGTGAATGATCAAATACAATTAGTAAACAATGATTGGGCAACTTCTTTTTTTACTCGAGAAGTAACGAACCGACAATAGCAAGACTATTGAATAGTGTGCTCAAGATCACAATGATATGCAATGTTCTATACTTCTCAGTTACTTAAAAAAAACACATTTATTTTTTTGAATCTTTCATTTTCAGTATATGGCCGTTTTTTTTTTCAGGATCCCTTTTCGTGAATAATTTGTTCCGTGTAAGACTTCTTTGTCGAATCTTGTGACAATGCTTTTGACAAGCTTTGAAAAATCTATTGATACGAAAATAAAACATTACAAAAACTAGGGAACGCCTGATATAATTGTACATCTGGCGATCACATGTTTAAGTTAATCCTTACGTTTTAGTAACAAATAATATGTCTATCTACAATTCAAACAAAGTTTTCACACCTCCACAAAAAGAAAATATCTGAAGAATCCATCGGCAATATGTAGAACATATTTAATGTGCTTCTTTCAGGACTCTGACCAGTATTGTAATCTGAGAGTTCTCAACATGAATAAAAGAATGAGAAAGGCTTAACTTCCTAAAAGACACTCAATGATGCCAAATCTGCGCATTACAATGTGAGTTCTCAGGAATATTAAAAAAGGCACATTCAACCTGACCATATTTGAGCTTGGCTCAGGCGATGATAGATCTCCAAATTGTATCATTTTACTATAACAGTAGTAGCAATCGATAAATCTATAAACCTATCTATCTATCTATCTATCTATATATATATATATATATAGAGAGAGAGAGAGAGACAGAGAGACAGAGAGAGAGATAGATAGATAGATAGATAGATAGATAGATATCTCTCTCTCTCTCTCTATATATATATATATGTATAGAGAGAGAGAGATAGATAGATAAATAGATAGATAGATAACTAGCTAATATCTTGTTAATCGTATGGATAATCTCAAGTTGGATGAAATCTGAGAGCTCAATGTTAAATCAGTGCGAATAATTTAATTTAATGAAAAACACCACTTTAAGGCTCCATTAGTTATAAGTTATTTCACCAGAGAATTTTATTTTTTCTCTGGATATTCAGACTTCATTTTCAAAGGTGAAAAGAAAAAATGAAATATATATATATATATATATATATATATATATATATATATATATATATTTAATATCTAAACAAACACTAAACTAATTGTGGTTCGTTTTTAGAGGCTTCCAGATAAGACGTTTACCCGTACTGATACCACTCCTCTCAAGAATCATTGAAAAATCCTTCGAATTATTCAAGTAGAAGCAGAACTGGTTAAAATGGTTTTGCTTCAGCTCCACTATCTTCCGAACTGAGCAATGTTAAGAGGAAAAATATCCTTGAAGCCTTCAGTAATGGTACCAGCATTCATCAACCATCTTCCTTCTTCAAAGTCCATTTAATATCCATCAAGAGAACTGTGACTAAGTTTAAAAGAGAGGAGGCAGTAGTGAGGAAAACTGGATCAGGAGATCACAAACTTATAGCTAAGATCCAACTCAATAAAAAATCCTTTGGAATATCTGACAGGAGCTTGATCTATCACTTTCCAAAGAGCAGTGTAAGAAGACTGAAAATGAAATCTTACGGGAAACGTCTGGGAGACCTCCCTCATAGAAATTCAGAAGGTAAGAGAGGGTGAAGATCATCTTAAACTCGTTAAAAAATAAATTATTAAAGAATAATATATGTATATTATGAATAAGAAGTTTGTAATCCTGGGTTTCACGATTTTGCTATCATCAGACAACTGATGCTCGCAAAAGCGGGAAACCCAGGCTTGCATTCATATCCATCACAATTGAATATATCTATCTATCTATACACACACACACACACACTCACACACACACATACACACACACATATATATATATATATATATATATATATATATATATAAATATATATGTATATGTGCATATACATATATATATATATATATATGTATATGCACATATACATATATATATATATATATATATATATATATATATATATATATATATATATGTGTGTGTGTGTGTGTGTGCGTGTGTATGGGAAATTAATTTCAATCTTTCATGAGCTTCCCATGTTGAGTTATGATTAATTCATGATGAACATATCATATATGTCAATGATCGATTTCATCACGATTCTTCTGCTAAGGTAAGAGAGCAAGTATAGGTTTTTATTGCTCAAAGAAGAGTCCAATAGTGTTATGAAACCATAGGAACCTTCTAGTAAGATATCTTTAATCATTTCTAAGATACAACGATTTAAAATCAATCTAATAAATTTTGCTTTTACACGATTTGAACAAATATATATATATATATATATATATATATATATATATATATATATATATATATATATATATATATGTGTGTATGTATATATATATATATATGTGTGTGCGTGTGTGTGTTTGTGTGTGTGCGCACGTGTGTGTGTGTATGTGTGTGTGTGTAACTATTGTGAAACCGGAAACTACCTACACAATAGACTCTTCCAGGCCTATATTAAGTAGGCGACATACCACTCTACATGAGAGTGATAGAGAGTGACACAGAGAGACAGTGAGAGTCTCATACGACTACCAGTGTTGGACCCTAACTTATAGTAAGCTCTGCTTACACAATCTCTGTAACCTGTTGTTAATATATATTTCTTACATCTAATCCGTTTTCCATGTTTTAACTCTGTGGGCCCAACTTTAGCAACCACATCAGTAACTATTAATTCAAAAATCTGTACTCGTTTTTTTTGTATTGTTCATAGATGCAACCGATATAATTTTGAAAATTCTATTTTGAATATAAACAAAAATATATTTTATAAAATACAGAATATATAGTAACGAAAACATAAACATTTTTTAGAACAGTCAGCAATAATATTAGTCTTGACCTAGCATCTTAGATTTAGCAGTCACTTTCCTATTCCTTAATGTAGCTTCGCTGTGAATTTTCTCTAAGTACTTTTACAGTAATTTTGTAGATAAACTTTCCGCTATAGTACCCAGATTTTATGAAATTAAACAGAGTACTAGATTATCAATAAGGTTTCATTAGTTTTCACTTAAATCGGCTAGAATTTCTACCTGTTTCTTTTATCGTACCTCTCGCTTTTGGAATTGTCTTCCGTTTCCATCCTTTCCAGTCAACATGACAATAATTAAATGCAACGTGGCAATAATCAAATGAAATATCTATCGTTATCTCCTGTCTTCTTGCTTACTCTTCTTTATTGTTATATCTCCTTAAAAATGATTATCTTTTTTCTCATTCTTTCACACACAATAACCACTTGTGTCTTAGTGATTTTACTGTCTTTCTTGCGGTGAAATGATTAAAAAAATGTTAAAGACTGAGTAATGTTAGTCCTCATTCTAATATTATATCATTTAGAAATATGAATCTTGTATTACAATTAAAATTATCCCTCTTAAGTGTCATAAATATATTTTTAATCAGTGTAAACATTTAGTCCTACACATTATCCAAAACATCCCATCTGTTTATTTTTGTCATTCCGTCGATATAGTGCTTTCAGGATGAATGTTGATCGGATGAAAATGTTGACCTTTCAACAACTCCTCAGATTCCAGGAAATGACAGAAATCTAGCTGTACCAAATCTGGCCTGGGGGTTCCAAAAATATGAATATTTGGTCCCAAACCATTTGAAATTTTGTTTATAGTAGTGCGAAATTTTTTGTCATGATTCAACGAAAAGTTTATCATAAAAACCTGACAGTGGGGATACGTTGATTACTGCTGTCGTTTCTGTGCAATATACAGCAGCGAATTTAGATTGACGATACACTTCCAGTGTCAAGATATATAATCAGAGTTTAGTGCTTAATGCATATCTCGCACGTAATATTTATGCCTATTTTATACCCTGTGTTATTCAATGGCAACGAATAGTGAAATGACGCTGAAGAGATTTGAACAAGTATACTATAGAATACTTGTTCAAAGATTTCTGTAAAAGACTTTACTGTAAGAATTCTATACGGAAGCCACTAGCTGTATCGTCTAAAAAAATTAATGAGGAATTGTTTCGAAGTAAATATTGTTCTTGAAGTTACTACTGAAAACATGGAGAAATGTGATAATTCGGTTGTTCAGATTTGCATGCTAAATATTCACCTTAGTTTAAAATCAAACTAATTATAACTTATCTCACAGACGAATATGATCGTCACTACTTTTCAGCATGCTAGGCCAAATATTATGATAACTAATCAACCTCTGTCTACCGTACATCTAATGCATTTATTCAAAACACACAACATTCTTATTTCCATTGTTTTAATGATTAAGAACCCTGCTTTTATCAAGCTTAAGGCGTGAATATGCTGTCAGAAAATGTGAAAAATGACAAATAACTAAATAATGCATGTACCCGCCAACTATGATACTTCATTTCCTAGCTGAACATAGTGTAGATAGAGAAGGCGCTTATTTTCCTTTGACGGTGGCTTAATGATGTCTGTACAGTGACGAAAGCGGTAGTCAATTTAAGCTGGTTTACAGCTGCTAGCACGTTAGGATGCTTTCCTTTAGTCTGGTCCGACTCGCTATTTCCCGGTCCTGTAATATTTCTTCGTCTGGGATATAGATGAATCCGACCCATTTGAATCTGAAGTTCTGAAATTACCTTCTCCAGGTACAGGAGTATCTCCCTATAATATGGTAAACCCTTCCTTTTTGTATTTCTTTACATTTTTCTTCGTTGTATAGATGTATGTGATATATTATTCTCCGTATAGGAGACGTATATATATATATATATATATATATATATATATATATATATATATAATTGTGTACGACGTAGCATTAGAAAAGTAATTCTGAGAAAAAAGCATTGTTATTCATTTTTCTTTCTGCCATTCATCTTTACTAGAGAGAGATCTATGTAAGAAATATTTATTTTACTATATTATTTTTACTGTTATTAGCTAAATATTGATGCTATAATTCCAGTGTATTCTTTTCATCTATATAATACACAGTTTACTAAGCGTAGATTATATATGGCACAAAACCTCATATATAAAACGTTCAAGGAAGATCGAACTCGCTACTCGATTGTAAATGATTTTGTAAGGCAACATTTACATCATTTGAATTTCGATATAATATACAGTGATTAATACAGAAGTCTCAGGTTAATTGTGTAGTCAAGCAAGATATTATTTTGAAAAGGTAATAACTGTTGTGTAAATTCATCTCTGATTTTATACATGTCAGTAGTAATCGTTTATTTAGCACTAAAAAAAAAAGTTTCAAATAATCCGCAGCCTGGTTAGAAGTTGTCAACTTAATTTTGGCCTGTGATTTTCACTGTATAATATTTGCTCAATATAATTTTAATTTTTTATTTTTTATTTTAATTCGCCATTTACAGGAAAGGATATTATATTGACATAATAAATATACTTTGTAAAATATATGCGTGTATCATTATCAGGTTTCGAAGGCCAATTCAAATGCCTGCATATACAACAATGCATTATATGCCTAGATATTAAAAAAAAAGGTTTATATAATAAAATGTTATAAAAGGCGAAGAAAATGTTGATATATCTATGCAAATATATTAGGTGTTCTCAGATAATCATAATATTTAATGAATTTATGAATAGTTAATTTCATTAAGTCATCACGAAATACATGCTTAAAAAGATGTCTAAAGTTATTGCATAAATATTACATACATGATATTAAACACGCAGATGCTTAGGGATAAAAAAGAATCATGACACTTTAAATGTTAACGGATAAGAAACGTCATTCACGATACATATTCAACGTCACTCAAAAGTATTGGACACTGGAGTCTTCAACAGAAAGATTTAAATGCTATTACTGGTACCAGTTTAAAACTTGAGCAGTATATATATATATATATATATATATATATATATATATATATATATATATATATATATATATATATATATATATATATATATATATATATATATATAAGTTTTTATAACAGCAATACCTTTTGTGAAAATTATTACCAGTAATACATTATTATAAGCAATGGTATTTTGGAGAAAAATACCGGCAATATATTTTTGAAGAAAAAATATTACGAGTAATACATTATTACCAGTAGTATAATTTTGAAAAAGAAAAATATTACCAGCAATACATATTTGAAAATAAAATATTACCAGCAATACATATTTGAGAATAAAATATTACTAGCAATAAATTTTTGAAAAAAAATTTCAGCAATATTTGTGAAAAAAATATTTAAATATCTTGTCGACATTAAGTAACCCAATGAGGTTGATATGCCTTAAACTAAACCAAACCAAACCAAACCTTACCTAGTTACTCATATGTTCATTCGTGGTATTCACTGCGTCCTTCTGTAGAACAATATATTGTCACATGTCTCTTTTTTCTATTAAAACAATTCTAACATTCACTGCAAATTAGAACGCCCGATAGCCTTTAAGCAAGATTTCTTTGTTTCTAATAGAATTTATCTGTTTCATAACACTTTTCTTAGCTTCTGCAAATTATCTTTTCGTAATCTAAAGTTTTCTATTTTCTACCCGCTGTTTTAACAAATCCATGTTGTTCATCGTAGGGCCAGCTTATCGATAATTTTTTTTTTCGAAATAAGACTTGGTTAATGAAAAATAAATTAAGCGAAAACAAATAAGATATATAGCCATTTTTTTTTACTACAAATGTCGAGAAACATAACATAATCGTCACGCGCTGAGACTCAAAAGCTGAGAAATCCCGCTGTGCAGACATCCGTGTTCAATCTTTGAACAGACGTCATCGTTAAATTGGAGACAAACTCTACAAACAGCATGTCGTTTAGTTTTCCCGATTTTCACAAAACAAAGATTGAAAACAATTTAGGAAAAAGTAATGTAAAAAAAAAAATATGTCTATAGATAAACTTCCGAAATCTCCACAAATAATAATAAAAAAATACATAAGAAGGAAACTAATCCACGCTTAATATATTACCAGGATTACTAGAGGTTAGTGAAAATTTCTTCAATTGTCTTATTGACTTACATCTAAAAGTCAATTGTCTTGATGATCAGTGAAACACTGGGGAATAAAACTGGACAATAACTATTAAACATAACTTTTCAGGAATCTATTCGCATTTTACCATTTAAACGGAAATTACTAAACTTTCTACTTATATTATTCGGACTACTGTCCTCATCTTCGGCAGAAACGTTGTAATGAATATGGCGAGAAAGATGAAGACAATAGTCAGAATAGTGTAAATACCATGCATAATACGTCATCTGAAAAAAATATAGACAGATACTAAACTTTCAATTACACGATTTACTGAATATCATTTACAGTAACGACTGATCTCGCTACAGTAATTATTTTGAATACAATCCAATACAATTGAATTAAAATGTTTCTGTTAATGATAGATGAATGAGGTGTCCGATATGATTAAATGAGTATATGGTATGATGTGATAATTATGAGAATATATTAAAAAAAAACATAGCGATGTTCCACGTGAATTGAAGATGTTAGAATTTTTGTATTTAAGGAACCAGTCACAGAAGAATCAGTTCTACAAAGTGGCAGTTTTTTAGGATGATTAGTCTGACTGAAACATTCTTCGTACTTTAGATACATGGAAAGAATTTCTGTGATTCGGATACTTGCAAGTAACATGACTTTTCATAACTATAAAGGTCTGAACTTGTTCAAATAATGAATGGATCTCTTCTGCATATTCGCTATGGAAAACCCTATTTTCACATTAAACTTTTTTATATTCAACTCATTATAATCCTTTACATTATACGTATTATATTGATTTTACATTATACTCTTTTCATATTCCCTCCTCATACAATTTTTACATTGTGTTATTTAGACAGTTTACTTATTATAACCTGTTTAGACTATATTCATTATACTCTTTTATATTCTACTCTCTTTTAGAGTCTGCCACTAAATTATTTTTATATTATAAGCATTTATACTCTTTTTATATTATACTCTTTTTATATTATACTAATTATAATTTTTTATATTATACTGTATTTCCATTCTAGACCTTTAGTCCTTTGCATTATACTCTTTACGCATTATACTCATTATATTTTAAAATTATACTCAGTGTACCATTTTTACATTATGCATACTTTACTATAAACTTTTATATTATACTCTTCTTACATATTACACCTATACTCTTTTTTAATTATATTCTTTTTACATTGTACTCTTACTTTTTTATATTCAACCGCTTATATTCTCTTCACGTTACACATTTTCATTACAATCAATTTACATGATAGTCGTTTTTTTATATTTACATTCTACTGATTTACTCTTTTTTTATATTATACACTTTAGACACTATCTTCATATATTTTTACATGACACTCTCTATATTTTTACATTATACACATTTTCATTATATGCCTTTTACATATTAACCCTATAATTTTATCATTATACACTTTTATCTTATACACGTTTTGCATTCTAACCCCACTATTCTTTTTACATTGTACTCTTTATACATTTTTTGCATTATACTCTTTTTATATTTTATCCCTATACTTATTTTACATCATACACTTAAGAAACTCTGCTCATTATATTTTTTTATTTTACGCCCTATAGTATTTCGCAATATACAGTTTACATTATAATATTTTAAATTATAGTCAATATACTCTTTTTATTTTATACTCTTTTTGTATTATATTCAATATACTCTTTTTTATTTTATACACTTTTTTATATTCCATCCCATATATTCGTTTTTACATTTTAATCTTTATATATTATACTTATGTTAAATTCTAACCTTATACTCTTCATAATTCATAATGTTTTCACATTACATTTATTTTACTCTGTTTACACTTTATATATACTAAACCTTATACAATTATTACATTATAATATTTTTCATCATAGCCATTATATTTTTATATTATACCGCTGTATTATTTTTCACTTTTATACTCATTGTAATCCTTTTTTATAATATTCTCATTATACTCTTTTTAAATTATACCCATTTTATATTGTGCCCTATACGCTTTTCACGTCATACTCTTTTTACATTATACTCATTGTAATCATTTATATTATACTCATTTTAATCATTTATATTATATTCATTGAAGAGTTTTATATTATACTCATTGTAATCATTTATATTATACTCATTGAAAAGTTTTATATTATACTCATTGTAATCATTTATATTATATTCATTGAAAAGTTTTATATTATACTCATTTTAATCATTTATATTATATTCATTGAAAAGTTTTATATTATACTCATTGTAATCATTTATATTATACTCATTGAATAGTTTTATATTATACTCATTGTAATCATTTATATTATACTCATTGAAGAGTTTTATATTATACTCATTTTAATCATTTATATTATATTCATTGAAAAGTTTTATATTATACTCATTGTAATCATTTATATTATACTCATTTTAATCATTTATATTATACTCATTGAAGAGTTTTATATTATACTCATTGTAATCATTTATATTATATTCATTGAAAAGTTTTATATTATACTCATTGTAATCATTTATATTATACTCATTTTAATCATTTATATTATACTCATTGAAGAGTTTTATATTATACTCATTGTAATCATTTATATTATATTCATTGAAAAGTTTTATATTATACTCATTGTAATCATTTATATTATATTCATTGAAAAGTTTTATATTATACTCATTATAATCTTTTAGATTATACTCATTTTAATCATTTATATTATACTCATTGAAGAGTTTTATATTATACTCATTTTAATCATTTATATTATACTCATTGAAGAGTTTTATATTATACTCATTGTAATCATTTATATTATATTCATTGAAAAGTTTTATATTATACTCATTATAATCTTTTAGATTATACTCATTATAATCTTTTTACATTCTACTCTTTTTTCTAACGCTTATATTTTTTGATAGTATTTAGACATTCTACTAATTTTAATCTTTTAACATTATACTCATTATTAGTTATTTACATTAAATGCATTATACTTATATTTTATCATACTCTTTTTAAATTTTGACCATCTACTCATTTTTCAATTATGCCGTTTTTACATTAAACTCTATTTACATTACACAGATTATTTTCTTGTTTGAATAATACACTTTGTACGTTATAAATATTACACACTTCTTTTTTAAATTGTAATGATTTAGATATGTAAATGTATGTGATTACATAACAAAAAGCACGTGGATAATTGTGTAAGGATACTAAGATCTGACAAGTATACGAGAGTAAATTGTACATACGTAAAATATTTTTCACCTCAAATTAACATCACACGAAGAATAAAGTTTCGTTATTTTTTCCAGAGCCTCATCTCCTTGGAAGTTTTTGAGGAATTTAATTTCTCTTTTTGTAGGTTGGTGCTAATATAATTATCTGAAATACTATTATATATATATATATATATATATATATATATATATATATACATATATATATATATCGGGTAAATCTAGGTGGGTGAAAAAACCTGGGTAGAACAATTTTCAAATGAATTGGCAATCTGCGGAAAAATAGAAAAAAGAAATCGCCAGAAACAAAGGCAACATCAATCTTCCAGTACTTTAAATCTCTGGTATAAAGAAGAAAAAACAACGAGTTTTAAGTAAAACGAAGACTGATCAATACGCTAAGAAGAGCAAAATTAGAGTAAATACATCCTAATAAGCCAGGTATTATCTACCTAGGTTTTCCCACAAAGGATCATCAGTTTGCAATACGCACATTTCAAAGTGTTTGGTGTCATCTGAGGACAGTGCAGAGGCTTCGGAAAGAGACATGCCTATCGAACTTCCATTGACGAAAAGTTCAAAAACATTCTTCATATGGAAAGCATAATACATCTGGAAAGGTAAAAAACATATCTTCATTTTTTCCTGCAGATAAAGATTCAAAGGCATGGCTATCGAGCTTCCATTGGCGAAAAGTTCAAAAACATTCTTCATATGGAAAACAAAGCAGAAACACGTAGGAAAAAGTGGCTGCCGCCTTATTATCTATTGTGTTAAACTGCATAAGAAGAACACTTTTGTTAATCGGGATCTCCCCATGCAAGGCAGTAAAGCCACTAAGACAAAAGTGGTTAAAGGATGTGGAAGAATTAGGAACAAAAGGATTAATAATAAGTCAAAAGAGAAAAGAGGAGAGTAGATAGCAATTAACATTGCATTTAAATTTTGCAGATTGGAACCATGGAGCCGGAAAGGAGTTCCACGAGCGAAAGGAGAAACTGTTAGCATAGAACTTACGGCTATATCTAGTCAGACCAATTATAAGTCGATGAGATCTTGACGCCTGTATATTACTGCTCTTAAAATAAAGATAAAATCTATGTAACCTAGCGAAAAATAGAGAGAGTTGAATATATATATGTTTGGAGTGATCACGAGTGATGGTGACGTTTAGCCTCCATCCACCCTCCGGCAGGGCATCAGAGTCAACACTGAGGCCTACATCAAGTCCCTTGAGGTGTTAGTGCTGCCGTGAATCAAGATGGTGGCTGCTAAAAGACCCTATATCTGGCATCAGGACTCTGCACCATGACACACAAGCAGGAGAAACGAGTCATTGCCGTCATACAATTTCTGCGACCGCATCACTTCTTACCTCTATCTACCTAATCCCCTTAATTATTGTGTGTAGGGCGCAGGTGAGACAGAGACCAACAAAAGTCATTGTAACACTAAAGATGAACTGAAGGCAAAGATTATGTCAGCATTTACCAACTTAAGCAAGGGTACCGTCAGAAGAGATACAGAAGATTCCGAGGTCGTCTGGAGTGATTCTTTGATTTTTTGGAATACATTTCATCTTTACCATTTCACGACATTTTTGGGTATATTTTGGTAAACATATCTGTTAAAATGTGATAATACATTCATTTTCATTTTGCCGTACGACAATTTATTCATAGCACCCCGTATATGCGATAACGATATATACATTTTGTATCAAGAACACATTTGACGAAATGAACTGATAACTCTTAAGGCGATTTCGATTGAAATCATTGAGGTACTTTGTTTTTTGATATTCTGAGATGATAATATTATATCTATGGACGTGAAATACTTCCTCCAGATCGGGGTCACCACAGAAAAAAAAACTCTTCTTTTATCAACTTTTCTCATAGGACAGTAAAAGGTTAACGTTCTCTCAAGTCACAAGGAATTCTATAAAAAATATATATGACCAAACTGTTATATAATGGACGCTATCCACAAGTTGAATCAGAGTCGTGTCGGTTCGTTCGTCTCTTTCAGGCATAGACATGCGCGCGCGTACAAACACGCGCATACACACAGACACACAAGCGCGCAAACACACACCAAGACTTTCACCGAACAAATATTACTTCTAAATGAAGAGAGTCAACTGACAAATCTACTGCCTACCAGTACATATATACACTTCAAACAGACTCAAATGACAAAAGTTTAATACACTGTGTTGAAAATGATTAGTTCATCTGTGAGTAAAACCATAATTTTTAACTTCTTATTCTTTTGTTCACGTATTATTGGATTCGATTCCAACATTTTGTTTTCATTCAATTATCACACGGCTATCATTTGGTAGGCGGAAAACTATTTATCTGGAGACATAATGAAGCGATTGTCAAATTAACCACAGCCTTGTAGACGTCTGTTAATCGGTGTGACCTCTTGAATTTATAGTTAACGCAAAATCCCACACAATATGAAACAATAACTAGGAACAGAAAAAAGTTTTTTATAACAAACATATTCATTTTTATATTTTATGTCTGTCAATGGTATACAAGCATAAAAATAGGACTTACTTCCCTTTGACTGGAATTATAGACTTTACTAAAGAAATATTTTTATCTGAGCTCATAGGAAGTTGAATGAACTTGCCGCTCAAAATGTTCACTATGAGAGAGTTTAAAGAATTGTATAAACCTGAGAATAGGTTGATAAACTTTTAGCTTTAGAAGAGTTGAATGGGTGAATGTTCCCTAATGTTTAATTAGTTTCCGTTGCTTGTAGCTGAATATTAGTAAGATGTTAATGTTTGTTATGGTCTGTAATGTTTGTAATTAGGTTTCTGTTGCTTGAAGTATTATGTATATACGTGTATGTGTATGTGTGTGATGTTTTCATAGCGTTCGCCCGTAAAGGGTGGAAACGTAATTTCTTCAACAGCTACATTTTAGTAAGCGATAGAAATCAAAAACAGGAAGAACGAACTTGTGTCTGGTATTTATAATAAACGTAGCCACGTGATAGAGCTCCGGAGAAGATTTCAGATTTATGGCGGAAAAATGATTTGAATAACTCGTAGAACATGATTTTAATATTAACTGACCAATGAGAAGTGAGAAAAATTTCAATTTCCTGCCAACTTTAATCTGCAAAATTTTAATGCAATGTCAATCGATATCTACTGTTCTCCTGATTACTATTTCCTATTCCCAATCATTGTTAATATTTCTATTTTTCGTTATGTTACCTAGATCTTTTTATTTATTTTAAGAGTAGTAATATACAGGCGTCAAGATCTCATCGACTTATAGTTGGTCTGACTAGATATAGCCGTAAGTTATATGCTAACAGTTTCTCCTTTCGCTCGTGGAACTTCTTTCCGGCTCCATGGTTCCAATCTGCAAAATTTAAATGCAATGTTAACGCTATCTACTCTCCTCTTGATTACTATTTTCTCTTTTGACTTATTATTAATCCTTTTGTTCTTAATTCTTCCACATCCTTTAACAACTTTTATCTTAGTGGCTTTACTGCCTTGCATGGGGAGATCTCGATTAACAAAAGTGTTCTTCTTATGCAGTTTAACACAATAGATAATAAGGCGACAGCCACTTTTTCCTACGTGTTTCTGCTTTGTTTTCCATATGAATAATGTTTTTGAACTTTTCGTCAATGGAAGCTCGATAGCCATGCCTTTGAATTTTTATCTGCAGGTAAAAATGAAGATATGTTGTTTACCTTTCCAGATGTATTATCTAAAGGCAAATGTTTAGGTTGCGGTTTGAATTTGAACCCAATAAGCCGACATAATTTCCTATTATGGATAGAAAAACGCTATGAGAATCTTTAACAACTTATTATATATGCCATATAGATATTTTCACGCAATACTTTGTAACGCTTATTCTTTTGTAAATATGTGGCCTTATGCCAAACATGTGCATGGAAAGGTAAAAAAATCACAAAAGCGGCGGAAACAGGAAGTAAAAAAGTCGGAATCTGAGCGCACGAATCGGTGCACGTATTTGATTTCTTACGTATTTACTGACAGATTTCTTTTTTTTTATATAATTTATTCTTTTAAGGCGTTCAATTTGATTTAAACTCAACTTTATTTCTCAGTGAAAAATCGAAAAGTAAAGACCGGTGACTTTTTTTCGCTTTCATTTCACCAAACTTTTATGGGGTTTAATTTTATGTAACGCCTCTCCCAACACCTGTAGCACGTTCTCCACCGTCTCATCTGCGACTTTATCTATCAATTCTTTTCTTTACCTTCCTTTTCACCTGTGTAAGTGAAACATTTTTAGACAACACCATGTTATTTTTTTGTTTTGTTTTTTAATGATATCTGTTTTTTGGTTCAATTCATTTTTTGTTACCTACCTTTTGTCTTTTGCTTTTTCATTGTTTTAAATTAATTGTTGTTCTGTTTCTTTTCTTGTCATTTTGGATTTTTCATCCTATGTATTGTGCGTTTCTAAATTAGTGGGTGATATCTGAGCTAAAGCTAGATGTACATTTAATGTGGGTGAGAATTTGTATATGTATATATGTGTGTTTGTGTCAGCATGTGTGTTGTAAATTTCAAGCTGTATACCAGTGTTCAGACAGACACGCACACACACACACACACATATATACTCGTCATTTTATATATATATAGTCTTATATATATAGTCTTCATATATATATATATATTTACATATATATATAGTCTTATATATAGTCTTCATACATACATATATATATATATATATATATATATATACATAGTCTTCATATATATATATATATATATATATATATATATAGTCTTCATATATATATATAGTCTTCATATATATATATATATATATATATATATATATATAGTCTTCATATATATATATATATATATATATAGTCTTCATATATATATATATATATATATAGTCTTCATATATATATATATATATATATAGTCTTCATATATATATATATATATATATAGTCTTCATATATATATATATATATATATATATAGTCTTCATATATATATATATATATATATATATATATATATACATATATATAAATATGTATAAACTGTAGGTTTCTGGCCAGATATCTCTCTCTCTCTCTATATATATATATATATATATATATATATATATATATATATATATATATATATATATATATATATATATATATATATGCGTGTGTGTATGCGTGTGTGTGTGTGTGCTTTTATCTGAGCATATGTGAAGGTATATAAGTGTATTTTCATGCTACATGATTCTGTGCAAGAATTTGTGTGAGCGTGCTTATGTATGTACGCTCTTCGGTACCTGTGTACAAATGCATGCTTTCGTGCGTGTCGGTGTCAACACATACTTGTATATGTATGTGCGTGTTTTACTATTTGTGTTTTCATGTATGTGTATATTTGTACGTGTATATTCTTTCTGTGTTTGCATGTGTTAAACATTTTTAATTCTCTTTTCTTCCTTTCTTATATTTTTTCTTCGTTTCTTTTCTTTTTTTTTTTTTTTGATGTTATCTCGCGATGTCTCTCCTCAATGTCGACTTCAATAGACATTCATCACGCACGCCCTGAAGCGATGAATTTCTTTACCAAATTGTCTTCTCTCATTTTAGTTCCTGGGCTTTTTTTTTGTATGTGTATGCGTAATTGTGTTTCTGTGTGTGCTTAATTGTGTGTGTTTCGGTGCCTGATCCTCTGTGTGTGTGTGTGTGTGTGTGTGTGTGTGCGCGCGGGCGTGTAACTTTTTGTTACTTTCTTTTTTTTCAATTTTAATGTATTTCTCCTACTTGACATGGAACTTGATTTTGTTTAAGCTTTTGTTTCCCAGTCATCATTTTTCACACTACATGTATTTTTTTTTTCTTTGACAAAACTTCATTCTTAATTATTTTTTATTTTTTATTTTTTTTCTTTGTTAATTTACATCTGCGATTTTTTAAACTTCGGGTTATTTACTTACTTTCTCAAATTTATTCCTTCATTTTTTTTTTGTTTGTTTTTTTTTCCATATCTTTTTTTATACATCTTCTTTCTATTCTCTGCTCTTTTCTCCTTTTACCGACTTTTACTTCAGTTCCTAGATTCCCATGAGTAACTATTCTTTATTCACTGCATTCTTCATTCTCTCTATTTTTCAACTACTTTAATAAGGTTCCCTATATTAAAAATTCCTTTGTTTTTACATCAGATTCTCCTTTTTTTTCAATGGGCTCAACTTTCTCCGAAACTAGTATTCTCTGACCAGAATTGTTTTATTTATTTTTAAAATCATTTGTACATTTATCTTTATATTATTATTTCTTTTGTCACTACAGATGCCGTCCAAGTCCTAATTTATTTCCTTTCTATCCACATTGCTTCACTTTCTCGGGTATTTCTTCTTCAATATCTCTCTATATTTCTGAGATTTTGTATCATGTACACTATTTACATTATTCGGATTATTGTCCTCATCTTTGTCGCCATATTTATGACAACGTTTCGGCTCTTTAGTATCTGTCTATATTTCTGAGATGAGATATTATGTAAACTATTTACATTATTCGGACTATTGTCGTCATCATTTTCGCTATATTTATTACAAAATTTCGGCCTTTCAGTATCTGTCTATATTTCTGAGATAAGGTATTATTTATACTATTTAACATTATTCGGACAGTTGCCCTCATGTTTGTCGCCATATATATTAAAACGTTTCGGCCTTTCAGTATCTTTCTATATTTCAGAGATGAGGTATTATGTAAACTATTTAAATTATTCGGGCTATTGTCCTCATCATTGTCACCATATTTATTACAAGGTTTCGGCCTTTCAGTAATTGTCTATATTTCTGAGATGAGGTACTATGTACACTATTTACATTATTCGGACTATTGACCCCATCTTTGTCGCCATATTTATTACAACGTTTCGGCCTTTCAGTATCTGTCTATATTTCTGAGATGAGGCATTATGTAAACTATTTACATTATTCGGACTGTAGTCCTCGTCTTTGTCGACATATATATTAAAAAGTTTCGGCCTTTCAGTATCTGTCAATATTTCTGATATTAGGTAGTATTTACACTATTTAAAGTATTCAGGACTATTGTCCTCATGTTTCTCACCATATTTATTACAATGTTTCAAGCTTTCAGTATCTGTCTATATTTCTGAGATGAAGTATTATGTAAACTATTTACATTATTCGAACTATTGTCCTCATCTTTGTCACCATATTTATTACAAGGTTTCGGCCTTTCAGAATCTGTCTATATATCTGAGATGAGGTAGTATGTAAACTATTTAAAATATTCTGACTATTATCCTCATCTTTGTCACCATATTTATTACAACGTTTCGGCCTTTCAGTATCTCTCAACATAGCTGAGATGAGGTATTATGTAAATTATTTACATTATGTGGTCTAATGTCCTCATATTTGTCGCCATATTTATTACAAGGTTTCGGACTTTCAGCATCTGTCTATATTTCTGAGATGAGGTATTATGTAAACTATTTACAGTAATTCGACTATTGTCCTCATCCTTGTCACCATATTTATTACAAGGTTTCGGACTTTCTGCATCTCTCAACATTTTTGAGATGAAGTATTATGTAAACTATTTACATTATTCCGACTAATGTCCTCATATTTGTCGCCATATGTATTACAAGGTTTCGGCCTTTCAGTATCTGACTATATTTCGGAGATGAGGTATTATGTAAACTATTTGCATTATTCAGACTGTTGCCCTCATCTTTGTCGCCATATATATAAAAAAGTTTCGGCCTTTCAGTAAGTGTCTATATTTCTGAGATGATGTATTATTTACACTATTTACATTATTCGGACAATTGTCCTCATCTTTGTCACCATATTTATTACAAGGTTTCGGCTTTTCAGTATCTGTCTATATTTCAGAGATAAGGTATTATGTAAACTATTTACATTATTCGGACAATTGTCCTCATCTTTGTCACCATATTTATTACAAGGTTTCGGCCTTTCAGTATCTGTCTATATTTCAGAGATGAGGTATTATGTAAACTATTTACATTATTCGGACTGTTGTCCTCATCTTTGTCACCATATCTATTACAAGGTTTCGGCCTTTCAGTATCTGTCTATATTTTTGAGATGAGGTATTATGTAAACTATTTACATTATTCGGACTATTGTCGTCATCATTTTCGCTATATTTATTACAAAATTTCGGCCTTTCAGTATCTGTCTATATTTCTGAGATTAGGTATTATTTATACTATTTAACATTATTCGGACAGTTGCCCTCATGTTTGTCGCCATATATATTAAAACGTTTCGGCCTTTCAGTATCTTTCTATATTTCAGAGATGAGGTATTATGTAAACTATTTAAATTATTCGGGCTATTGTCCTCATCATTGTCACCATATTTATTACAAGGTTTCGGCCTTTCAGTAATTGTCTATATTTCTGAGATGAGGTATTATGTACACTATTTACATTATTCGGACTATAGTCCTCATCTGTGTTGCCATATTTATAACAATGTTTTGGCCTTTCAGTATCTGTCTATAATTCTGAGATGAGGTATTATTTACACTATTTGCATTATTCGGACTATTTTCATCATCTTTCTTGCCATATTTATTACAAAGTTTGCGCCTTTAAGGATCTATCTATATTTTTGAGATGTATTATTTATACTATTTACATTATTCGGACTATTGTACTCATCTTTGTCAACATATTTATTACAAGGTTTCGCCAATTCAATAATGGTCTATACTTCTGAGATGAGGTATTATTTACACTATTTACATTATTCGGACAATTGTCCTCATCTTTGTCACCATATTTGTTACAAGCTTTCGGCCTTTCAGTTCATGTCTATATTTCTGATATGAAGTATTATGTACACTATTTACATTACTCGGACTATTGTCCTAATCTTTGTTGCCATATTTATTACAATGTTTCCGCCTTTCAGTATCTGTGTATATTTCTGAGATGAGGTATTATGTAAACTATATACTTCATTCGGACTATTGTCCTCATATTTGTCGTCATATTTATTACAAGGTATCGGCCTTTCAGTAACTGTCTATATTTCTGAGATGAGGTATTATGTACACTATTTACATTATTCGGACTATTGTCCTAATCATTGTCGCCATATTTATTACAACTTTTCGGCCTTTCAGTGTCTGTCTATATTTCTGAGATGACGTATTATTTACATTATTTACATTATTCGGACTATTGTCCTTATCTTTGTCAAGATATTCATTACAAGGTTTCGGCCTTTCAGTACCTGTCTATATTTCTGAGATGAAGTATTATGTACACTATTTACATTACTCGGACTATTGTCCTAATCTTTGTTGCCATATTTATTACAATGTTTCCGCCTTTCAGTATCTGTGTATATTTCTGAGATGAGGTATTATGTAAACTATATACTTCATTCGGACTATTGTCCTCATATTTGTCGTCATATTTATTACAAGGTATCGGCCTTTCAGTAACTGTCTATATTTCTGAGATGAGGTATTATGTACACCATTTACATTATTCGGACTATTGTTCTAATCTTTGTTGCCATATTTATAACAAAGTTTTGGACTTTCAGTATCTGTCTATATTTCTGAGATCATGTATTATTTACACTATTTACTTTATTCGGACTATTGTTCTCATCTTTGTCAAGATATTCATTACAATGTATCGGCCTTTCAGAACATGTCTATATTTCTGAGATGAGGTATTATGTACAATATTTACATTATTCGGTCTATTTTCATCATCTCTGTTGCCATATTTATTACAACGTTTCCGCCTTTCAGTCTCTGTCTATATTTCTGAAATAAGGTATTATTTAAACTATTTACATTTTTCGGACTATTTTCATCATGTCTTTTGCCATATTTATTACAACGTTTGCGCCTTTCAGTATATGTGTATATTTCTGAGATGTGGTATTATGTAAACTATTTACATTTTTCAGACTATTGTCCTCATCTTTGTTGTCATATTTATTACAATGTTTCCGCCTGTCAGTATCTGTCTATATTTCTGAGATGAGGTATTATATCAACTACATACTTCATTCGGACTATTGTCCTCATCTTTGTCACCATATTTATTACAAGGTATCGGCCTTTCAATAAATGTGAGATGAGGTATTAGGTACACTATTTTAATTATTCGGACTATTGTCCTCATCTTTGTTGCCATATTTATAACAATGTGTCGGCCTTTCACTATCTGTCTATATTTCTGAGATGATGTATTATTTACACTATTTACTTTATTTGGACTGTTGTCCTCATCTTTGTCACCATATTTATTACAAGTTATCAGCCTTTCAGTAACTGTCTATATTTCTGAGATGATGTATCATGTACACTATTTACATTTTTCAGACTATTGTCCTCATCTTTGTTGCCATATTTATTACAACGTTTCCGCCTCTCAGTATCTGTCTATATTTCTGAGATGAGCTATTATGTAAACTGTATACTTCATTTGGACTATTGTCCTCATCTTTGTCACCATATTTATTATAAGGTATCGGCCTTTCAGTAACTGTCTATATTTCTGAGATGAGGTATTATGTAAACTATTTAAATTATTCGGGCTATTGTCCTCATCATTGTCACCATATTTATTACAAGGTTTCGGCCTTTCAGCAATTGCCTATATTTCTGAGATGAGTTATTATGTAAACTATTTACATTATTAGCACTATTGTCCTGCTCTTTGTTGACATATTCATAACAACGTTTTGGCCTTGCAGTATCTGTCTATATTTCTGAGATGAGGTATTATTTACACTATTTGCATTATTCGGACTATTTTCATCATCTTTGTTTCCATATTTATTACAACGTTTGCGCCTATCAGTACCTGTCTATATTTCTGAGATGAGGTATTATGTACACTATTTACATTATTGGGACTATTTTCCTCATGTTTGTCACCATATTTATTACAAGGTTTCGGCCTTTCAGTAACTGTCTATACTTCTGAGATGAGGTATTAGTTACACTATTTACATTATTCGGACTATTGTCCTCATCTTTGTCACCATATTTATTACAAGCTTTTGGTCTTTCAGTAACTGTCTATATTTCTGAGATGAGGTATTAGTTACACTATTTACATTATTCGGACTATTGTCCTCATCTATGTTGCCATATTTATAAGAACGTTTCGTCCTTATAGTATCTGTCTATATTTCTGAGATGAGGTATTATTTACACTATTTACATTATTCGGACTATTGTCCTCATCTTTTTTGCCATATTTATTACAACATTTCGGCCTTTCAGTATCTGTCTATATTTCTTAGATGGGGTATTGCGTACACTATTTAAATTATTCGGACTATTGTCCTCATCTTTGTTTCCATAATTATTTCAACGTTTCCGCCTGTCAGTATCTGTCTATATTTCTGAGATGAGGTAGTATTTAATCTATTTACTTCATTCGGACTATTGTCCTCATCTTTGTCACCATATTTATTCCAAGGTATCGGCCTTTCGTTTTTTTCTGCCTTGGTATTAACCTTGAAACTTATTTGATAATTTAGATCTTCTCGCTTAGCAAAATTATATAAGTTAGCGGGATTTTTATGCTGAGGTATATTTTGAAGATGCCAAAATCAAGTAAGTACAAAAGTTTAAATATCTGAGAAGTGATTTAACAGAGGACAGAATATGTGACACCGATAGCGAAGGCACATTTGTGTATCAAAAGATGCACCCAGTATCTGTCTATATTTCTGAGATGAGGTATTATGTACACTATTTACATTATTCGGACTATTGTCATCATCTTTGTTGCAATATTTATAACAACGTTTCGGCCTTTCAGTATCTTTTTATATTTCTGATATGAGTTATTATTTACACTATTTACATTATTCCGGCTATTGTCATCATCTTTGCTGCCATATTTATTACAACGTTTCGGCATTTCAGTATTTGTCTATATTTCTAAGATGTGGTATTATTTACACTATTTATATTATTCGGACCATTGTCCCCATGTTTGTCGTCATATTTATTACTACGTTTCGGCCGTTGTACGCTGCGGCCTTCTTCAGTTTTTGGGAATGTCGTACTGAACCCTTTATTTCGCTCACTGCGGTAGACTGTTCTAGTTCCACGTGACATGTTTAATGGCTGTCATTTGTCAGTTATCTCCCGTTTACTCCCCTCTCCATGTCTTCCACTGCCTTAACCGGGTATGGAAAATCACACTCTTTGGGTCCTATCACTGGATCTAACTAAGGCTTGTTATCCACTGTGCCATATATCTTTAGCACGTGAAACTAAAACATTCTGCCCCAGTGAGCGAGATAAAGGGTTTAGTTCGACATTCCAACCCACTGAGAAGAGCGGAGCATACAATGGCCGAAATGTTGTAACAAATATGGCGACAAAGATGAGAACAATAGACGGAATAATGTCGTATTTCTTCTCCTTTACTTAAATTAAATTTCCCTCGTTTATTACTCTAATTCTTTCATTTTGTGTCTCTACTTACATTTCTCGTCATTTTCTACCTCTTTGCTTTATTTTCTTTTTTCCTGTTTTACCGCTGGTAACTGTTTTGCCAACTGTTTTATAATTTTCTTTCGTAATCCAGATGCAGTTTTCCTTGAAAACACTTGTCTTCTCACAGTTTCTTCGTTTTTTCCTCTCTTTTTATTTTCAGTCTATTTTTCAAAGCTATCTTTTCTCGCTTATATATGCTGACCAATTTTTATGTTTTCGTTGTTTCTACTTCACATCCTATATTCCATAGATCTTTACTGCTTGCTACGATGTTAGCAATTTACTTTTAACTTCTTTCTTACTGTGAATATTCTCGTGTTTGTTTATGCAAAAAATGTTAATTTAAACTTTCTTATCACTGATTATATACTGGTTACTTTTTCTGTCTTAGTTTATAATAAAATCGAAAATCTGCATTTGATTGTCTTACTTAGGATCAAGACAAAAAGGGTAGAGGAAAACAACGAATAAGCTATCTAGCGAGTTTGAGTAAGTGGATGGCGGATTTTAACAGAGATAGGAAAAAGATAAAATTTAATAAGAGTTAGAAGGGACATGAAATTGTGGAGATCCATGAACGGCAAATTCAAGTACATTCTCATTTCTAGGATATGGCTATATATTGATTATTTTTATCGTTACCAAATGATTTTACTGTTTGTTTATTTCTTTTTCTTTTGCTTTCTTTTCTCCTTTTTTATTCTTTTTTGTTTTGCTCCTGATTTCCTTTTCTTTCTCATTTTCCATTCATTTCATTCTTTCTCTAATTCTCGCTTTCTTTTCGACATCTTTCACTTTAATTACTTTTTTCTATTTCTTTATTTCATTTTTCTTCTTACTTTCATTCTCTCTCGCTTTCTCTTTTTTCGTTCTTTCTCTTTCTAGCTTCTTTTTTTTTACTTTCTCTCCTTTTTTCCTTTTTTTTACTTCAGTTCTTTTTCGTTTGCTTTTGCTTTATCGCTTTCTTTCTTGTCAAATTTCTTTTTCTTGCTCTTTCTTTTTTCCCGCGTTTTTCTTTCAAAGTTCCGATTTTTTCCTTTTCATTTTTGTATTTTTTATTTCATTTTTTATTTAATTATTTATTTCTTTTCTGTTTTCTTTGCTCTTAAACTTCTCTGTCATTTTCTTTTTCTTCGTATTTTTGCCCTTCTTTAGTCACCTCAATTTCTAAAAATGGACACTCTACAAACCTCTTCATCCCATGACAATTGTGATGGAAATGCGCCACAACGAATGTTACAAAATCTCACTGTGTGAAGAGAGCATTGGGAGGGAACAAAACAAACATAAAAAGTTAACTGAGAATAACGAGTACTGAAAAGATTTTCAGGTAAAAAAACAATCCGTGTTACTAACGCAAGGATAAAAATATTTTTATATATTGAAAGATTATTTTTTCATCCATTGCGTTTCCTGGTACACAATCTGCTGGAAAATTCACTTTTATGCTCTTGACTTGTTTCCATTTTCATTTCTCTTTACACACATTTCTTATCTTAACTGTATCTTTAAAGTTTTCTCTTATTATAAAGTTATTGTTTCTAATGTGGATTTGAATATGTTTTGCACTGTGCCTGTGTCAATTATGATTATTTTTCGCTTTTCTTCCATTTTTTATTTTCACAATAATTACCTCGAGAGTTATTTTTAATTTTTTGAATCTTGCGTTGGCATAGTTCCAACCTTTCTCTCTATCTTACCTTTCAACAATAAATATACTTTGGTCGTTTGTTTGATTCTTTTTCTTCTTCGTTCTTTTTTTTTATATATTTCTACGTTATGTTTTCTTGTTCTTTATTTTCTTTCTGGCTTACTTTTTTTCCTTTCATTCTTTCTTTCTTTCTTTTTTCGTTCTTTCTTTCTTTCTTTATTTAGTTATTTCTTTATTTCTTTCCTTATTCTTTTCTTTCTACGTTATGTTTTCTTGTTCTTTATTTTCTTTCTTTCTTTATTTTTTCCTTCTTTCTTTCTTTCTTTCTTTCCTTCTTTCTTTATTTCCTTCCTTATTCTTTTCTTTCTACGTTATGCTCACTTGTTCCTTATTTTCTTTCTGGCTTTCTTTTTTCCTTTCATTCTTTCTTTCTTTATTTTCTCGTTCTTTCTTTCTTTAATTCTTTCTTTATTTAGTTCTTTTTTTTATTTCTTTCCTTATTCTTTTCCTTCTACGTTATGTTCTCTTCTTCTCCCTTTTCAATTCTTTTCTTTCTCCTTCTCCTTCTCCACTCTTTCATATTCTGCGTTTTTTTCTTTCTTTATTAAAATTGACATTTAGTTTCTCTTGCTCTTTTGTATTTTATCATCCTACATTTCTTTGTCAACATTTTGCCTCTCATTTCGCTTTTATGCTAAATTTCTTCCCTATATTTGCCTTCTTTGATTTCCTTCTCATGTCATCCTTTCATTCTTATTTAACCCATTCCTTCTTATTTAGTTTTTTGCTAGATTTCCTACTGAAAACCAAGTAGATTTCCTTTATAGTCTTTTATTTAAATTCCCATTCTCCTTCACCATTGCATATTTATTCATCTGGAACCATTTCACACAGTTTTTTCTCTCCATTCAGAAACAGTCAGAGTGCTTTCAATTTTCATTTCTTTCTTTTGCAGGAACAAAGCGTCATGCGTAAGTCATTTGAAACAATTAGATCCAAATTCAATTGACAGTTGTAATTATGGGGTGAAGCAATTTGCCACCAATGTTTTACTTGTTGCTTTTTATTCACTTAGACCTTTTAAAGAAACACATACAAAAAAGCATGGCATTTTTTACATCCTACATATTTATAATTTTCAAAATGAGTTTATGAACATATTTTCATTGTGATATCATCAGTTCTTGGGATCTAAAAAAAATGCCGGAAATACAGCTTCGTTGTACACGCCATGTATTCTGGCTTACCAACCTGTTAAATATCTATGAAAGATGTTCTATTCCTAAAATATATATCAGCGTTGGCGTGTCTTTCTAGACACCTTGTGTTCAGCTTTTTAAGTTATTATGTGTGGAGAGGTCCTAAGGATCTAGAGCACTTGTTTGTATTAAACGCATCTTTGTTCAGGATTACCAGATTGGATTACACGAAGCAAAATGATTTAAATTTGAACGCCTAGCCTAGTAAGCTTTAAAATGTAATTCTTCTCAAAAGTAACTCAAGTTAGCCAAGCCAATTTAGTAGATAAGATGTTATAACTAGTTTTAAATCCTTTAAACAGGAGGTTGTTAAACATTGGATAGTGACAGGTGGCTAAGATAAAATTTAAAAAGACAGTGACATATTCTTAGGAATATAACTTT
This sequence comes from Acanthosepion lycidas, assembly GCA_963932145.1. Classification (NCBI taxonomy): domain Eukaryota; kingdom Metazoa; phylum Mollusca; class Cephalopoda; order Sepiida; family Sepiidae; genus Acanthosepion; species Acanthosepion lycidas. The sequence goes on along the minus strand of OZ010591.1, from coordinate 90,178,181 downwards.
TCCTCACATAACGACTGAACATTGTGGCAACCCTGAACATACGTTTTGCACAACGAAACACTAACTCTCTCACATTCTCAGGAATAGCATCTCTCCTCACATAACGACTTCACAATCTAGAAACCCTGAACATGTGGTATGTTCAACGAAATGCTAACTGACAGATTCTTAGGAATAGCATCTCTTCTCACATAAACGGCTTCACAATCTAGAAAGCCTGAACATAGGGTATGTTCAACGAAATGCTAACTGACAGATTCTTAGGAATAGCATCTCTTCTCACATAACGGCTTCACAATCTAGAAAGCCTGAACATAGGGTATGTTCAAAGAAATGCTAACATTGATAGATTTTTAAGAATGTGTGTACATCTAAAAAATAAGTAAATTCATGATTAAGTTAAATATATTCACAAGCTTAAAAACAGTCATTGCCTATAACATAATTCCACGTATTCACGAGCTAGATAATTCTCCCTCCGTCTGTCGTGTTCTTCAAGGACATAGGCGTTCATTGCTGGCCACAACGTCCTCGGCTTCGTAAATGTTATCTTTTCACTATCTCTCCTAGACCCGTTTCTGCCAACCATTGATAAGAGTTCGTTAGTGAGAGAGATACATTGCTTTCTTTTGTTCCCTCGACTTCAATATGTCGTCTGAATGTCAAATTTTCAAAGCCATCTTTACTCATTATGAACCCTACTGATGCTATAGTCTAGTCGATTTCATTTAGTTTCTCTTTTTGTTTATGATTTTAGGTCACGTTTGTTATTACATATCCTATATTGTAAGGTGAATCATTGTAAAAAAAAACCTGGACGTATATTTACTGTCGATGATCTCGGGACTAATATCCTTTCTGTAAATGTTCTTTTTATCAATCTGCTTTGTCTTTTACTTAGAATTATAGTCAGACATATTACGGTTAAATCCAAGTACTGAGTATCTTTTGTTTAAATAATTTTGCGTTCATATAATATTTTATTTAAATTTCTCGAAGTTTTTCCTATGTATCCATTGTGGCAGTTATTACAGGTAATAGAGTAAATTCCTCCTTTAAGATTTAGTATCAACGCAGCTGAAAATATTTTTACCTCTTTGTAATTAACTTTCTAAAACGTTTCTTCATTTATCAAAAATGATATTCCACGGGAAATAATTAACGATGTTTCAAAACGTTGTTTGAAAATTCATTTATTTTTTGTATCGTGAAAACAATATTTTCTATATTCATTTCAAATTATGGCTTAAAAATTGAAAAATTTACTTCTATTAAATTCTTCCGTAGACTATCAGATGACGGATGGTAAAGGATGTTCCAATAACTTTGACCGATTTTAAATGTTAATTAATTTTAAGCATCTAATGATTTTTTTTTCCTTTTTCGTTCAGATTTAACAACCTAAGTCAATCGCAATTTAACCCATGGAAACATTAACAATCAAAAAACATGTTAAATTAATCGAAGCTTTTTACGAAAATGGACGTTCAAACAGAAATGCATTTCGCGCAATTCGCGATTTTTTGGGCAACTGTGTGTGTAATTGAAAACGATGTGACGTTGTTATGGTGAGGGTCAGTTCCTGCGCTCGATGACGAATAGAGGTGTTTGGATTTTCGGCCATATGCTCGTGCACTGCTCAACCGCGTAAACGTGCACGCAATTGTGTTTTCGCATCTGCCATCGACCCAGTTTGTTCGAATTTACGAACAATTTTTCCAATTGCACTCTTGAGACTTTAACATGTTATTTGATTGTTAATCTTTCCATGGTTTGAAATTGCCAAAGAAGTAAGTTGTTAAATCTGAAAGAAAAAGAAAAAAATTCATTAGACGCTTAAAATAATTTACATTTAAAATCGGTTATTGGAATACCCTTATAAGTGTCGGCCACTAATTCATGTCATGTTATTTCAAATTGGACAAGATATATATATATATATTTAAATATGGAAATTATCTTAAATGTAATTATACACGATGGAAAAATTATATTTGAAAAGTTGTAAATTATTAGTTTTAGCCTGATATAATGTATCATTTTATTTTCATAATAAAATTATATTTTATAATTCGTTTTTTACTTGAAAATGACGCTGTTTAATAACATGGCGGGTGTTAAAATAAATGTTGTACATTTTTAATTATGGAGTCTGTTTTAAAGGGTTTTATGCCAGACATGAGCCAATTCTGAAATTCATATACTAATTATTTCCATTATAACATTCCTCCAAGACATCTTTTAAATAATTATTTCTCTGATTTTCCCAAGATATATATTTCATTCTTTGACAGAATTTAAATTATGCAGCAAAATTCAAATAGAAACGGAATATTAATTCGGCAATCTGTTGCTTTAGTCGAATTATTTTCTAGAACCAAAAATATTAAGAAAGTCTGTGTAGTGCCGCTGTAATATAACGCTAACTGAACAAACAAAAATAACAATAGCATTCTGATTAAGTCCGAGACATGAGAAACTTTTGTCAATAAATTCAAACTTTATCTAAACGAAAATTTAATTCTTCTTCATAAAAGTATTCCTTACTGAAAAGTTTGGCTGTTTTGAAACTAACTGAAATGTGAGATACAATTAGGAATTTATTTTACCTACATTTAATATTTAATATTTCTTGTGTTTCTTTCAGAATATTGAGGCTGCCTAAAAATAATAAAATGTAAATTCTTCTTCTAGAATTCTTCTTCTGTTGGGATGCAAAAAGGGAATAGCTTCGTTTTTACAGAATGGATTTCCTAACGTCCGAGCTAGTAGTGGCAAGGAGAACATCCTGAATCATTGTAGCGTAAATAAAAACCCTAAAAGTTGTCACCCAAGCAGTCCGGGGTCTTTGCAGAATCAGTACATGTAGAGTCTTCTTTATGTTCATCTTTTCTCTCACATACAGGTTGTTTTATTCCTAATATAACATAAAATAATAAAATATATAATTCATATATTTTTCTATGCAACGAATTATTGTGGATAAACTTACATCTAGTAAAGATATACGATTAATCCTAAGTTTCTAAGCATTTTAAAGCACAAATGTCTGTTTGCATGGCTATCCTGTCTTTTTTGCGGGCTCCTGCTCAGGCGCATATATATTTCTTCAACACTTAGAGTGACAAATTCGGATTTAAACTTTAAGCCATGGTGAGTTGATCTTAGAATTTCTGGCAGAGATCTGGCGTGATTAACAGTTTGAACAACGTCAGTAGATTCAACTTGAGCGTAAGGCTGGTATGCTCCGTCGTGTTAACTAAATAATAGACATTGTAACATGTTAATTAAATTCTTGAAATCTGTGTCTTTTTCTCAAGTTAATTCAAATATTCAAAATTCTCACATATGTGTCTTTTTCATATATTAATTTAAATCTTGAAATTTGTATATTTTTCAAATGTTAATTCAAATGTCCAATTATGTATATATTCTAAGCGTTAGTTAAAATGTTCCAAGTTGAGTCTATAGTATATGTTATATCAAATAATTAAATTTAATTATTTTTCAATTGTTAAATCTAATGTTCAAATATGTTACCTTTTCAAATGTTAATTAAAATAGCCAAACTTGTATGTTTCCTTGTAATCTCTATAAATTAATCCAAATTGATGTATTTTCAATTGTTAATTCAAATGCTTAATCAAATGTTTAAATATTTGAAATTTTAATTAAAATGTTTAAATTGTTTGTTTTTGATGTATTACTTAAATGTGTAAATTTGGATCTTTTTCAAATGTTAATTAAAATGGCCAATTACTTTCTATTTCAAATATCATGTCATTTCTATATTATTCTAATATGTCATTTTCAATTATGAATTATCGTTCAATTATGTCAGTTTTACATCAGTTAATTCAAATGTTCAAACAGGTTTGCGTATCTCATGATGAATCAAATGTTCAAATTTGCGTCTTTTCAAAATGTTTATTCAAATGGTCAAACAGGTTTGCGTATCTCACGATTAATCACATGTTCAAATTTGCGTCTTTTCAAAATGTTTATTCAAATGGTCAAACAGGTTTGCGTATTTCACGATGAATCAAATGTTCAAATTTGCGTCTTTTCAAAATGTTTATTCAAATGGTCAAACAGTTTTGCGTATCTCATGATTAATCACATGTTCAAGTTTGCGTCTTTTCAAAATGTTTATTCAAATGGTCAAACAGGTTTGCGTATCTCACGGTGAATCACAAGTTCAAATTTGCGTCTTTTCAAAATGTTTATTCAAATGGTCAAACAGTTTTGCGTATCTCATGATTAATCACATGTTCAAGTTTGCGTCTTTTCAAAATGTTTATTCAAATGGTCAAACAGGTTTGCGTATCTCACGGTGAATCACAAGTTCAAATTTGCGTCTTTTCAAAAAGTTTATTCAAATGGTGAAACAGGTTTGCGTATCTCACGATGAATCAAATGTTCAAATTTGCGTCTTTTCAAAATGTTTATTCAAATGGTCAAACAGGTTTGCGTATCTCACGATTAATCACATTTTCAAATTTGCGTCTTTTCAAAATGTTTATTCAAATGGTGAAACAGGTTTGCGTATCTCACGATGAATCACGTTCAAATTTGCGACTTTTTCACATGTTTATTCAGATGTTCAAATATGCGTCTTTCTCACATGTTTATTCAAACGATCATTCAGTTTCCTTTCATATAGTTATAAGATATTTATAAGATATTTATGTGAACTGCACAAAATTATATTAATATACTCATTATTTCCCTGATGAGTGTCAGGGCCTATGGAGAATTACGGTTCTGCAATAAATGTTGTTCTTCACAAAGATTTCCATGCAAAGCTAGAGAAACTATTCCCTTATCTGGAGAGATAAGTGATGAATTCTCAATTTTCCCGAAGTGAATTTAATGAAATCTCTGCTCTCTGATTTCATATTCTAAAGTACTCTCCATTAGAGAACCCACAGAGATCCCATTAATAATCTCAACAAATCGAATTTGTAAAGGAATATTTTTTTCTAATCAATTCACTCCAAGCAAGAGGATGACGCAATTAAAATGCAAAGGTTTACTGAGATTGAAAGAAAATGATTTATAAGAAACTGAAAGACGATTGCTAAACAGAAATCAAGAGAAAAGCATCTAATCAATTTCAAAAGACTAGGGAGGAGTGTGAACCGGATGATAGGCGAACTTATCTTGAAAAAAATAATATCGTAAATTTTATTGTATTTTCTTAATTCTAACACGTATCCATTTAATTTAAAATGCTTGCCGTACCGATAAATCATTAGAAGAGTATGAAAACAATAATTCTGCCAGATGTTATCTGAAAGAAGTTGGAATGTTCAGTGCTGAATAGAAACCGTAATGAAAAATTACTTATTCTAGTTATTTCCTATACAACGAAACAAATCGTATCAGAATAACAGAAACTTATAAAAAACTAGGTTGATAATATTAACTAAATATCACATAACTTAAATATAAGTAAATAATTTTCGATGAATTTAGCTAATCCGAATATAAATATTATTATACATACTTCACAATTCGATTTATATGAATGTATAACCGTTTGATTGTTAGAATATACAGCATGTAAATCCTCTGATAGGCTATTTTATGCCGGATTGATTTATTTGATTATTATTTTTTATGTCTTTATTTAATTCTTCTTAATGTAATGTTGTAGTCCAAATTTGTGTTGTATTTAAATATATTGTCGTGATTATCTCATTTTAATTTCTTTTTTAATTTCATACTTTATTGTATAGTCCTAACCCTTTCAACATGTCCATGATATTTCTGACTTTTTTTTTAGACCTTTCCGTTAAGTTCCTTGCCATGATATATGTTTTTCCTATGTTTCTATATTCTTCCAGGATATGTTTTATTCTCAGGATAACTCCACATGTATCCTTTGGGTTTTGTTCTCGTTTAATTGTGTAGCCATGTGTCCTATGTGCCGTCGACTCAGGGGGACCTACTCTCTTCGGTTTATTTTATTTTTATATTGTTCATTTTCCCAAAATAGTTTTTATTTTTAAACAGTTCTTTTTTTACGTATTTCCTATGCTTGCTTCCATTTCTTTCTTTTTTTATTAAATTCTTTATTTTGGGTTTCGTGTCTATGTAGTGAACTTTTAATTTCTTATCGATGGTCATTTTTAAGGATCACTTAGCTGCTGAGTCAGCTCTATTGCCTTCTTTAATCCCAGCAGAATATTATGTGTTTTGTTTTTTTTCAATATCTTAATCCTATTTAAAATTTTTACGGCCAATGTATTCTCTATTTTTTTTCTCAAAAAACTAAGACCGATAAGGAAATCCGAGCATATTGTACAATTTTCGTGTTCGATCTTGGATATGATATCTAGTGATATGAATATGACACCAGCCTCTGCATTGTATCGTTTAGTAATCGTTTTTCGATGAAGTTTTGTCAAGTACTGCTGAACCACATTTCTTTCTGTATTTTTAAAGCAGTCAGTAAAAATGCTTAAGTGATTTGGTTTTGTTTTCTCTAATCCTGGAGAATTTCTTGAGATAGGTAATGGGGTGAGGTTTTGATTTGGAAAGTTCACTTAGATCGATTATTATATTTGGTTTTTGGTAAGGAAGAAACTGTTTTGTTTCGTGTATTTTTTCCAATAGGATCTTTGATTCCTCAGTAATTTGATCCATTCGAATTACAAAGAACTTCATTTTACGTTCGTTCTGGTGAAATAGTGGTTTGAAATTTGGATCCATTGTATGCAGGATTGATATGAGAGTATTTCAGTTTGAGTTAATTTTGAGTGGCTAGTTTATCTCTCTTCAGTTTCATTGGTGTTCCGTAAGCCTTCATATACAGGTTCTTCACTGGACAATTCGGAAAGGCCCCAAATGCAAGTATCTGTCTATCATGGTGTATTGTACCATATATTTTCAGATATGATTGCTTGACTGAATTTTAGACCAAGGAGCCATAATTCAACTTAGAACGTACTAATGTTCTGTAGAGTTTGAACAATGTTTGTTGACTAGCTTCTCTACCCGTATGTGATACCATTCCCAGAAGCTATAGGGCCTTATTATAATTCATTCTTAGGTTTTTGATGTGTGGTATTAGGTTGGTTAAAAAATAATGACGTAATAATGTCGTTTTTGTACCTATTTTTAACGTCAAAAAACGACATTATTACGTCATTATTTTTGCACCAACCTAATATAAAGTATAGAATGTTGTCATAAATTACTCGTAGTAAGTTGCATTCTTTAACGTCTGATGTTTCTGCATATTCAACTTTTAGCATTGGGTCATTGTGTAGCTTACGTTGTTGGCAAAAGCGGATGAATTTAGGTTTTGTTTTTGAGATTTAAAAAAAAAGTTTGATATAGACCATTTGTCTCTTTTGTTCATGCATTATTGCAACAGTCGCTCCATATCATGTACATATTTTAAGCGATAGCATATCATAAAAACCATCTACAAGTAGTGACCGGTTAGCCCCAGGATTGAGGCAGTTTGTGATGTCGTTTAAATTTATGGTGAACAACGTTACCGTCAGGACACTTTCCTGTCGGGTTCCTTCTTGTTTTTTTAAAGGTTGGATAGGGTGGATCCTAAGCCTATTTTGAATGTTCTGTCTGCTAAGAATTTTTTAATAAATGTTAGCAATCAGCCTCACAGACAAAATTTTTGAATATCCTTCTCAAACTTGTCTTTTCAAGTAATTTCATACTCTTTTTCTATGTTAAAGAAGACGACGGTAAGATGTTCTTTTTTAATGTTAGCTTCGCTTATAAAGGTCTGCAAACTCATCGGATGATCTACTATCATCATTTTTTTCTGAAGTGACATAGGAATTTTGTTTATTTTTTTCCGGAAGTCATGTCAGTCTCCTATCAAACATTCGTCCTGTCGTTTTATATAGGCAAATGGTTTGCGATATCAGACTATATTTTTGTAGGTTTTCGGAAAATTCTTTCCGGTTTTTGTAATCGAGATAATTGTTTTTGCTCCTAAGTGTTTGGAAATACTCCATTTATCCAGATTTTATTAGATGTATGTAACAGGTATTCTAGGGATTCTTGTGGAAGGTACTTGATGGATTCGTAGCGTATCCTGTCAGGCCCTTACTATTTTATGGGACATTTCTATGGACTCTCTGAGTTATGTCATAGTAAGAGGTTTGTTGTAATGTCCAAGGTTTTTTGATCGGAATTAGAGTTTAAGCATTTCTTCTTACTGTTTGATATTTTGAAATCTGTTTTCTATTCACCTTGGATATTTTCGAGGAAGTTTTGTCTAGTAGATTAGCTATGTCTACCTTGTTAGTTATTTTATCACCGCCTATCACTAAACGCATTTTGGGGAAGGTTTGTGTTATTCCTGATATTTTCATTACCATTTCCCAATTTGTTTTTAGTTTTTGAGTAAGAGTTGAGGTTATTAAGTATTTTTTCTCACATTATCTGTTTGCTACTCTAATTGTCCTGCGATCCTGGGCTCAGAGGTGTTTGTACTCATTTCGATTGTTTGTGGCGAGCGTACCGCTGTATTTTCGCAGGGCTGCTTACCGAAGTGCGATTGCCTCCGGGTAATATTTATCTAACCATGATTCGTTTGTGCTTTTAGTATGCATTCCACCGGTATGGTGCTGAATTCCTCTGTAAAGTGATCCTCATCATCATTTGTGTCTTTGATTCGCCGTTTTTTACATTCACTGTCATATTTTTCCAATCCGCCCTTTTTACCTTCCGATGTATGTGGCCTTTCTTTTTTGGTTCGGAGATTTCAGATGTCCTGATATATCCTCCAATCAAAGTCCATATCCATCGAGTGGTCGCATAAGGTCATGTGTATATAAGAAAGACTTCCAAAGGTTGGATTTCAGTTTGTTGCGGTATTAAATAATTGTTTCTTCAAGCATTCGATTTTTCTGTTTCCCCATCTGATATGGCTGTTTAAATTCCCCAGTAGCATGAAGAGTTTGGTTAGCTGTACAATAATTTTGTTTAGCTCGTTTTTATCAATTAAATCATTTGGTTGAATATAGAGTGAACAGATGTTGATTTCACTGTTGTTTTTATAGCAATTGCTTGTAGTTTGGTGTCAAGCTGAATTTTACTCTGCGATATAATATTTCTGACCAGAATTGGCACAAAACCAGAGGCCCTGTGTCCAGTTATGTGAATATGATTATATGTTTCATATTTTTTTAAGTTTAGTTTATTATCCTTAAGAAAAGTTTCTTGTAGGCATAAATTATCAGGGTTTATCTTAATCAGCAATAGTAAAAGCTCATTAAAGTTTGGCTTTTTTCAACAAATATTCTATTGGATTTTTTTACTCTTCATTATGTGTTTTGGGTGTTAACACTTTTCTTTGTTTTGTTTCATGTGGTGTTTTAATTGTCTTTCATTTCCATCATTTCAAGCAAGATTCTAACAGGTCTGTTTGTTTAAAGGATTCTTTCGGTTGTGTTATCTGTTTTCTGGTAATTTGCTGCTTGTTTCCTTGGGATTCTTTCTTAGGGATGGCCAATTATTTTGGATTCTCGGTTATCAGTTTCTCTATATTCTGGATTTTTTATATTCTTTGTTTTACTTCAGAGTCTGTCTATATTTCTGAGATGAAGTATTATGTACATTATTTACATTATTCGGACTATTTTCCTCATCTTTGTCGCCATATTTATCACAACGTTTAGGTTGTTGGAATGTCTAATTGAACCCTTTATTTCGCTCACTGGTGTAGACTGTTCTAGTTCCACGTGCCATGTTTAATGGATGTCAGTTATCAGTTATTTCCTGTTAATTTCCCTCTGAAAGTTCTCGACTGCCTTAACCGGGTATTGAACTCACACTCTTTTGATCCTGTCACTGGATCTAACTAACGTCTTTATTTTCTGTGACATGTGGCCTTTAGTTGCAATATGAGCTCTGGTAAAAGCATGCAATGATAACAGCGGAAAATTGCAATATGATCACTGGTAAAAATGATTGCTGAAGACATTAGGTTTAAAAATACCTACCCAGATGTTCTTAAGGATACATGGCACAGTGGATAAAGGCGTTTGTTTTACTTGTTTGTGAACTTCGTCGAGTATTTTTATTCTCTTGGTCATTTAGGTTTTTTTATGTTTTTTTTTATTATCTTCATGTTAGGTTGTTGTCCTGTAATTTGCTTTTAACTCCGTTTCTTCTGTTTTGGAAATTTTGATTTTGTTTTGTATTGTGGTTCGAGTGATTTATGTTCTGTCAGTTTTCTGTTTTGGCAATTTACCATTTTGAGAAATTTTGCGTGTTTTCTAGTTGGGAAGTTTTAGTTAAAGAAATTTTTCTGTTGGATTAACATTGGTTTTGGTTCAGTGGTTGGGCTTGTTTCCCAGTTTACAATTGGTTTCAATGCTTTCAATATATATATTTTTTTAATTCTTGAATTAAGAATGTTAGTTTTTGTTTTAATGTAATTTGAGTGATATTAGATTGTGACATCAAAATTGGGTAATTTTTGCGTAGGATGTTGTATTTAACTTTGTTTCGATGCTTTTACTTGCTTCTGTTTTATTTTTAAAATACTTTTTTCTCCAGATTTCACTGTCTCTGGAAGATTCCCTATGGTTTTGTTTACAATCAGAGCATTTGGGAACGTGATCTCTGTATGATTAGATATATTCTCCCCACACTTTTCACATACGGCTACCTTGTACATTCATTCTTACCATGTCCATATCTTTGGCAATTGAAATATCGCATAGAAATGAATACAATATGGGAACCAGTAATAAGCAATGCCAGAGAAAAGCAATAATAAGAACGAAAATTGCAATATGAACTTGCTGAAGACTTCAAGTTTATAAGTCCCAGAAATTCATACACAGATGTCTTTAAGGAGACATCGCACAGTAGATAAAGCCGTTGGTTAGATCTAGTGACAGGACCGAAAGAGTTGTGAGTTCCCTACCTTGTTAAGTCAGTAGAGATCTTGGAGAGGTGAGTTAACAGGAGAAAACAGATAACTGGCACCATTCGACATGACGCGTGGAACTAGGACAGTCAACTCTAGCGAGCGAAATAAAATTTTCAGTTCGGCATTCCAACCACCTGAAGAAGGCCGAAACGTTGTAATAAATATAGAAACAAAGATGAGGACAATAGACCGGATAATGTACATAATACCACATCTCGGAAATATAGACAGATACATCGCAATGGTTTTGGGATATATGTTTCAATTTTTGAAACTGTATTTCCAGTTTTTGTTTCATGTGGTCATTCTGGTGCATCAAAAATAATGATATACATATTGGTGTTTAATTCTATTATTTTTTTTTTCAATAGATACTGTTTTTATATCTATAATCTTCTGTTTTTTTTTATAGAATTATTGATTTTTTTATTTCATCTGTTACAGACTATGAGAGTTAAGCTCTTCTCACGTCACCTTTAGAAGAATTTAAAAGATTGTGTGGGTAGACCTTTACCTTTTTATCAAAGAATTTGGTCATCCTTAGTAGAGTTTCAGCGTCATGTTTTCTTTTACTTCTCTCAGAAGTGTATTATTTCTAGTTATTTTAATCTTTTTGGACTCATCCGAATACTTATTTTTTTCTATTTGAAAAGGTGTGAATTTCATTATTAGTTCGATTGCTGCCTTCGACTATGGATATGAATTTCAATTTTTTCTTTGATTGTCTTTCCGTATCTATGTCTGTATCAATGTGTAGTCTCTTGGTTTTTGTGCTCATGTTTTTGTGCATAATTATTATTATTCAGCAGCCATGCTCTTCACCTACCCTGGAGCTCCATTTCGGGAGATGATGAGATGGGAAATTCCATTCGCCTCATTCCTCCAGGGCTACATGACTGGTATACAAAGGTTGCGAGGGTTCGAAACAGCTGTTATATTCATGATCGTCTATGAAAATATGAAATTTAATCAGAAGTTGAAACAGCCACATCAGATTTTTTGTTCCCATTCAGATTGTCCATTAATGCCACCGATTACTAAATCAGTTTAATGTTTAATCCGACTTAGGGTTTGACATGGCCAGCCGATTGATTGGATCGGGCCTCTTCTACCGTCTGTCTAGCTCAAGTAAGTGTCAAAATGTGTTTGAATGTAGAAGTGTATATATAAATAGGACAACTCTTCAAACCGTCAACCACCAGGACCCCGTCCTCATGCATCACGGATCGTCACCCACGGCAAGCAGTTGACCCTCTTAAGAAACATTCACCCTCTACAGTGGAGCACTCAACGTTGTGATAAATATAGCAACAAAGATGAGGACGATAGATTGTCCTCATCTTTGTTGCCCGACTGATAGTGCGGTTTATAACAGAGCCCGTTTTATGTGCGAAGCAGAATTATATCAGATTAAATTGGAAATAATGTACAAAAATTAGCGAACCAAATATCCCAACATGTGATTGTAATCGAAAAGTTGAATATGCGAGCGCAGTTCCAACCCCAAAAATTAAATTGGGTTAGGCAAGTATCCATGTTTTTCCACGGAAATTTGTGTTAAATAGTCGGTCACGCTTACCGATAATGCCTTGAATGTCATATAGTCTAGGAGAAGGACAAATGTTAATTCAAAACTATTGAAGAACGTAGAAGCATAAAGAGCGACTACCTTTCCTAAGATTACAAATCATTTAACAAGTAAAGTAAATCTGTAACGAGTAATTATCACTAACGTTGTCGAAATCACATGCCATAAAATGTAAAATTTGCCATTGTGTATTAACATTATTTACTCTTCAGAAAATCGCTATCCAGCGGCCTAGCCAAGCCAAAATTGTATCAAAATTTGTTTCTATATTTCCACGACATATAGTCTACCGAACGAAATTAAAATAAGAATCCATCTTTAATTAAAGAAAACACAAAATCAAAAATAAATCATTCGATATCTACTTATCACGACTTAGTTACCTAGGCATTGAATTGAATCGCTTACTGGGTGATTCTGTCGTAATAAAGTAAGAAACAAGCTTGAAGTAACTAATAAAAGAAACATCCCAAAATTTCTCTACAATTTTTTTTCTTAAAATATGCCATAAGGCGAGTACAATTGAATTTACAGCAAATATATTAATCTCTTTGATTTTACTCTTGAAGAAGGAAAGGATTTGAAAACGTGCAAAGTTTCATAAAATGTAAAACGAATGTGAATGTTTTCTCTTGACGCTTGTACGATGTTGGAAAAAATATATCAGAATTAAAAAAGAAAGAAAACAACTGCAAGACAAGTATTTCCCCTAAAGTGTCACGCGCAGTTATTCAATTTGCAATTGAAAAGACTTGTACACAAACGATTTGTTCAAGCCGAAAATATACGCGCCAACGAAAAGAAAGTGTCAATAAAAGAGCAAAATGTCATATTTCCCTTTCAATATATCGATGGATTTATTGGATTTTTAAAGCACATTTTATAAGTTTGTTAATTATCTACTAAAATCGATATCATGTTTACTGAATATGTTTTCTTTATGAGAGAATAGCATAGATACACGCCGTTGCGTGTGGTAGCTACTTAGTCCAGTTGCTTTTCCTTTATATTATCGCATTACGTACTTGTTTGAGAAATTTGCATATTTCGTTAAAGGGGTATTATTAAAAGTGTAATATTGAAAATAAATAAAGCCTATTAAATAGTCTTGAGAATATTATCTCAAAATATACTAACTTAATTATAAAATTAATTTTCTACGCGCCATTTTATGTTTGACGATGTCTCTCCTTAATATTCATTAGTACATTTTAACTTCTATGGTTTAAAATTTACTACTCATACTATTTTCAACTCCACTCTTTTCATCTCCTTGAGAAGCTCATTAACACTAAATTATTTCTTTTACAATATAAAACAATTCATTTCAATATGAATATTTTTTTTAATATTAGCGGTAACATTTTGGTCTTGAATACGAATATATCTATTGAAACTTCGTTTTTTTCTGCCTTGGTATTAATAACACCTTGAAACTTATTTGATAATTTAGATCTTCTCGCTTAGCAAAATTATATAAGTTAGCGGGATTTTTATGCTGAGGTATATTTTGAAGATGCCAAAATCAAGTAAGTACAAAAGTTAAAATATCTGAGAAGTGATTTAACAGAGGACAGAATATGTGACACCGATAGCGAAGGCACATTTGTGTATCAAAAGATGCACCCAGTATCTGTCTATATTTCTGAGAGGAGGTATTATATACACTATTACCATTATTCGGACTATTGTCCGCATCTTTGTCGCCATATTTATCACAACGTTTCGGCCGGTGTACGCTCCATACTTCTTCAAGTAATAAGGAGTGCCTGAGAAAAGCGATAATAACACCAAAAATTGCAATATGAGATCCGGTAAAACATGAAATTATAAGAGCAATAATTGCAATATGAGCACTAGTAAAAAATGTTTGCTGATGACATTAGGTTTGTAATACCTAGAAATTCATACACAGATGTCCTCAAGTACACATGGCACATTGGATAAAGTTGGTTAGTGACAGGACCCAAAGGGTGTGAGTTCAATATCAGGTTAAGTTAGTGGAGAATTTGGAGAGAGGAATTAAAAGAAGGTAACTGATAACTGACATCCATTAAACATAGCAGTGAGCGAAATAAAGGGTTCGGTTCGATATTTCAATCCCCTGAAGAAGGACGAAACGTAATAATGAAAAATAAAGTATTAAAAATAAGTAAACATCATTAGAAAACAATGAGTGATCACGTGATATGTAACACGTCTCCTCATATGGCAGTGAATGTTCCCCAAAGAAAATGAAAAGACAAAAGAGATACTGTTCTATAGGAGGATGCCGAAAATATCCTAAATTGAACGTATGCGTGGCGAGGACGTCTTAAAGAAAATGTAGACAAAATACTTAGTATCAGAAAAAGTTGAACTTTTCAGGAATGAGGAAATAGGGTTTGGAGTATTTGAATCTAACAAATTAGACAGAGGAAAGAAAACACAGGAAAGAAGCGAGTAAACTGCCTAAGAGTGATTAAGTGGATCGTAGAATGTGAAAATGTATGTGATCGTTGTATGTGAAAAGCCAAAAGCTACAAAAGATAGAAGTTTATCTATGGCATGTTCTGAAGGGACACGGCACATAGAAAGAAGAACTGAAAATTGTTTTATGCATTTTAAGATACTCATGTTAATTCGAAATGGTATAGTGCTAAAACATTGCTATTAAGTATATTAACAATAAAAAAAAACATGCTAAAACAGTGAAAGCTTAACTAAGCAGAATTTGACAAGAATTAATTCTAGACCAGAACAAAAAAGCAGCAACCCACCAAGGCCACTGTTTTCGGCTCAAACAACTTTCTGGTTAATAATGAAGATCTGAATAAGAATATTCTCAGATTATTAGTAAATATATATTCAGACTATATCACGGTTTGTTGGTGCATATCAGAAAATATAGGTAACAAGAGCGTGGCAGAAGATCTATACTCTGATTTAAATTGCACAGCACAATGGTGTGTATGAGGGTACGTCTTTAAATATTCATTCTCTCCAAAACCAATCTTTTAAAATATCAACACTATCACAGTGTAGAATCAGAATACTGCTGCCATCATGAACAGTTTGACACTAAATGAGTCCGCATCCCATGAATCTAAGATAACAGAAATTAAGCAACGTCGAGCTTGGTCAGTACCTAGATGGGTGAGCGTTTGGCTATGATATGTTCTGTAAGCTTCAATTTCCGAATAGTTTAATGGATAATGGCTCCGAATTGTTAATCAGAGAACCGAGTTCAAATTCCCATTGGGTTTATTATGTTAACATTCGCGCAAATGTACTTTTCGAATACCTGTTCTGGGTATGCCGATAAAGTACATACGCTCGCTGGGTAAGAATATAAACTAGGTACAGCAGCAAAGACTCTGATCAGGTTTTGAGGAGCGTCAAACCGCCTCTTAATTGCTGGTGTTCCCAGGTTCGCCCTGACCCGGGGTGGTGGCACTTGATAGGGTCTCAGCTATGGGCAAAGAGTTAACACTGAAACTGGGGTCAAAACACCATGAAAGTGTAAAAATAGGTTTTAAAACTAGCAATACTGTTTGAAAAATGCTACCAACCATGTTTTTTAAAAAATAAATATTACTAGCAATACATTTTTTTAAGAAAAAATATTACCAAAAATAGATTTTTGACGAAACACAATATTGCCAGCAATAAAAATTGTGTCGGCATTAAATAACCCATTGATGTTGATATGACGTAAAACAAATCAAACCAAACCTTTTTGAATACATTTCAAAAAGAAAATTTGATACTTATATTATCTCCCAGCTATAGATTACTTAGTAAGACTTGTCCACAGAAGTAATTATTATCTAAATATAATCTTACAATATGAAAATATTTCTGGTTTTAAATTACCTGCAAAGAGTAGATAAGACATAAACAAAATCAATCAATTAATCAATCAATCTATATATGTCTATGTCTCTGAGATGAGGTATCATGCTTAATTGCATTATTTACATTATTCGGACTGTTACCCTCATCTTCATTGCTATATTCACAAAGTATCGGTGGTTATATCGGCCCGGCCTTCTACAAGTCGTTTGAATTTAAAACCGAAACAATTATTTCGTCCACCGGGATAGATTGTTCTAGTTCTAAGTGCCATGCCTCTTCCGGTTGTCTGTGTTATTTCCCTTTAACTCTACTCTTAAAGTTTTTGTTGCTGTGGCCTGGTATTGAATTCAGAACTCTTTTCGGTCTAGTCATTGAGTCTAACCTACGTCATTATCCACTGGTCTATGTGTCATCAAAGACATCCGGAAAAGGCATGGCACGAGGAACTAGAACAATCTACCCCGGTGGAGGAAATAAAGGGTTCGATGCGAAATTCCAATCTCACGAAGAAAGGTGGAACGTACAATGGACGAAACGTTGTGAATATGGCACTAAAATGAGGATAGCAGTCCGAATAATGTAAATGATGCAATCAATCAATTGCCAGGTGTTTCATTCCAGGCCGCAACAGAAACTCTTCTATACAATACAGTTCTGCGGAATCAGACTCAACATTGAGTTTAAGCAAGCGAATGAGCCAATTGCAGTAAAGTGCCATGCAGATTTAAATTTATCCCACTTGTGACGAATACAGCGATCGATTTTTTTGCATGCTAACATGCTAGTTAACATTCGTGTCAGTCAGCTGTTGGCTCTCACGTTGGCCAGTAGAATGTTCTTGCCTATTCGTGGCAGCCAGCTATAAGCTTTCACTCTGGCCAGTACAAAATGGCCGCAAAGTACCTGAAAACTGCCGTAGAAGCATGAATAAACCGATTATTTCCACTGTCGATGGGATTTGGGAAATTCAAAATCGGTTTTCGCCTTCCTGCTAACTTGGAGCATCTGCATGTAAATTTTGGTACAACTCCGTCGAAAATTTCAGCTGTGCATTCGTTACTCACACACACTCGCATCCTGCCTTTTATAGATATAGATATTCAATAAGAACGAGATCTGACCAAAAATAGCGTATTGCTATCATATCCTGACTGCCTAACACTAACATTCCAACTTTGAAAGGATTTAAACGCCGTTACTTTGTGCTATTAATTTCTGAATTATTTTCCAGCGTACTTCACATTTACAGCAGACTAAACCCAGCTAGGTTCGCTTTACTTTCGCTAGTTTGCTTTATCGTTATTTCTATGACAAATGTTAGACGTGTATATCCGTTAGTTACCCAATTCCAGGCCCTCATATCTACAAACTGGCGATTCCCCGTACACAGGATCGATTCAGCCTCCTTTCTCTAGTATTCAACTAGAGGAAGATCAATAATTTCTTCATGAGAAATGTCACGTGGTGGAACAAAAATATTAAAGGTGCTTTTTTTCCATTACTACAATGTTAAACATTCATATATTGGTTACACCGTTACTTATCATTCCTATCCTCTTAATATTAAGCACTTATTCCTACTTTTTAAATCCTTACAATAACATCTAGTAAAACTTTTGAATGTCTATTGGGCTTTGTATTGAATTAACAATTGTATATATATATATATATATATATATATATATATATATAATGATGTGATGAATATGCATACACTTGGATTCCCCCTCACAGTAATGTGATAGGCTGGTATCAGCCATAAAGACAGACTGATGTTAGGTACATGGACGCCTGTTGACTACGCCTATTGTCTTCCCATCTTGCCTACGCTTATTGCTTACCACTACGACGAGGACCAGTCCATTACGGTTACCTGCTAGATTGTACTACCTGGTTACAGTAGTCAGCAACCACTTTGCTACTTCGATAAAACGTATCCCTTTCCGAGGCATTACATATATATATATATACATATACATGATGATCGACTCTCCCGTCGAGATTCGACGCATGAGGGTCAAGCAGATCAGTTTCCAGAAAACCGACAACGGCACATGAGATTTTGATTATAGTGGTAAAGGCCTCGTGCAGGACCATCCACACTTTCTGGAGGGACGAATACAGAGACCTGGTGCATGCCACAAGGTTCCCAAACGACCCTACGCAGATATTGAATTCAGAGATTTTCTTCTCCTAGACCAGTTGCCATGCAAGGCTATAGAACCCAGTCTGTCATGCTAGATTCATACCTTTCTCAAGGGTATTAGCACGTAAGTGAATGTAATGGATTCGACTGGAATTCGAACTCGGCTCTCTGATTCCTCAATACAAGCCGATATCCATTACTCCACCGTGCCTCCTATATGTATGTATGTATGTATGTATGTATAAATACATACAAATATATATATACATATATATATATATATATACACACAGACATATATATATATATACATATATATATATATATACACACAGACATATATATATATATATATATACATATATATATATATATATATATATATATACATATATATATATATATATATACATACATACATATATATATATATACACACAGACATATATATATATATATACATACATACATATATATATATACATACATATATATATACATACATATATATATACATACATATATATATATATATATATGTACATATATATATATACGTACATACATATATATATATATATATGTACATACATTTATATATATATGTACATATATTTATATATATATGTACATACATTTATATATATATATATATATATATATGCATATATATATATATATAAAGACATATATATATAAAGACATATATATAGATACATATATATATACATATTCTTACATACACACATATATATACGTACATACATGCATACATATATATATATATAGACATACGTATATACATATATATACATACATATATATATATATATATATATATATATATATATATATATATATATATATATGTGTGTGTGTGTTTGTGTGTGTGTGTGTAAGAAAAATTCGAATCTAGAAAAGGACAGGATCACAATGCGAAGCAGTAAAGTCACAGCTATTTATTGCGACGATGAGTGTCGCCTTTAAAGGCATTTTCAGACTACCGAAATATTCGAAAAAAAAAAAAATCCTCCGAAAATATACTAATCTCCAGTGAGGAAATACTGAGAAATACATCACTCACTATGGGATAGATGTAAATAAGGAAAGAAAGATCGTCGTGTATAGAGACGCTATCAGTGTGACCATGCCTCTCTATTAGGGCGAAGGAAAGAAAAATGGAAAATTGCATATAGATAAGGGAGGATGATTGAAAGAAAGATTAATAGATAAACTGAAAGAAAGAAAGCCTAACTGCTATATAGAAAACAAATGAAAACAGTAAAATAAATAGAGAATAAGGAAGGATGGTGTAAAGAAAGAAAAAAAGAAACTCTAACAACAATATATTAAACAAATAGAAAAAAAATGTAATAAATTAAGTTGAAAAAGAAAGAAAGTAGAAAATTTTAATTAGAAAAGAGAAATGAAATAGAAAAATTCAAATGAATAAGAAAGAAAGAAAAAAGACAGAAAGCGATAAATAAAAAGAAAGAAAGAAAATTATGAAAAAAGAAAGAAAGTCAAACTGCAAAAGCGAAAACATAGAAAATACAAATAAATAAACGTATGACATCAAAAGAGCAAATAGAAATAAGCATCAAATATGAAAGAAAGACTAAATGAAAATGTCAAATAAATAAGAAAGAAAGAAAGAAAGAAAGTAAGAAAGAAAGGTCAACAAGTAGAAATGTTAACAAATGGAAAAATGAAACGATCCTACTTTTATTGATGTTTAACTTCTCCCTCCAGCCATCGTAGTGAGCAAAAGAACTAAAACAACAGCCCCTAGCCCACACTCTTCCCGGACAAAAATAAATAAATTAAGACCGATAGTAGAAGCATTTAGTTGTCGCACCCAAATGATTTTCGTTGTCACATCCAATTTATTATTTTGTTTTTATTTTATTTTTATTTTTTTATTAATTATAGCATTTTCTTTGTAAATTCGTTGGTTGATACAAAACATAGACTATCAATAATAGTAATATCAATAAGAATAAATAGTCAAATAAATGGGATTAGATACTGCCTTTATTTTTACTCCTCAGTACACCTTATTGAAAATATTACAATGAAATCTCCGGAAGAGTGGATGCAGTTCACTGGAAACTGTGAATAAAGTAGAATTAAGTGAATATTTTAGTTCATATATTATTAGGTTGGTGCAGAAACAATGACGTAATAATGCCGTTATTTTACATATTTTTAACGTCAAAAAACGACATTATTACGTCATTATTTTTGCACCACACACACAAACACACACAAACACACACACACACACATATATATATATATATATATATATATATATATATATATATATATATATATATGTCTGTGCGCGTGTGTGTGTGTATCTGTATGAGTTTGAGTATGTATGCTTATATAGGTACCTGTGTGCATGCGTGTGCGTGTGGCTGTGTCTGTGGAATTGATCATATTTAAATACACATGGCTGAAATCTAATTTAAATAACGAAGTTAGTCTTTTTGCATACAAACTTAAGCTTTAAAAATATCTGCTTAATTTATGAAAATATAGTTTTGGGGAAACGTTGGTAAATGGTTGCCAGTGTTTTAATTGGTGAGATTAAATTCGATTGTAGCAGCTGTTATTTTCCAAATATGTTCATTTTTTTCCTATTAATATGAAGAGACAAGTGAAATGTCTGTCCATTGTTATTTATAAATTCATTTTTTTTTTTAGAGATCGTATTCCGTTTATATATGTCTCCTAAAATTTAAAACAAAGTAGAAGCAAAAAAGAAAATATATGAAAAAAAAATCTTTTGTAATCTTAAGGTAAGTAATCTTTGAAGTAAGACTTAAAAATATCTTTTGCGATATCAATGCAAAAATAATTTTCACTTCCGCAGAGCAAATAATAGATATTTATTACTTCAAAATCTTCTGCGTGCCAACTCGTTCCAATGATCTTTTTCATTTTTTCGTTAAAAATGAAATAAAGATTTTTGATCGATTATTATTTTGTTTCACTGGGATTTATTTTATGTGAATCGTTTAGTACAATGCGATTATAAAATGTAGCAATTTATGTATCCTATGGTCGGAACATGTACAACGAATAGTCATTGTAATTTTACACGATTCTTTGTAAGAAAACATTCGACATACATGACCGAGCAGCTTCTGAGACTGTTGGTTTAAAATTATAGTTTTCTCTAAACAATTTCTCAGGAGAATAAATAACTCTATTTACATTATTCGGACAATTTTCGCCATCTTTGTCGCCATAGTTATTACAACGTTTCAGTCTTTGTACGCTCCGGCCTTCTTCAGGTGGTTGAAATGTCGAACTGAACCCTTTATTTCGCGCACTGGGGTAGACTGTTTTAGTTCCACGTGTCATGTTTGATGGATGTAAGTTATCAGTTATCTCCTGTTAATTTCCCTCTGAAATTTCTCCACTGCCTTAACCGGGTATTGAACTCACACTCTTTGGGTACTGTCACTGGATCAGACCAACGCCTTTATCCACTGTGGCATGTATCCTTGAGGACATCCATTAATTATGTTACGTGGAACTAGAACAGTCTACCCCAGTGAGCGAAATAAAGGGTCCCGTTCAACATCCCAACCACCTGAAGAAAGGTAAACTACCGAAACGTTTTAATAAATATGGTGACAAAGATGAGGACAATAGTTCCAATAATGTAAATAGTGAACATAGTACCTCATCTCAGAAATATAGAGATATACTGGAGAATAAATAAATTCAATCTCTGTTAATTCTCTTTCCAGTATTGATATTGCTTTCCTTCCTAATCTTTTATTTGAAGTGCTGTGTAATGTCGACGGGATTATGTCTATTTTTTTCTTTCAGTTACATGTTATATCCACTTTGCTGATATTGATAATCCTCTTGAGATATAGTTTCGGAAATTTGGTACAGTTCTTTGTTCATGATCATGTAGCACCAGTCAACAAGTCTCGAGGAAGTGTGATATACAGCAAGACAGCTGCTTCACTCGCCCAAAGCCATTTTTAACCATTTATCTTAGCAAGTGCTTGGATCGAGCAAGCAGACAATTTAGATAATCGTATTTCTGATTGCGTTTGGTAATATGCATGGCATCCATATGAAAGTCTGGATCTTCCGCGGCTATTTACGAACATGACTAGAATTAATGATTGGTTATGTAGCTATTTGCTACATTGGGCGAAACTACATTTAGCACAGCGTATTCCATGTTCAAGACTGTATTTGTTATAAATTATCCATAGAACGAACTGAACATTAAATAGAGTTTTTTCTTTTTTTTAATTATTTTGAGAATTAGAAAGGTTGTCGTAATAGTAGTGAACGAACATTTATTAATCTGATATCCAAAGAAAAAGTCACAGTTTTTCAGTATTATTATGGTACATTCGCATGTACGAAACAAAAAATTGAAGCAGTTTTCCTATAAGTACTCTAGCTCATAAATATTAGGTTGGTGCAAAATGTCGGTTTTTAACGTTAAAAATTACGTCAAAAACCGACATTATTTTGCACCAACCTAATACAATCTCCAAAATACATAGGCCACACTTCTGGGAAAACTAATGAATCTCTTCAGCAGAACAAGATAAAAGCTGATATCCTGTTAGAGGCGAAGACTCATTCCATAACCTGGAAGAATCCATTGTGACTCCCTCGCGCAAAAAAATGAAATTGCTGTAGTGAGTGAATGACGTATTTAATTTAAAATAAGCATATGTAAGGTAGATAATGTATGACCCTAGACTTCAAGTAGTTTAAAATGTCAGGGAGTTATGTGTCATTCGTGATAAACGCTTAAGCGATCATGCATATTTCGATAAATAATTGACGAGGCAGATGTTTTTCCTGCAGTAGGTTGCAATTTCTTTCTGCGGTAGATCAGTTGCCATCCAAGGCTATAGAACCCGGTCTGTCCTGTTATTTCCCCATAGTTTGTTTTTTTGGGTGGGGGGTTAAGAAGAAGATTCATACCTTTCCCAAGGGTCAGTCATTCGTGATATACGCTTAGGCGATCATGCATCTTTCGATAAATGACTGACGAGGCAGATTTTTCCTGAAGTAAGTTTCAATTTCTTTCTGCGGTAGACCAGTTGCCAACCAAGTCTATAGCGAGTCTGTCCTGCTATTCACCCATAGCGAGAGGGAGAAGAAGAGAATTCATACCTTTCCCAAGGGTGAGTTAATTACGTGTTATTCGTGATACACGCTTAGACGATCATGCATCTTTGGATAACTGACTGACGAATCAGATTTGTTCTCGCAGTAGGCTGCAATTTCTTTCTTCGGTAGATCAGTTGACATCCAAGGCTATAGAACCCATTCTGTCCTGCTATTTACTGCTATAGTCGGGAGAAGAATAAGATTCATACCTTTCCCAATGGTCAGTCTGTTAGGTGTCATTCATGATACACATTTAGGCGATCATGCATCTTACAATACATGATTGACGAGGCAGATTTTTTGCTGAACTAGGTTGCAATTTCTTTCTGCGGTAGACCAGTTGCAAATCAACGTGATAGAACCCGGTATGTCCTGCTTTTTACCCATATCATAGAAGAAGAGGATTCATATCTTTCCCGTAAGTGAATGTAATGGATTCAACTGAAATTCGAAATCGGCTCCCCGATTAATCAATCCATTACTCCACCGTCCTCACTTAGAATGTAGTAATAGGTAAATCATCTTGTTGGGAATATGTTCCATAAGGAAGCGGTTCACGGAAAGAAATTTGCTACGGTCGAACTTCTTTCTTACAAATAGAATATGAAAGGGATAAGGATTATTCGAACCTGTGCCTGTGCTATGGCGGATTCTAGATGTAAAAATCTAAATTGGAGCAACTAAAGAATGTAGTTCGTAAGAATATTTGCCTTAGATAAAGCGATAGATTAGCGATAGGCATGCAACATTTGTCAAAGAGAAAGGGACTTCAAGGTAGAAAATTAAAAAAAAAAAGTAAACCTGAAGAAGACTTTAATTGTACAGCAAGCCGAACTCTTGATATTCCAGCCATTGTCAAATTAAATTACTCGCTAAGCTGTTTATGGGTCATGTTTCATAAAGGTCTGTACTTAAATGTTTCGCAGCGGTGAAATTTTGTGGGCTTCATATAAAAGGAGGACATAGAAAATATTTACAAAGTCAATTCATTGAAACTGGAGTACACTAAAAGATATCACGTATTGTGGGTGCACAACTGCCAGTTTAGGGGGTTTAAGCTTTGATATACTTCATTATAAATGTGATTATAATTTCCTTAACATGAGTTCATTCTGAAAGCATGAATGTTAACGATAATGCATCTCATATATTTTATATCGATTGGAGAGGGGTGAATCTAAATTTTCTGTTGTTAAAATATTATGGGCACAGACAATCCCTTGTATGTTTCTAATTCTTTAGAATACACAATACTCTACACTTCTTTTTCTGTATGTACTTTGTCCCGTCAAGACGTAGGTTTTCATGGCACTCCTTTGTAATTCTTAACAGATTTCGCCCTTTTGTTATTTCTACAAAACGTTGGTCTGCCATTCATTTACTCAAGCTCACTAAGAATATTATTTATTTTGTCCCTCTTGCCTTCAGTCTGTCCAGCGTGTATAATAATTTTCTAAGCCCTCTTTTCTCATTATGTTCTCTATACATGTCAACAGTTGCGTCTATATGTCAAATATACGTTTCTTTTTGTTCCCATTCTCTGTAAAACTTCATAGTCGGCCCATTGTATCTTAAAGCATTCTTCTGTAGAACGACATTGGTGTTGCTTTTCGGTAGTCATCCTAAAATTTGAAGATTTTTAAATAGACTAATATTTGAGGAAATATTTAATATCCGGATCTATTTGTTTATGCTTCAAACAGTCTCTGGTACTATTGTTGCGGATGTGTGATATGTGTTGGAGAGGAATAGAAGGTTTGAAATATCAGAAAGCTTAAAATTGTG
Source organism: Acanthosepion lycidas (assembly GCA_963932145.1). NCBI lineage: Eukaryota > Metazoa > Mollusca > Cephalopoda > Sepiida > Sepiidae > Acanthosepion > Acanthosepion lycidas. The sequence continues at coordinate 90,152,732 of OZ010591.1, read as the reverse complement.
TGTGTTCAATAATCTTCCATCCACAACAATTAATAGAAGACAGAATAATTATTCAAAAACATAACGTATTGTTTCAAAACGTAACAATTGAATTTATTTGTATTTGGTGTAAAAGCACAATAGCCGAAGGTGTGATAGAGTTATGTCTCTTAGATTTGAAAATATTTGCATTTCAGCTCATAAAGTGAAAGTAAGTATTAAACTGTAGTTTAGAAGAACAAAGTTTCTTTAGCATGTTTGGGATTGTGTTTTGTACAAGTTGGTAAAATTTCAGAAAAGATTTCAGAGTTCGTACTTGCGTGAATGTTGGTAATGATCTTCAACGTCTGACCGCATTAGTTAAGATGGGAGTACTTGAAGATTACATCTTGTTAGCAGAGAGAAAGATGAATGAAAAGAAACACGAAGGAGCTTACACGTGTTTTGTTTTTATACTTTCGTGGTACCACGTGGGAGGCTCAGAACGAAAACGCGGGAAATTTCCTTCCTCGCGTGCATGATATCTGATTGGTCGGAATTGACCAATCAGCTAGCTAGTTTAAAGGTGATTAACTGAATGCTTGTCTATGTACTGTGCTTATGTAATGTGGTGGTAATTACCATAGAGAAAGAGTGCATTTTCCAATGGAGTATAACTGGCTAATGTAGAAGCTTCCACACTATCAATAAATGTTAGGTGTGTCATTATATTAGCTATGTGTTATTTTCGTGTAACCATCTTCAAAATTCTGATAGAATCTCTTTCTGCAACTTAAAGGAGTTAATATTCATTATCCTATCAAAGTTCGAGAATACGACTCGAATTTTCCTCTTTGCTGGGGCACTTATCCAAAATCGTTAGAAAAAACATGGGACGCAACTAACGATTGTATCACTAACTAATTATACTTAATCTTATTATCAACGCAACCACTGTTTAATTTTAACTGTGAGAGGTTGAAAAGAGATTATAGAATATTTAAAAATTGAAGCAAAACAAAAACAAATAACAACAGAAAGAAAATTGTCTGGAGAATTCTAAAATGACCTAAAAATAGAGAAGGGGATTGATTGAACTGTAGGAAAATACTTGGTATTTTAAATTAAAAAAAGCAAAACCTTAACAACAACATTGACCAAAGACATAAACGCTCGTGACTAGGACACCCATTTGGTATTAATTGCTCTTTATGATTGTAAATTGGGTGATCATCTACAACTCAATATCATTTTTATTCGTCTTGTGTAAAAAAGCTAAACTTCATCCGCGTCCTGCATAAGACGATAAGCTACATCCAGCAGCAAGGCGTCTAATCAAGAACTTTTGAGGAGCGTGGAACCATCTCTTAATTGCTAGTGTTTCCAGGTCAACCTGATAGGGTCCCAGCTATGGGCAAATAGTTAACTATTACCAGCAATGCTTTTTTGAAAACAATTATCACCAGCAATACTATTTTGAAGGAAATATATTACCAGAAACAGATTTTTGACAAAACAAAATATTACCATCAATAAAAAAAATGTTGCCGGCATTAAATAAACTATTGGGGTTGATATGCTGTAAAAACGAAATAAACCAAACCGAACAAAAACTATCGTTTTTAGATCTGAGTGAAGTTAGTCTTTTCGCAATGCTTCTTAAGTTTCTCTTTTGCATTCCATTTACACAAGATTGTAGGGTTACATTGCTGCATGTTTTACTTGGTTTCTATTGGTTTCGTTTTATTCTGTGAATGTCATATTCATCAAACCCCATAACTCATTATGTTTCGAATAATTTTCAAAAGGTTCTTTCTGATTCTAAGTGTATGTGTCTTTTTAGTTTCCATTTATATTTAAACTTTTTCCAAGTTTAACCCACAGTTTTATCACCAAAAACGCAACTACATAATTGTTTCCTGAAATCTTTTAGTCATCAGGAAAGTGATTGTCCAGTATTCACTTCCATAGAAGAGAACTGATATTATATAACAGTTCAAAATTATTTTCTATATTTCTCACGGAATTATTATTTATTTTTTTAGCTTGCACATCTTTTGAGAGTCAACTTGCTCTTTATTATTGCTTCTTTTTTTTTCATGTTTTTAAGCATCACGCCCCAAGCAAGGTGTGAAGCCACTAGGATCCAGGGGGTTGCAGAAGATTTGGAGCGAGAGCACATAGGAGTGATAGAAGAAAGGATGAGGAGAGAAATAGTGGATAGATCAAGGTAACTGGAGATGTTGATTGACATTACATTTGAATATTTGGAGATTATAGCTCTCAGGGAAATAGTAATAAGGAAGGGTGTTCCACAGGCGAGAGGTGCGATATATGAAGCTATTGGAGTAGAAGAGACGGCTACATTTAAAAGTTTCTACAGTGAAAGGTTGAGAGCGAGATACCAGCCTCGTAGGGTGCTTGAATTCATGAAGTCTAGGAACCAAGGAAAGCAGCTCATCGGAGCAATTACCATGAAAGTATTTGTAACAACGACAGAAAGAGGCGACGGCGCGTCTGTGAGAGAGCAACTGCAGACGAGATGCCAGATCAGGGCCAATTATATTACATATCCGTCTCTGGATCTTGTCAAGAACTCCGAGGTAAACAGAAGGTGCACCAGACCATATATGGCAGCAATACTCCATGCAAGGGCGAATGGTTGATTTGTATATTTGAAGTATCGATTCCGGGGAGAAACATTTCCTGGTGCGGCACAGAGAGCCAACTTTCCTCGCGGTGGACGAGGCAATTGACTCAATGTATTTGTTCCATCTCGGGTCAGCAGTCAAAGTGAGACCGAGCAGACGCAGAGTTGCTCAGTTGTCTTTAAAAAATAAAACAAAAAAAAACTTCCAAGATATGTAAATTTTCATACAGTGTAACCCGGATATAATAGAGTTGTCGGGACAGGAGACGATTTCTCTTATATCCGGGTTTGGGCTTTTTTGTTTCGGTAAGTATGGCTTTAATTTAGGACCAGAGAAAATCTCTCTTATATCCGGGTTTCTCTTATATCAGGGTCTCTTATATCCGGGTTACAGTTTACTTGCTTGCTTTTGCCATCTCCAATTCTTATTTAGGATTTTCGACTCTTCCGCTTGTTGACAGACATGCATTCCCTCATCTTACAACTCAATGTTTGCCCTTTTTTCACCTTCTTTTATTAACTTCTCCAATAGTAACTGTCGTTTCTTTTCTGTGTCTTCTATCAACTGTGTCACTGTATATGCTACATTTAAAAGAAAATTTTTAGATTTCGGTATTAGATAATCCTTCGTGACTGATATGCAGCTTAATAAACAACCAACTATAGTATTAAGATAGCGTCATTTAGGGATTTATATTAGTTCTTATGTTCTTATGATTATGTCAATAAACAATAAAACCTGGTAGAACCTCTCGTTCTATAAGTATCACGTCGCTTCACATATAGAATACGTATGATGAGAAGACCATTGTTTGAGTCCCTCTTTATTTTTGTGTATCTACTAAAGTCAGATTCTATCCTTTGTAAGGTGGTTTGGCCCAATTCTGTATTACTTTAATTTATTTTTCATATAAGTCTAGGTTACTACGTGTAAATGATCATTTATTTTTATAAATTTGGCTACCGTTTCGTTCTCCTAATTAAAACCTCGGAGAATAAAACCGACGTATCATATCGCTTACATCCTTCAGAACCTGGTACCTTAAGCTTACATGCCTTCCAGTATACTTTCTTACACTAAATTTTCAGATCATTTCCGAACTTGCTAAGTCAATCTACTCTTTCGTCTTGACACGCTCTAAAACTCAAGGGACCGAGTTCAAAGAATATTTTCATCTTCGCTGATGTAAATAAGACTGAGAATCTATAAAAATTCGTTTAATTTAAAAGTTTGCAAGTTAATATTATAACAGTGTGATATTTCCTTATAGCATTCATTTGCATTGTACTGCTGATTATTTGAAATGACCACTATCTCTGTTCCATAATAGTTGTTCCATATAGTGTATAAATGTAAAAAATATTATGAGATCTGTTTTTCTTCTATTATTCTCATTTCAAGAAATGAGCTATTACAGCTTTCCACAGTTTTCTATCCATTGTAACTCCTTGCAATATTCGAATTTTTACGATCTCTAACAATCCTTGTTGTACCATCCATTCATTTAAGCTCCCAGGTTGTCCGATGTTTTCCACCTGTAGGTCTTTCTCTTGGTATTACCTGTTAGTGGAAAATTGTTCAATGCCCCTTTTATCATTATGGGAAAGGAATTTGAACGGACTGTTTTTGACTCTAAGCAAAATTTGCCTTTTGCCATCCATTTTCTCTAAAAAGTCTGCGTTGCTTACAGATTATGTTCATGTTTTCTATGCATCCTTCTCTAGAACTACATGCCAATGCTATCAAGTCTTCTCTCCATCTGTAAGGAAATATCCCAGCATTTATTGTCAAATACGAATCTTGCTATTACACTCTTTTGTTTGTTTCTAATGAACATTTCCTGTTTTTTTTTAATACATCGCTTAGTTTATCCTTCCAATGCGACTTTCGATTTCGTTGCATAATTTTCTATCATCGGTTTAATAATTACCCAGATATTTAAACTTCTACTCTTGTTAGATTTTGTCATCTTTTAATCTTAGTTTACCCTTTGCGTTTTGGATTTTTTTCTTCTACTGACAACCATACAAATTGTCTTATTACAATTGATAGTCATTTCTTCAGGCTTGCTTTACTACATTGTTTAAGGGAAGACTTCCTTATGCGTATCTTATGTTTTAAAGAGGGTAACCGTTGAAAATAAACTTTGGTAAGGTTTCCAGATTAGGTTTCCCTCAGTGTAGAGGTTGAAAAAAATACGGTACGCAGCCAATATACTTGCTTCTGGCCTCATCCTCTCTTCATATTCCGATTTAGTTATTTTCTATTCGTATGCAGGCAGATTGCTTGTTGTATAAATTCTGGATTATAACAAATCTTTGCCAAATAGTTTTCTCGCAACTGAAATCAAACTTTTCAAATATAGGAGGCATTAATGTAGTTACTTCCAATTGTTTGCTGAAAAAGCAACAGAGAATGATGAAAAAAGCCCACAAACTTAATAAAAACAAATTTCTATGGTCAAAATATTTATGTTATATTGAGGAAAAACGAACGTATTTTCTATTATTCTATTTCATTTTTAACTCTTCCTAACACTTTCGAAATTCTAGTTAAAAATCTTGTTTATTTTTTAAAAATCAGTGGTTGACGTAATATTTACGATTAGTGTTCTGGCGCCTTTGTTCAGGTGAAAAAGACATCTTGCAAAAGTCGGATTTTAATACAATGTTCAGAATTTATTCGCAAATAAATGAAATTATTTATTGATTTTGTTTTAGAAAATCTTGGTAATAAATATTTTTTCGTATATATATCACCTCCCCCACCTTGACACATGTTTAATTTCATGAAATTTTGAACAATTAATTTTCAGTCTCAAAATTTATTTTGTTAGTTAAAAGTAGGACTACTTGGAGAATGTAAATCGTCATTTTTTTAAAACTACTAACCATATCCTGAAAATCTGCTGTGAATCGTTAAAAATGGAATAGAACTATGATATTATTAAATGAAAACGGCTTTTACTTCCTTTTACAGGTAAGATTTATTAAGGACACTATTATCATAAAAATATTCGATGAATAATGATTTTTATAAGAATTGTTTCCATTTAAAAAAAAAAAAATAATTATAATAATTTATAATATATAAATCGTTTAAAATTATGCATTACTTCAATCCAGTTAGTTGATATTGTTATTAAGAGAAAACTGTATTTATTAATCAAAAAATGAAACGCTTAATTCAATGGCTTTTGCTTCAAGATTTTAAAATAATATTTCTTTTTTATGCATATAAAATATTAATTAACCTGTCCCTATTTGAAAGTATGGCCGACCATACAAAATATTATCGGAAAATAATAGCGATGACGACAGTAATATTAAAGGCAGCATTCCTTAAATTAGATTTTCCAACATTTTAAAGATTACCGAGTACTTTAAAATTATATAAAAAAGGCGCTCACCCGTCATTTTCTTAAATTATGTTTTAACAGATAGCATCTCAGTAGAACAATCAATGTGTAGACACATTTAGCAATACTTGTTACATGATCGACGTGTAACAAGCGACAGTGCCATGCGCTTAATCACAAATGTCTGCCTTCTGTTATTTTAAACTTAAATAATTTTTTTTTTCAAATCAGGTTAAGTATGCTTTCAATCAGATAATATTTCTCAAATAAAGTTTCAGAAAACTACATTTTATTTTTTGAAGATGTTTAAAACCGAGAATTAACTTTTGTTCATAAATGTACCAGAAATGGACGATTGGAAATGGTTTTCTGAAAGTGACCAAAAAAATTAGATTCCAATCAGTATATTTTCTATTTGGAATACAATAGAATATTTTGCATACTGGAAATAGTGAATTAAAGAATTTGGCTTTCAATTAAAGCTAAAAAAAAAACTTTACACATGACTTTTGATTAAAAAAAATTCATTTTAAATCTTATCGAAAATTTAGTGGAGGTACTTAATGTCCATCTTTTTGCATTAATATTGTAGCCTCTAATATTATTCTCAGTATGCATATATAATTTATATTGTAGCCTCTTATATTATTCTCATTATGCATATAGAATTTATGTTATAGTCTCTAATATTATTCTCATTATACACATAGCATTCCCCGATGCAGTTACAGTTTCCTGATTATTTGAATGAGAATGTGTAAGAATAAACACGTAAATTAATCTAACAAACAATGTTTCTACAATTTACACAGTATATTCATATGTATGCCACAATGAGCTTATAATAACAGTTTTATAACAGTCGCATAGATTGTTCGTTATGTCGGACTGTCTGCCTCGAGCAGAGAGGAACCCGGACGAGGCTTTGACGTAGACAGGCCCTAAAAAGTTTTAAAGGAATATTTTTGGCCGTGCCTACGGGCTCGGAGAACCCACGGTAAACTCGGCCTTTTGCCACGTACATCCCTTATGGGGGAGGACTGTTAAATGTTAACAGTTTTATAAATAATAATTCCAATTCCTCATTTAGTAGTGCCATATTCTATTATTTGACGGAAGAGGTGTCCACTATGCTTATAAATAGATTTGTTCAGCAGAAATCGCAAAAGTCCTGGTCATGGTAATTAAAAAAAATATTTTATCATCATCAATGTAAAATTAATTTTTTCTTCATTATTACAGATTTATTCATCGTCATATAAAGACATGTTTAGAATGATTTTTAATAGACTCCAACATTGTAAATGCAAATAGATTTGTGCATCAATTAAACAAAATAGTTGAATTCCTAAATTTAAATGAATTTATTCATCACAATTTTAAATAGATTTGTTAAACAACGTCGGACCTGGTCAGTAGCTGGATGGGTGACCGTTTGGGGATACCATGTGCTGTAAAGTTGGTTTAATGACACTATTTCTATTTGAAATATTGTCCTCATCGTTGCTGTTATTATAACAACGTTTCGGTCGCTGTAACATCTGGTCTTCCTGAGTTACACTCACACACATACACACATATATGCATACATATATATATATATATATATATATATATATATATATATGCATATATATATATATATATATATAAATATATATATATATATATATGCATATATATGTGTATGCATATATATATATGTATGCATATATATATATATATATATATATATATATATATATATATATATATATAGATACATAGATAGATAGATAGATAGAAAAATGAGGAAGAGTGGAAGGCAAAGCGACCGAAATTTTCTGATAATAATAACAATTTCAATTATAATCCTTGTAAATATTAAAAAAAGCTTCCCCATTTTCTTTTATTTTCGTTCTTTTTTGTTTGTTTTTCTTTACTTTTTCTTTCCGTTTTTTTTTGTTCCTATTCTTTTTATTTTCTGTCTTCACTTTATCTTTTCCTTCTTTTTTCTATTTGTTTTCCTTTACTTTCTTTTTTTATTGTTTTCTTTTACTTTCTTTTTTTGTTTGTTTTCCTTTTCTTTCTTTTCCTTTTCTTTCTTTTCTTCCTTTCTCCTTTTTC
>OZ010591.1:90074659-90139659 GCA_963932145.1 Acanthosepion lycidas | reverse complement strand
TGCCAATTAGAACTGAGAGGTAAATAAAAGCCAACAGATCTGAAGTTATCATAAGAAACGATAAATTCAGGAAGTGTATGCTAATTGACATAGCAGTACCATCTGAGAGAAACATATCCATTAAAATAATCGAGAAATTGCGAAAGTACAAGGATATGGAGAACGAGATTAACATGATGTAAAATATGAAGATTGAGGCTGTACCAATAGTAATAGGAGCACTGGGCCACGTGAGGAAGAAACGGAAAAAAGTTATCGGGATTAAATAACACATTGACATTGATATGCTGTAAAAACAACACAATACAACACAACAAAACGAACATACACACATATATATATATTAGGTTGGTGCAAAAATAATTTCGTTTTCTAACATATGTTACTATGTGAGAAAACGAAATTATTTTTGCACCAACCTAATATATATATATATATATATATATATATATATATATATATATATATATATATATGTGTGTATGTGTGTGAGTGTTTAAAATATATGAAACAGGATTAATCGGTTTTAAGCTTAGTGTTGATATTATGTTGATATTAATTTGTTTAAAATGTCGATGTTTCCTAATGAGAAACATTACAAATTCCAAATATCACCGTTTATCTAATAGTTCTTTCTTAGAAATGTAATACCCTAATTAATACTCTCGGCGGGTTCGTTTCAAATTTTCTAATCTGTTCTATTTAGAATCGCATTTAAACAAAGTAGAGCTTCTTCTCAATTTACCAAGATAGACAGGCCACACACACATACACAGTGAAATATATATATATATATATATATATATATATATATATATATATATATATATATATATATATATATATATAGTGTATTGGTGCATCAGATCACTAAACATATTTGGATATTTTTTTTTATTAAAGTTAAATTGTGTGAGCCGACGCCTTAGATCATACAAAAATATTCAAATTTTGGTCAATTTTGAACGGCTCAGGATGAGACATAATAAACATCCATTGTCTGTTATATTTAACAATATATGTATAAATATGTACGTATGCGTATGTGTGTGCGGGCCAGAGACTAAGATGTGATACTGTAAACAATCATACTCTGTTCGGTTTTATAGCTACTCTCTCTATATGTCAGAACGGTCTATATCCACTTTTTCTACTCTCTTGATAAATTTAACAAATTATATATATATATATATATATATATATATATATATATATATATATATATATATATAACTGATATACACATATATATATAACTGAAATATATATATATATATATATATATATATATAACTGATATACATATATATATATATATATATATATATATATATATATATATATATATATATATATATGTATATATATATAACTGATATATATATATGTATGGAACCTTAAAGTTGTCTGTTTTTATTTAAATTATTTGCCCTGGATTTACATTGAGCTCTCCGGATTTTATCCTCCCTAGGTTTACTCATACGGATTATCTAGTTTTTCATAAACCATATATATATATATATATATATATATATATATATATATATATATATATAAGAAGATGAAGAAATATACTCATAAGCTGTGCTATATTTATAGGATAAAGTGCTCAATATAAGAGACAGAGTGTATGTAAATATAAAAGTGAACATAGAAGTAAACAATTAGAGGCGACAGTCTGTTTCCTGGTATATGCAATCGTCAGAAACAGACTGTCGCTTCTAAGTGTTGACTTCTATGTTCACATTTATATATATATATATATATATATACATATATATATATATATATATATATATATATATATATATATATATATATATATATATATATGGTCCTTCAAATTGTGTTTACATGTTCTGTGTGTTTGATATCTTTCGACTGAATTATTGTATATTTTGATAAAATTTTGTATAAACCCTTGTGTTTGTTCTGTTTTTGTCCGAGTAGTTTCAAAACTCAAAAATACCATGAAAAGCAAACAGTTAAATGTTCAGGCATATATGAACACATCTACACGCAAACACAAGTGAGTATATATATATATATATATATATATATATATATATATATATATATATATGTGTGTGTGTGTGTGTGTGTGTGTGTGTGTGTGTGTGTGTGTGTCTGTGTCTGTGTCTGTGTGTGTGTATCCAATACGTTTTGAAATAATTCTTAATCTTTTCTGTCCGGAAAATCGAATAAATCGTTGTCTATGTGCAGTCTGCAAAAAGGAGCGGCGCCAAATCACCATAGAGCAAACGTGAATATTGTTAGCGTTTTATCGGACAAAATTTGATTCGAAGAGAAAAACAGAATCGCTTCCTACGTCGAAAGAAATGACAAGGCTTCAAAGCAAAATGGTTTTCACAGTCAATCAATTTGCGAAATGCATTACCAGACATAAACGATTTTCAAACAATATAGAAGAATTCCGTTCAAGCAAAAGATTTCGATCTGTCTCGAGTGAATTTGAACACACAAACACACACACACACACACACATATATATATATATATATATATATAGAGAGAGAGAGAGAGAGAAATAGCGTTTAATAAAAAACACTATAAAAACGCAACGTTAAAAATATAGTATATAAAATGCAACGTTAAAAATATAGTATACATTTGAATATAGTATTGCATATATATATATATATATATATATATATATATATATATATATATATATAAACTGAACATAGAAGTCAACCCTTAGAGGCGACAGTCTGTTTGATGCTATATGCAATCGTAAGGTCTGACGATTGCATATAGCATCAAACAGACTATCGCCTCTAAGGGTTGACTTCTATGTTCCCTTTATATTTACACACGCTCTATCTCTGATATTGAGCACTTTATTCCATAAATATAGCACACCTTAAAACTATATATATATATATATATATATATATATATATATATATATATATATATATATATATATTGAAATATAACATATTTAAATCTAAATAATCTAAGAACCTATGCGAAATAATGTAAGATTAAGGAGTTCTTCTTCTTCTTCTTCTTCTTCTTCTTCTTCTTCTTCTTATTCTTCTTCTTCTTCTTATTATTATTATTATTATTATTGCTGCAAATTCTCACACTAGAAATTTTGTTTTCTGCTCTCAAAATTCTTCAGTAGGATACCAAACCCTCTTTTATACAAGACTTTCAGTCTAGTAATTTAGTTCCTAAATGATTATGATTAATTGTTGGGAGATATAAATAGAAAAGTGTCTGGTAGGAAGCGGAGAATATGAGGATAAGTAGGATATATTTTGTTTAAGGTTAAACTTGAAGAGATTCAGATTCCAATGTTAACGGGAGCAAGGATACAGGAGTTGGTTCCACAAGTTGTTTGTTCTTCTGAAGAAACTCTTCGAGTTGAAAATTTTTCTCATATTTAGAATATTGTGGATGTCAGGTTGTTATGACTCTGTAAATGTAGCAAAGGTTTTATCGAGCGAAATATATATGACCTGTTGGATTTAGAAATCGAAATCTTCTGAAAATTTGCTATAGGAATATCGGTAGCTTGTAAATTTGAATCAGAGGGAAAATGGCTACAGAATTCCAATACTCTGTCCTTTTTTTTTTTTTTTTGTTTTTTTTTTTTTGCTGCTTGACTTCAAAATCAGTCTATGGAACTATAACTTCCATGTATAAGAATGATTCAATTCTTTAGCCAGGTCCAGATAAATACCCGCTCATAATCTTTGGTCGAAGGCGAAAATCCACAATCGTAGATATCTTGTTTATGATTAATAGATCAGATCTGGTTTTGAAGTGAAGGATTTTCACTTAAAAAATGTTTTAACCCTCTAAATCAAATGATGGTTTTTAATTAATCCGTTTGAATCGGTAAAATTCGCGATTTTCGATATTTCAGACAAACACTGTATGTTTACGTCTTCTTTCATTTCTATATTTGATTATAACGTCGATAGCGTTATTTCTATATCTACACATATATCGCCTTAGTTGAATGTTTTTGCAAAACATCCCAGACTGGGGAGTAAGTCTACCTCAAATAGACCGCTACCTTCCAGGTGATCTTTTGAAATCTTAGGCATTAGACTGACTAATGCCGGACTCGGCAATAAGGCTGTATGTCTGCTTTTAGGACTGCAATCCAAAACAAATATATTTCAGTCAAATTCCGATCCATATTGGATTTATATTTGATCCCAACTCATATATATGTGTGTGTGTGTATGCGCATGTTTGCGTGTGTGTATGTATGTGCGCGCGTGTGTATTTTTCGTATGTGTTTGTGTCTGCGTGTATGCCAATATGTGTGTGTGTGTACGCGCGCATACGTGTGCGGATGTGTATTTTGTGTTATCCTCATGTTCGTTAATTATATGATTACAGCTGATAAAATTAAGTTATATACGATAATATTCACCCCATAGAGCAGTTCATTGACAAGTATAAATCTTGAAAATCAATCCTCAAATCTAGGCTCCATGGAAGAAAGATAATTCCGTAAGTACATCGGAATCGGAGGAGAACTATAAGAGTTCTTCAAACGCAATAAAACATAAATGCACATATATGTTGTTCTCCTCAGGGACAATTCAAACTCATGAACAATAAGAAAAGGTTTTATGGCTCAAATGGTCAGTTCTATTCTATTCACTATATTCAGTTGACCATGCACAAACGGATAATTATTTGTTGTCGGTGTAATCAACTTTAAAATAAAATAAATGTCTAACAAACGCCACATTCAAATGTTAGTCGAAAACTTGTTCTTTTCACCGAAACCCGTGGGATCCGTCACAAATGTTATCACATAGCTGCATATGTGTCAAACAATTTTTTGTCATAAATGGGGAATATAAAATTAAATAATATATAATTGTAGACTTTTAAAGGCGATTTGAATACTAAAACGGTAATTATTTATGATTCAATCTAATATATATATATATATATATATATATATATATATATATATATATATATATATATATGGACACAGTATTCAACACTGCATAGTGATAGGCGTGTTTTGAAGAGAGCTTGAGTCGTGAAACTGACAGCCACCATGTACTCTTTGATTTCCATTTCCACACAGTTTATATGTGAAGGCTCCATCCCCGATATGGAGGAAATGTTAAGTTTTAAACAGTATCTATCTATCTATCTATCTATCTATCTATCTATCTATCTATCGATCGATCGATCGATCGATCGACCAATATATCTATCTATCTATTTCTGATTATTTTTAGCACAATCTGTATATATTCACGAAAACTCTTCCATGTATTGCAAACAAATGAGAAAGCATCAAAGGGAAATTGATTCTATTGACTTAAAATAAAATACAATAGTAAATTATTTTCACTACGGATTTTAAAATATCAGATACCTTTAAAAGCATACGTGTAGATAATTCTAATTAAATGCCTTTAATTTGTCCTCTTTGAATCAGCAACTTGGGAATGGTACTATTTTTTTTTCTTCACAATTCTTAAATCTGAATAATATTATTCTTAGTCTTCTGTCACCAGGGCAAGGGAGCTTGATATAACGAGATTCTTGCATTTCTCAATGAGAATATTTCGAAAATGTTAACAATAAACGAAAATAGAATCCGAACTCGAACCTGACTATGTGATGTTACGACAAATGTCCACATAATTAAATCCAAAAATGGTTTTATATATTTTAAGAGTGTTTAGATAGCGTTGGTTATTTCAAGCAGTTATATAAGACATTTTATCGAGTTCAGACGTTTCGCGTTGGTACAAATATATTTGGCAAAGATTAAATACATTTATCGTTTCAAAACTAAGAATTAATCGCAGGGTAATATCTCTGAAATCGAAACTGGTTGGTTGTAGATCTGAAGCATTGTCCTGATAGTCCACATGGAGTCTATAGGTTCAAGTAAGAGAAGAATATTTAAAAACGATGTAAAACGATAAATGAAATCCTTTGTAATTAAGAATAAATCTAACGTGTCTGGATTGCGAAGAGGATGACCTTTCATTAATATTAATTTTCCTGTAGATTTTTTGTCTTTCATATGTTGCCTTTCACTTCCAGAGAGATTCTATTTTATTCTTCGATAAAGATCTGAAATCCAGTTCATCAAGTTTGCGAACCATTAACGTTAAGCGTATTGATAAATCTCTCTCTTTCCCTATCTGTACGATGAATAGATTATTAATCAAATAGAAAAAGTATTGTAAAATTGGATAATACACCAATTAATGCAATTTCCTTCCTATTAATGTTACTATAAAAAAAAGATTAATCATTTAATACAGGAAAAGCACTATAATATTGTAGGAGTGAAGAAAATATTATTCTGGCAGAAAAGACTTGCATATAAAAATGAATAAATTTTGGGGATGTTTAATTTTAAATTTAAGAAATTCTTTATGGCAACAATTTAATAGCAGGCATAAGGGATGAATGTTAATTAAATAATTTTAAAGCCTAGTCAATAATTAGATAAGGTAACCGCATGCGGACACTAGGTTCAATAATCTTGGATGTATGGCTGGTGTAATAGATAAACGCGTGGATTTTTTAATCGAGGAGCTGAGCTGTCATCCCATTTGAGTTTCTTAGATTCACTTACACGTAAATACCATTAGGGAAAATATGAATCCACCAATTTTCTCACAATATATGGGTTAATTAGCGATGTTTTTATCTCAAAAGCTTACTTAAATACTCAAAATTGTCATTACAGAATATGGCATTAAATAACAAACAAAGGGTTAATAAACCGCAAAAAAGAAAAAAATACTGTCTTATGTTTACTATATATATATATATATATATATATATATATATATATATATATATACATATATATATATATATATATATATATGCGTGTGTGTATGTATATATATATATATATATATATATATATATATATATATATATATATATATATATATATATTAAACATTTCTAGGTATACTCTCATTTTAACTGTCTTTTTATGACTGATACACATATATATATATACTGATATATATATATATATATATATATATATATATATATATATATATATATAGATTATATATAGATAGATACAGAGATAGATGGATAGATACACAGACAGGCAGACACACATACACACACGTACACGGTATTATGTGTAAATTGCCAGCATTTTATATATTTAATTTTGCGTATGCGCGTTGTTTGTTTTTGTTTTTGTCGACTGCACTGTATAGTATGGTCATTTTACCACCGTCTGTATGGGAAAAAAAACAAAAAAAAACTAAAAAAACATCACAATGAAGCAATCCTTTACTGTTTGTCATTTGCGCCGAAAGCTCAAATACGAACTTTGTATGCGTCATGCGTCTGTTAATTTATTTTTGTAAAATAATTATGTAGCATTCTTTGTGGATTTTTGAAATAAAGCTTTAAGGTGGAGATTTGTAAAAATATCGCCCGAAGAGGCCATCATGTCGTAACCAAGATCGCATATTTTAATTGACCTTCTGATTTTTAATATATATATATATATATATATATATATATATATATATATATATATATATATATATATATATATGTGTGTGTGTGTGTGTGTGTGTGTGTGTATGTATATATATATGTGTGTATATATATGGATATATATGTATATATATATAAATATATACACACACACCCACACACAGATACACACACACACACACACACACACATATATATATATATATATATATATATATATATATATATAAAAGTGAACTTTGAGTCAACAGGCTTTTTCATGCTAGACTCAATTATCACTCCTGACGATTACGTCTAGCATGTAAAAGCCTGTCTCCTCTAAGTGTTGACTTCAATGTTCACCTTTATATTTACACACGCTCTATCTCTGATATTTAGCACTTTATACCATAAATATAGCACATCTTAATACAATTACAATATTTCTTTATATATATATATATATATATATATATATATATATATATATATATATTTCTAATGAAGAAATGTACTTTTTAAAACTTCATCTACTAAATTATTGTGATTTCTATTCAAGACAACTAATCTGATTTGCTCCGAAAATGTAGTCGGTTCTCGTTTCGTCCTATTTCTAGTTGTACCTTAACCTATGTATACAGCATAACGTTCAAAACACACATGGAAAAGTTGTGAATCTAACTTCTTCCCTGAACTATAATGATATAGCATTACAGACTGTATCCTATAGTCTTGGATGCCAATGTCTAGAAGAATCACAAATCTCAATTCAACACTACCAAATAGAGGGTTAATTATCCTCACAAATCCGCAATTACACCAAGCGTGGTGGTATGGCTACCCTCCTCAATATACGTTCAAGTAGGGAGTCCTTCTACCAAGGAGTGGGAAGACCCTAGATAATGAAGTATTCCAATGAAATTGCATTTCTGGTATAATTTTTATTTACGAAGAAATATCACGTGTACTAATATTTCTTTTGTAAAGATTAATTAATTATTCAGAGTTTTTTTTTATAATAATTTTACACGAAATAATGGCCCGTTAGCCTGTCAATGTTGAGTATTATTGAACACGAAATGAGGAGGCAAGAATTTTAGTTTAGTATGATATGTAGAAAAGATCGGAAGTATCCTCTCTGGAGATTGTTCCACAAATAGAAACAGCCTTCTGACTCATGAAATAGGAAGGAAATCGGTATGAATTGTTCCAATGAACATCTCATGGCAGAATTTACCTGTGAAAATCAGAGCTAGTGGAACAATGGAATGTAGTTCCTCAGAAATTTGGGTTCGTATTTATTTTCTCTTTCATGTATGAGTTTAATTTAAAATCTATACCTATAACGACTTATTTATAATTTTAGCGAATTAATTTATACCACGTTGACTATGTATTGCAATTGTTATATCAATAAAGAAATACATAATGAATAAAACAATTATACTGTCACAGTATTGTGCCAATAAGAAATAAAAAAAAAATTATAGTGTCAAAAATAAATATAATATAATAATTTTAATTATCATTAATTCCCTATTTCTAAACCAATGTAAATCGACCCCACTTCCCTCCACTACATACACAAGTACGTGACTTTCTGAATATCGGATTAGTAAACACGAGCAGCCCGTTAACATGTGCGTCAAAGAAAAATTTGGCTTCTTTTAGTTTTCAGGCCATAATGGAAACATTTATCTCTTAATACTGAACAATAATTCGAGGTAAAAAAACATATTTTCTGCATTAACTCCCCTGCTTAATGATAGAGTAAACTCTTCCTGATCACTAGACAGTGAAAAACTCTTTTGTATCAGGTCATCCCATAAGTTCTGTCCAAATTTTGAATAAAGAAAACAAGTGACCAAATGTTATATTTAATTACAGATTCAATCAACAATGTATTTTCCCTGATTATCTATGACTTCCTTCTATCTATCAGGTCATCCCATAAGTTCTGTCCGAATTTTGAATAAAGAAAACAAGTGACCAAATGTTATATTTAATTACAGATTCAATCAACAATGTATTTTCCCTGATTATCTATGACTTCCTTCTATCTATCAGGTCATCCCATAAGTTCTGTCCAAATTTTGAATAAAGAAAACAAGTGACCAAATGTTATATTTAATTACAGATTCAATCAACAATGTATTTTCCCTGATTATCTATGACTTCCTTCTATCTATCAGGTCATCCCATAAGTTCTGTCCAAATTTTGAATAAAGAAAACAAGTGACCAAATGTTATATTTAATTACAGATTCAATCAACAATGTATTTTCCCTGATTATCTATGACTTCCTTCTATCTATCAGGTCATCCCATAAGTGCTGTCCGAATTTTGAATAAATAAAACAAGTGACCAAATGTTATATTTAATTACAGATTCAATCAACAATGTATTTTCCCTGATTATCTATGACTTCCTTCCATCTATCAGGTCATCCCATAAGTGCTGTCCGAATTTTGAATAAAGAAAACAAGTGACCAAATGTTATATTTAATTACAGATTCAATCAACAATGTATTTTCCCTGATTATCTATGACTTCCTTCCATCTATCAGGTCATCCCATAAGTGCTGTCCGAATTTTGAATAAAGAAAACAAGTGACCAAATGTTATATTAAATTACAGATTCAATCAACAATGTATTTTCCCTGATTATCTATGACTTCCTTCCATCTATCAGGTCATCCCATAAGTTCTGTCCGAATTTTGAATAACGAAAACAATTGACCAAATGTTACATTTAATTACAGATTCAATCAATAATGTATTTTCCCTGATTATCTATGACTTCCTTCCATCTATCAGGTCATCCCATAAGTTCTGTCCGAATTTTGAATAAATAAAACAAGTGACCAAATGTTACATTTAATTACAGATTCAATCAACAATGTATTTTCCCTGATTATCTATGACTTCCTTCCATCTATCAGGTCATCCCATAAGTTCTGTCCGAATTTTGAATAAAGAAAACAAGTGACCAAATGTTACATTTAATTACAGATTCAATCAACAATGTATTTTCCCTGATTATCTATGACTTCCTTCCATCTATCAGGTCATCCCATAAGTTCTGTCCGAAATTTGAATAAAGAAAACAAGTGACCAAATGTTACATTTAATTACAGATTCAATCAACAATGTATTTTCCCTGATTATCTATGACTTCCTTCCATCTATTAATAACCTTACTAATTCCATTACTGTAAAATTCTTTTGGCTTTGATTCGAAGAACTCACAGATGTCAGTTTTAACATCTTCCTATGTTACAAAAGCTGTTTCTTTCAAAGAATTTCAAAAAATTCTGTAAGCTACGAAACAAATTGTAGTTCTAAGGAGAAAGATCTGGAGAATAAGGTGGATGAGGAATTTTCTCCCAATCAAGTTCTTCGATCTTTTGTGACATGATTCTTGCTCTGTGGGGTCGCGCATTGTCCTGATGAAACATCACCTCTTTTCGATTCATTAGAGCAGGTTCTTTTTTTCGTCAAAGCTTGATTCAAACGCTCTAATTGCTGACAGTATATTTGGGTATTAATTGTTGCATTAGGTGGTAAGAATTCAAAGTAGATTATTCCTTGTAGATGCCACCAGATTGAAAGAAGAACCTTTTTCCCATGAAGTTCCCTTCTCGGCTGTGGCTATGGTCCTTCCCCTTTACCAAGCCACTGTCTACGACGCTTAACATTTCGATAAAGATCCATCTTTTGTCGCCAGTCACAGGTCTATTCAAAAAAGGTGAAACAGGTTGGCAAGAATGGACAGAAGAGCAGATGTAAACTCAAGATTTGAGATTGTTTTCAGACAATTCATGAGACACACATTTTCCAAGTTTAGGAACTTGTTGTTGAAGATGACAATGAACAGTTGTATAGTTTGAACTGAGAACCACTGACAATTCCTCAACTGATAAAGCAGGATTTTCTTCAAGGGCTGCTTCAAAAAGCTTTTCATCAAACTCAACTAGACGTCCGGTTCAATCTTCATCTTCAAGGGTGAAATCACCACCTCTGATTTTTACAAAACCAACTTCTCCGAGTTCTTTCATTCACACATTTCTCTTTGTAAACTGAGTGAATGTTTCTAGCCGCTTCGGCTGCTGAGTTTCTTTTGTTGAACTCATAAAGCATTATGTGCCTCAAATGATTCTTGGGTACTTCCATGTTAGCAGGGTTTTAATCAAACAAAATTTAATTTCATTGTTCTCTGGAATAAAATTTGATCAGTTTAAATGCATCTAAGCTTACAAATAATGTTCAGCCCCATTAGACATTATAAAATACTCTTTAAATTTCGTTCATTTTAACAAAAATTTAAAATTCGGACAGAACTTATGGCATGACCTGATACATTGAATTGAGAGCATATAATTTGCTGACATGTTGTTGATATGATTCTTCCATTGATTATAAATTAAGCTTGATTGGATCAATCTTGATTGAGAAATAGCGGTCAATAAAGAAGAATTGCGACTGTCGATGTAACGTAATATCATTTGTAGTATTTTTATTTAAAAAAAAATATTCCACCTGCATTGAACAACGATAAGAAATGATATGATAAGATTGTCTTTTAGGTGTAATGTTAATTTTCGGTAATAATTAATATTAGGTTGGTGCAAAAATAATAACGTCAAAAAACGACATTATTACGTCATTATTTTTGCACCAATCTAATAGTTTTGAAGGAAGATATGCATTTATCAATTTATATTTTTACTATTTTGCTTGAAATTCATTTTGACAAATAGACACTCGTTCTAATTACAGCCACGTTACACAAAATATATTTACATTCCACCATCACCGATTGGACACGAACTATCGCGAATCTCGATTAATGAGTGTCCCCTCTCGGAGGCTTCGTGCCTCTAGAGACTATTGGACCTTAAAGTCACACGTGACCTCAAGTGGAATTCGGATATACGATAAATCGGAAAAGATGAAGGAAACTTTTCGGCTCCTTGACATCTCATACTATCCTCTACCTTTACAAGAACCAGATCAGGTCTAAAATAGATTACGGTTGTCAAACGTCAGCGGCCCTTACCCTAACCTTTCTCGTAGGCCTCTCACTGCTCTATCGCAACTAATATGGAAAGTGCACGGGCGAACTATATTCTTTGGTTTCGCAAATTCTAATCTTCATTGCTAGAAACCGACATGCCACTCATTTTATTCCATGTTCCACTGTTGACAAGTAAGTGCCACTGGAACAGCTTCTTTCCGAGAACCACTTCTTTGTGGAACCGATTTACAAGAGGATGTTTCTCCGATCATTACAATCTTTACCTGTTCATGTCAAGGGTTAACCGTCACATTTATCTCCTCTCTGCATAAACTACCTCTTAATGTAAGCCTCTACTTTGAGCAGTTCTGGGTTTTGCCCAATGTTTACATTACTGTTTAATGAAAAGGAGAATATACTGAAAAGAAATTCCATTTATAAAAATTATTCTCCAAATGATGTCGCTCGGAACTCATATTAAATGTTTGAATGTCCAGAAGGAAATTTCCGAATCATTCATTTTCGTTTCGAACAGTTTAAAGTGTGTCTCAAGTGCTAATTTGATAATTGTTGCTGATTCAAGTAAAGTGTTTTGTTGCATAGCCCACTCGTACTGGGCAAGTCTTGGGTGACGGCGTCGATTCGATAATAAAGTTGCATTCTTCTCTCGCAGGCAGTGATCGCTAGTCGTTTTGAGTCCAGAGGAAAAAGAAAACCTTCAAAAAAGGGAATTTCCAACAACTATTTTATTAACGTTCATGTAAACATGTCCTATCCAACCAGGAAGGTCGCTCCCTAAATGGAGAGCCATTTCAGACACGAAAGAAAACACGTCAACATTGTTCGACGGTTAAGAAACAACTCACTGAAAACCCTTTCTCTACCTATCGTTCTCAAGATCGTTAAGCCAATCAAAATCGACTTCCTTATTTTGTCTTCAATCTGATCCCTACGGTCAACCTTAGGAAGTCAGAACAGAGATAAACTTCCTCCGAAAATAATGGCCTGCTAAACTATTATTTAGCACTATCCAGATATTATCATATAGTAATATTACTCATTTCCTTATTTGCAACAGTCGGATTTTAATGACCGAGCAGCCAGTTCTAGTCAAGATATGCTATACTTCGCTAACTGAACTGGCCATCTGGGATCAAAGTGAAGTATCTGCATTGGCGTGGACAAACTATATTTGATCACTCAGTTGTTTCTTTGTCTTCGCAGAGAGCACAATTCAATTGTGTCTTTGTCTGTGGACAGAGTGCAACTGAACATATTGAGAAATGGCCAGCCTCGGGGAAATTATATCTGAGGCAGTACCTCCGTCATTTAACTAAAGAGGGAGGAACCATAGCAGTATCCATATCAATGTAACTGATTTGCTCACCACATAAAATGGATACGTGGGGCGTTAAATAAATACTAATTGTGGTATCTTCCTTCGAGCAGACAGAATACATTGATCTCACATTTGTGTCTTCAGGACAGATCACAACAAATAAATGAGGGGTGCCTTGAACCGGGGATCCCAACCGTGTGTCGGTACCTCCCGCATTACACTAATTTTGGCGGGTCGGTGGAATATTGAGCCCAGCGCTACGTTGGCGTCGATATTCCACCGACTACTTACTCAAATTCGTTAAGTATGTTACACGTTAATTCTCTCTTGCTTTCAATCGGTACTGAGTGCATCAGCTTTTCCAAGCATTCCTACCTCATTATATATCCCAGAAATCTGAATTGTCGGTTTCTGTGTTAAGTATAAGTTACCATTTTGTTTCCATTTTTGTTAATACTTCGTATACGTGGTATTGTCTGCTTACTTGATGAGTTTCAATAAATCGAATGTAGAACAGAGTTTCTGAGAAATGACAAAAAGGCAAAACTTATTAAGAGCGACACGGACCAGGAAGTTGTGGAGGGATAAGATTGCCTGCATTCTGAAGTGACAGAAATAAGCATAAAGTGGAAATAACATGGGAAGAAATCGATGTTTAAAGCCCCTGCATTTGAAGAAAACCTTAGGTTTAATAATAATTGTTAGCGTGAAACCTAAACTTAAAAATAAATGTATATTGATATGCAAGACATTTTAAAATTCAACATGACTAACGCTCTTTAGCAGACTTCTAATCTCCAACAATCAGTTCGTCTCGGTGTCTTTCTCAAATATGGTGAACTGAAAAACAATGCAATCAAGCATGTAATTTAAATATACGCTGAATCCAACTAAGGCAACCACCAGCTCTACCTATGCTTAATAATTCCAATGTGTTAAGTTTTGTGGAGCACTCCCTTCAAATTCAGGTGAGCTGAAGAAAACGACGGAAAAAAATTTGCGAGCCTATGTGAAATTTTCTACGGACCAAAGAAAACTTTGTAGTCACAGGAATTACTCGTTGAGCCTAAAATATTAAAGATAATAGCGAGCCTATGTGAAGTCTTTTTGATATGAAATAAGTAAAAATATATAAAATGAGAAGAGTATCAAAAACCATGTGAAAATTTTCATTTCTGTTCACGCGACCAGCGTTTAGATTTTCGCTAGTGCCTAGTTACACGCAAATTATATTATCGACATTAATCAAGCACTTAACACTTCAAGGAAATTTATTTCAACAATCCAAGAAAGATAAGTATTTCAAACTATCTATCTTCATCTACGTATGCAACCCTTATATGAAAAATGAACTCTCTTAATTTGTTTTAAACATTTTTAATATTATTTTGTTTCAAAAATAGAAAGGCCCGTAAGGCAAGGATACGTCTTCTCACCCGACCCATTCACCATATACAGTGAGGTAATTCTAAGACAAATGGAAACCCTACCAAGATTTAGCATTGGCCGCCACAATCTTAACAACATAAGATGAACAGATGGCACTGTACTGATAGCAGACACGGAAAAGTAATTACAAATTTCCTACAGAAGGTAGCCACTGAGAGTGAGAAAAATGGCCTAAGCATAAACTACATGAAAACATAATACATGGTCATCAGTAAAAGAATGAGCCGGAAATGCGATTTGCAGGTCGGGAACATTAGAATCAAACAGACGCGGAAGTTTAAATATCTGGGAAGCGTTTTGATAGAGGATGGTAAGTGCGACACTGAGATCCCTAGAATTATTGTGATGGCCAAGGACGCATTTATTGCGAGACAGGAGGATTTATTTGGTAAAAAAAGAAAAGAATACTGAGCTTTTACGTGACATCTGTTCTTCTTTACGGCAGCGAATGTTGGACGATTTTCCCAAAGATGAAGAAAAAACTCGAGGCCACGGAGATGTGGTTCTACAGAAGGATGCTGATAACATGGATCAAACCTGTGAGCAATTATGAGATATTAGAGAGGACACAAACAAGGAGAAGGCTTATACTTAACATCAGGAAGTAGCAGGTGAAGTTTCTGGCACACATAAGGATGAAGAAGTGCTTGTAAAATCTGATACTCACAGGTTGAATAGAGGGAGAGAGAGAGACAGGGGAAAACAACGCATTGCATACCTAACAGGCTAAAGGAAGCGGAAGACAGAACGTTTCTGTGGAAGGTAGTTGAGAGAAGGAACTTGTTTAGAGCTACAAGAAATACAGAGAGATGGAGAGCCATGATCGCCTACACCCTGAAAGGACATGGCATATAAAAAGAAAGAAGAAAATGAAATATGTTTGCAACATAAATTATTCTGTTTAAACTATAACATTTTGCACGATGTCATATTAAATTTGATTAATTGAATTAAAGACATTGGCGTAGCAGCGACAAATTTGTGACCTTAAAACAAATTCCTTTTATTTCTATTTATCATTGATATTTTTTGGCGTATCTAGAAGGTAGAACAATATTCGGAAGAGTTTCAATGTCAATTATAACGTAATTATTATAAATAAAGTTTATATATCCTGTATACACAGACATATATATATATATATATATATATATATATATATATATATATATATATATATATATATACAGGATATATCAAAAATACTTTTACAAACGTTGAAGGCGGTTTCCTATCATCAAAAGTACGACAAAATTCCAAATTGATATATGTCTGCAAATCTTATGTTTTTGAGTTATTAAGTTTAAAGAGAGCAGGCGCTGTGTTGCCATGTCGACAACGTCTATCCTGAATTTAGTTGGTTGGTTTGTAGGTTTTGTTGTGTTTTACGGTATATCAACCTCAATGGATTATTTAATGCCGACATTTTTTTCTTCCTGATAATATTTTGTTTTGTCAAAAATGTATTTCTGGCAATATATTTTCCCAAATAATGTATAGGTGGTAATATTATTTTAAAACATGTATTGCTGGTAATATTTGTTTTTCAATAACATATTGCTGGCAATATATTTTTCAAAATATATTGCTGGTAATAGTTTTTTTTCTTTAAAAATTTATTTCTGGTAATAATTTTTTACAAAGTATTTCTGGTATTAAAACGTCTTTTTACACTTTTATAATGCGTTTTACCTCAGTTGCAGGGTTACCTACTTACCCATAGTTGGGCACCTAACAGGGGCTACCACCCCGGCTCAGGGTGAACCTGGGAACACCGGCAATTAGGAGGTGGTTCCACACTCCTCAAAACCTGCTGGTCAGAGGCCTTGCTGTTGGACGTACTTTATCGTCTTACCTAGGATGCCAGTGTAGTTGATAGTCATACCCAGGAAGGCTGAATTTAGCAATTCAAAAGCAAAGGACTTGTTGACATATTGGAGTTAGACAATCTAATGTAAACACTAGCTTAACCATTTATTTTTTTAACTAATAAGTAGTTGAACCTCCATTAGCTTCTAATTATTCTAATTATTTTAACTTGAAAATAAGTGTTCACTTAATTAGGTGGAAAATCAGGATAGTGTATTAATGTGCTGGGCAGATACCATTTAGGCCGGGGTGATATTTACATGGAAATCCCAGATTTAAAAAAATCTATTTTTGCAAGGTGTTCACATTATTTTGTTTGGTTTGGTTTGGTTTGTTTGACGGCATATCATCACCTCAATGGGTTATTTAATGCCAACAAAATTTTTATTCTTGGTAATATTTTGTTTTGTCAAAAATCTATTTCTGGTAATATTTTTAATTCAAAAATACATTGCTGGTAATATAAAAAAATGCATTGCAAGTAATATTTGTTTGTAAAAATATTGTTGGTAAAATTTTTTCAAACCAGTATTGCTGGTAATAATTTTTTTAAAGCATTTCTGTTATTAAAACCTATTTTTACACTTTCATGGTGTTTTGACCCCAGCTTCAGGATTAAATATTTGCCCATTGCTGGGACCCTAACAGGTGCTACCACCCCAGGTCAGGGCGGACCTGCGAACACCAGCAACTAAGAGGTGGTTCCTCGCTCCTTAGAATCTGATCAGAGGCCTTGCTGCTGGACGTAGTTTATCGTTTTACCCAGGACGCAGATATAGTCTATCGTCATACCGAGTACGGACATTACTTTTTCTAAACCCTCTACGTTTGTATATAGATCATAATAAAGAAAATAACATTCATAACCTCGCCTTGATCAAGGATGGGAGTTTCTTTCTGTCGCTGAAACACGAGACTGTGCTATTTAATCAGACGTGGCTCCTAAGGATTTAAAAATAAAAATTCATTGATCTGACAGGATAAAGTCAGAAACAACACAAAACAATGAATTAAAATTAAAATGTTCGAAAATTTATTCCTGATAAATTAACAATACATATCAGGAAAGGAATTGCAAATTGTTAAAGTTTAATAAAGTTTTGTAGAAAACATATATAAGCAGCAAATCCCGGAACGAATGGGGTGCAATGACATTGCACAGACGCTGAATGCAAAACGAGATTTCGTGGCTGTGAGCGCTTCTGTATAAACTGGAACAAAATGCCAAACGCTGAGAATTCAGAGTACCGTCTCGAAGCGCTGAAGACACCGGAACGAGAGGTCGTGCGCTGGCCCACCCAGTCAGGTTTAAGTAAACGAATTTGTACATAAAAGGACAAATGGTAATCGCATACCATGTAATCCGGGGAAAGACAATGTATTAGTTCTGAAAAGGATCCTCAAAGAATAGGTTAACACATACCTTACGACAACAGATCACACCCGTAACTAGGCAGTCCATGGGGCGTACAAAAGTTCAGCTGATACAGCAGGATTCCGTCTCAAATCTTGAGATATACTGGTTACAGAAAACATAATATGAACCTTAAAGATTTCTACCGAGTATATGAGGAGACGATGGCATACCGTTCCGAAGAACAGGGCCACTAAACAACCCAAAACTCTCCTCTAGCTAAATGTGCGTCATCTGTGAAGCGTCTGTTTTTTGTAGAACCCTTTTTTCTATACGACCTTATATAAATTGAATATTTATCTAAGAGATCTTTAAAGATATTTGAATATAGTTACGTAATATAAATGCTACTTCTGTCTTTCTAGTAGTATAGTTAGTAATCTTGAGTAATTTGATATTTCTTATTAAAAGTAGAAGTTTTTACGAAACTCGTCGTATGTTTTAAGACCCCTAATATTATAAGATCAGCAGCCCAAAAAGATCGCTATGACAAGAAGTTCAAGGTAACAAGAAATATATCGTCAGCAAGGATGAAAATGAACAGAGTAGAGGAAGGTTTATAATATTTCAGAACCTTTCGTTTTTCATAGGATGAAATGGCTAAATCTACTTTTACGTATTATTCTCTTTTATTTTTAACTTACTACGAGTTTTTGTTAATCTTGCTGTTTCTTTTAAGCGTTTCACCCCAAACAAAGCGGGAAGCCACTAGTACATAAGTGGTTACAGAGAGTTAGAATGAGAGCAAATAGGAGTGACAGAAAGGATGAAGAAAAGAATGGGGGATAGATCAAGGCACCTGGAGTCGGCGATTGACATTACATTTGAATAGTTGGATATTATAGCCATCTGGAAAACAGAAAAAAGAGAGGGAGTTCAACATACGAGAAGTGCGAGACATGAACCTATTGGAGTAGAAGAGACGGCTACATTTAACAGTTTCGACAGTGAAAAGGAGATCAGTGGGATGCCAGCCTAGTTGAACGTTTAAATTTCTTAAATCTGGGAACCAGCGAATGCAGCACATCGGACCAGTTACCGTGAAAGTATTTGTAAAAAAGACAGAGGCAACGGCACGTCTGTGAGAGAGCAACTGCAGACGAGATGCCAGATCAGGGCCAATTACATTGCATACACATCTCTGGATTTTATAAAGGACCTTGCGATAAACAGAAGGGACTCCAGACCATATGTGACAGCAAAACTCCTTGCAATAGATAATGGTTGATTTGTAGATTTAAAGGATACTCCGGCGAGAAAAATCTCCGGTGGACGAAGCTGTTGGTTCAATGTATTTGGTCCATCTTAGGTCAGTAGTCAATGTGAAACCGAGCAGTTGCAAAGAGGTGCTCTCATGGAGTTGAGTGTCAGACATTCTAATGAGGGGAAGGGATTGTTCTCTGTGGTGACTAATAGAGAGCATTTTTGTTTTTGAGGCATTAAAGTTAACCAGCCAATTCCGGCCCGGGTTCACAACCGATTGGAGGTTCTTTTCGAGACAAACGGCCAGGTTAGTTTTGTCAGCAACACATTAGAATTTCTTAAGTGATACGTGTTTGGGTAAAAAAAACGAACTGATTAAAGAAGAAACAATGCCTGTGGTTTCTGAAATGAATCATGGATGAGCTGCAATGTCTCTATCTTTTTTTTTTAAATGAGATCTCACGTATATCAGCGGGGAAACTATCAACGAAGACGAGCGAATCAGAAATCAAATAAAAATTTACCAGCCTGAACTATTTAACGAATATAATCTTTAACGAAATCTTCGTTCTTCTACAGCACGTGCTGAATATAAGTAAGAAGAAAAAAAGGAGAGATTTTAAGTTGCAAGAAGAGAGACCTCATAGTTGTCAGCGAATGGTATAGCCCAACATGCAAATTGGAGATATCAGAAGCAAACATTTGATTTAATTTCTGGGAATTGTTTTAACAGATGACGCAAAGTGCGACACTGATACCCGAAGGCGCATTGTGATAGCGAAAGGTACCTTCCAAAAGTTAATAAAAGTATTAATAAGCAGAACAAAACAATCCTAAGAAACAAGTACAAGAGTATTGAAATATTACGTAATACCAGTCTTCATATATGGCAGTGAATATTGGACAATCTCCTCACAAACGAAGTAGAGACGTGAAGAATCAGAATTATGGTTCTAGAGAAGGATGCTGAAAATACCATGTTCCCAACATGTGATGAACGACCTATTTTTAGAGAAAAGGGAAACCAAAGGAAACTTATACTTAATATCACGAAGGGATAGTTGAAATTTTCAAGTCACATAACGAAGAAAGAAGCTTTGGAAAAACTACGCACAGGACGGATTGAAGGCAAGTGGGACAGAGGAAAACAAGGGAAGTTTAGTAAATTTATGGTGAAAAAAGATTTAGGAGAGATAACGAAAACATAAAATTTACTAACAGCTACAAAGGAGAAGAATTTGTGGAAAGCCATGTTCGACAATGCCCTGAAAGAACACACCACATAGAAGAAGCAGTAATTTGTATATACAAAATATCCATTATAAGCGAGTACACACAACTGACATGAGAGAAATTTTGGGATAACTATGTTTTAGGGAGGTTTACATTTGGTAGCAGTTATCAGAGCATTAAATTGGATTACTTGAAGCGTTCGAAATTTACCTGATGTCACTGTGGTTGCTTTTGGGAATTGTTCTTTTCTCCTCATCGTCATGAGTTAATAATAGTAAAACAAATTATGCGAGGTTAAAAAAACATACAGTGGGGTTTAATAAGCGATCGTACACATGAAAATATTTCATATTCTTATTTATAACATGTTAAATTAACAAAACGGGAATATACTAAACATCTATGCATATAAAGCTAAATAATATTCCATGGTTAAGAAAATATAGTAATATTTAAATGTTTAGGGGTTTAAAAAATGATCGTACAGCAGAACAAAAACATGTTTTCTACTTTTAATATTTTGTTGCCGAGCCTTTAAGTTCAACAGCAACCAATATCTTCCTGTAGTTCTTAATTAACGATTCACATATTTTAGAAAATATTTCGACCCATTCTTCCTAAGTAATTGTCTTAGAAATTTTGATGTTTATTGGACCTCTATCACAGATCTTTTTTTTTTTCAAAAACCGAAACTCTCTATTGCATTAAAATCCGGCTACTGACTGGGTCATTGTAAGATGTTAACGTTGTTTTTAGCAGAGCCAATTCTTCGTACTTATAGCAGTATGCCTGGAATCAATGTCCTGCTGGAAGATACAATCAGGTGCAAGCCCAAGATTCTCAACAGAAAGCGATGAATTTTCGCTTAGGATTTGTTGATATTTTTCTCCATTGATTCTACCGCCTATAATTGCTAGTTTATCAACACATCGCCTCGAAAAGCAGCCCCAAACCATGATACTACCCCCACCAAATTTGACAGTAGGTATTGTTTTCGTTGGTGCGTATGCATCTTTTCTTCATACATGATTCAGGGAATTGCGACCGAACAACTCAAATTTACTCTCATCTGTACAAAGAACTCTTTCCCAATAAGAATTTTCCTTATCTTTACGCTCTGGTGCAAATTTCAACCTGGTATCTCTATGCACAACTTTCCTTAAATGAATGGTGTCTTTCTTGGGGAGCGCAACTTTATACCGTCTCTGCGTAGTTCATTACTAATCGTTTTCTTAGTTACGTTAATTTCTGACAAACTCAGATCATTCGGAAGGTCTTATGGCCATTGGGTTATTTTGGACCTGTCGCATCAACTTTCTTCGTAATCTGGGAGAGATCTTCCTGGGAGCACCGGGTCTGCTTTAGTTCTCAACAGTATTACGTCTTTTAAATCTTGCAATAGGTGAAACAATTGTTGAAAAAGTTATGTTCGTGTCAGTGGAGATGTTTCTGTAACTTTTTCCATTGTTCCATAGCTTAATAACTCTTTTTGAGCACAAGTCATTTCCTTACGTCTAGCCATCATTAGAACCGTTATCAGTGAATAGTGACTGCAGAATAATCCAATGTCGGACTGAATGTTGCAATAGAGTTGCTGAGAATATTCTAGAACAATTTAGAATCTTCTACTTTGAAGTACAACCAAAGTCTACCGTATTATAATGCAAAAATTGATACTGTACGAAAACTTTTTCTACTATTCGAAATCTAAAAAAATTGCATAGCTATCACTCATCGATGAATTTCTAATTTTAAATTGCAGATTCTGATTCTATGCCCCAAAATACATATATAACATTGTTATTCCAGGTTTTCAGTTTCTATAAGTGAGCATAACAAGCATTTGGTAGATTTACGACTACTTGTTTATATTAATATGTTATACTAGCCATTATCGTTGCATTCCTGGTTCAAGGGGAGTAACTCTTATTTCCCTATTGTATCCAAAATTGCAGCCATCTTGAAATTTTAAACTAGCTAAAATTTTAAGCTAGCCTAAAAGCGGTCCTATCGGGCAGCATTTAAGCTAGCTTCTGCGGAGGGTTCTTGATTTGGCCATCATCACAATAGCTATGGAGGAGTAAATGTGATAGGCATTAATAAACTACAGAAGAACTTAAAATTGATCTTTGTATTTCAATATTGAATTAATTTTTAAGCTTACCTTTTAAAAGTTCAACGATAATTCTTCGGCTGACACTTCATTAAGAGAAAATTTGACGTACGTAGATCATTATTTTCCGTACAAACCATTATTTTTATTTCATTGGAGACAGAACAGGGAAAACTTAATAAAATTAATATAGTGTAAATATGGAAAAATATAAATTAGAATTAGTTATACACTCAACATTTGAAGAGTTAGAGAAACATAATAGATAATTAAGTAAAATCTATATTATGAAACAAATATATATATATATATATATATATATATATATATATATATATATATATATATATATATATATATATATATATATATATAATGCGAAATTGGAGCTAAATTTTACCACAAATTCTGGTATTAAATTTCCCCAGCTCAAATTTATAGTAATTTTTATTTACTCAACCGCTCACGAGGTTAGGTTGTGACACAAGGTCGGATTAATATGGGAGTCCGAGCGCGTACAACCGGGATAGGAAAAAAAATTCCCGCAGCCGCCGCAGCCGCCGGTCCCGCTGGCCTTATTGCTATCACCGATCCCTGGTGCAATGACAGGGTGCAGCCTCGGACAGCTGTTCCCCAGGGCTGGCATATCTCAGTATAATTTTCCTCAGTTGCTTATCTGTCTTTGACGGATCCGCCCGTGAGCGCATTCTCCCCAAACACAGAAACGCAACTGAGAGATGGTAAATCGATGTGTTACAAAGTACTCGAGAGACCAATTTGTATGTTTGTATCTACATGACCCCCCTCTGCCCTGGGACATATTTTGACACAAAATCGGTTTTTAACTTAGGGAACCTAGTGTCTTCACTCGGGCCGCTGATCTTCCCTGGTTATAGCTTTACAGACCTGGTCTAAGCTAGTCATAGCTGGTCCAAGCAGGCCAGTGCCGGTCCAAGCTAGTCATAGCCGTGATACTACCAGCGCTGCTCTGAATACGAACTGCCTGGTAAGCAGTATACACACTAGGTATTTATTCTGTCTTCCCCCACGGTCAGTTTTTAAGGTGTGGGACCGAGCCCGTAAACCCGAAGTTGGAACAAAAATTGCAGCCACTGCAACTGTCGGTTAAGTTGTCCTCGGTGGGAGCAACGATCGCTCTCTGTGATGCAATGAGAGGGCGCGGCTTCGAGGGGTTTACACGCTAAAACTCATTATCTCTATTATATATTATCTAATTCTTGGCGATATCACTCTTAACTCTTAGGTTTAACTAATTTGCATATTGATTTAAAAAAAATGTTTATTTCATTAATTAACTGTCCTTCATTACTGTTCTTTTTTCGAGGACTATCTTTATTATCATATCAAAAATCTGTTTAGGATTATGGTCTTATATAGTGCAAAAAAGCGTTTGAAATTTGCATTTTACTTACCGCTCATCAAGTCGGTATCTATTTGTAAAACTTTCCTTAACTCTAACGAACCAATTTATGAATGAAATGTTCATTTAAAATTTTTGTTCCAAAAAGTATTGAATATATCTTACTTTGCGACGCGATAGCGAGCGGGCAAAACCTGCTATTATGCTATAAATTTCGATGAACAAACATTATGCCAAAATAAATAGCCTGGAATGATTTGCATGACTGTAATTTGACTGGCTACACAATTAAATATAAAGTCTACGAATAAAAATCTCATGAAGGCTAGAATTATGCGAGATATAAAGAATAAGGTTGTGTATAGACATGTATAAATTATTTTGTCCCAACTTAGAGAATATTGTTTTGTGAACCGTTCAGTATTTGGATAAATCTTAACATTTTAGATTTTTGTATTTTCCAATCATTAATATTATAAATTTATTTACAATATTTTACTATCCAATTGAGGACAGGACAGAACTGAAAAAATGTATATAAAATTTAGAAATTCGCCTCGCTAAATGCCAAATCCATACCAAAAGTTGATTGATAATTAGACAGATAGATACATATGGAGAGAATTATAACTATCTAATATGTATAACATAAATTGAAAGATACAAGAAATAATAGGATATAAGGTAGATATATAGGAAATTATGAGGCAATTAGATACGAATATACTAAAAATCACAAGCGCATAGATAGATAGATAGATAGATAGATAGATAGATAGATAGATAAATAGATAGATAGATAGATAGACTGAAAGATTAAACTTCGAATATTAAACAGTATTATCAATAGAGAACAAAAATCCTGTGTTGTTGTTCTTTGAGAAAACAATTCCAATATTACGTATAATCACGAATTTAATTAGATAAGTACTGATTTCTCAGGAATGCGTTCGGTGACTCCAGATAAGAAGCATTAAGAGATGATATAACGTTGATGAACAAATACTTAGCCACATATATATACTGTGGGCCACCAGGAACCTCTTCTTGCCACTCTCAAACGGAAACAAATGGCGTGGTTTGGACATGCTACACGGCACGACTGCAAGACCATCTTGCAAAGCACCGTTGAATATGGACGTAGAAGAGGACGTCAACGTGAACACTAGTTGGACATGGTCAAATAATGAACAAGTATGACTATACCCGAATTGTTCATGTCTGCTGCCATTGATAGACCATTTCAGAGGAGATACATTATAGCATCGGGTGCCCTTCCCCTACGATTACAAGTAAAATGGATGATGATGATGATGATATATATATATATATATATATATATATATATATATATATCAGATTCGAGCTTATTAAATATAATCTTCTGTTGCTGCAGCTTTGAAAATGTTTGTGCAATTCGCCATGAACAAGTCATTAAAGTTGATAGTTTACGATTGCCATAAAGGATCCATTTCTCCTCACAAGTCATTAATCGATCAAGAAATGGATCATTTGAAATTCACAGACGCAATATCGAACCCACTTCAAAACGTAAAACTCTTTGTCTTTCATTGAGTTCACGTGGATCCCATTTATCGAGATTTTCACCTTGCCAATTTTCTTGAGATGGCCGTCTATTGTTGAAATGGTGAAACAATTTATCTGATATATTTTTCTGACATTTTGACCTGGCTTTTGTCGGATTACTGTTTATAGATGTTGATTATCTGTTTGCAGATTCAAGACTCATATCTCTACTGTTGCACTCCATACTCCGGTAAGAGTTTCAGAAGCATTATAACCAAAGTTGAACTGATTCATAAAATCTAAATTCATCAGTAGCGTAGCAGTTGAGACTAGAACTCAGACACCCGGTTCGTCCGCATCGTGCGGTTTATTCTTACGCAAACGCTCCCGGCTTCATACAAGGGAAATCAAACTTTTACCGGAGTCTTACCCAAGAAAAAAAAAAAAGATTTCATAAGCATTATGACCAAATGAACACATTAAAAAAAAAAGTAAATTCATCAGTAGCGTTGCTGTTCAGACTGGACCCCAGACAGCAGGTTCAATCGCATCGTGCGGTTTCTTCTTAAGTGAACGCTCCTGCCCTCATACAAGAAAAATATTTCTCATACCCAAGAAAAAAACATGAAATGAAATTGAAGTTGGCAAATTTTATTTTGCTGTGACCTTCTCGTAGCTGTCAGCTGTGGAGGAGCGAGAGAAAATGAAGCGACGTGACAAATGTTCAAACAGGCGGGTGTCTTCCATTTCACATGGCAGCCAAGCGGTCTTGTCTAGTTAAGGCTGCTAGCAATCACTGACTTATAGAGAACAAACTTTATTGTCCTCTCAGCTTTCATCTAAAAAAGTAATTCAAGAAGCCAGGGTGTGTTGACCTCCTTTTTGTGAGGCCCGCTACAATCAACTGACCGTCTTTGTCAAGGCAATAATTGTCAAGACGATTCCTGTAACAGTCTGAAGATATATGGTTGAAAATTTTGGTTTTGAAAATATTCAAGCCATTGAGATGATAGTTTACGATTAGGACTAAGGATGGATTTCTCATCACAAATCATGAGACAATTATTTATCTGATGAAAATCTTTTAGGTATATATTAGGTTGGTGCAAAAATAATGACGTAATAATGTCGTTTTTTGACGTTACGTCAAAAAACGTCATTATTACGTCATTATTTTTGCACCAACCTAATACATTATTACATTCGATTGTAAAATTGGTAATTAACTAAATCACACATCGTGTCTATTAAACTAAGATAAATATGTTGTGTTTATACCATTTACAAAGATGAATGAAGGAAAATTCTTATAATTTTCATAATTGCTTGCATTTGATTTTGCTTGCTGACAATTATATATCGCTGCATATCTCTTCTTTTTAAATGTTCCTACTGAGAGTCATGTTTTAAGTTAAATTCTGGAAGAGTTTGATATAAAATCAACAACGATGAGACGTAAATCCTTAGGCGTCAGTAATATAAATATTTTTGTAATTGTTATAATGATATATTAAAACACGCTCAATATGTTTCTTCTAAAATCGGATATTACGTATTAAATGTTTTAGAATGACTAATTTATAGACTTTATCATGTTTAAGTAGACATTGTAATAGCAAGATATGAAATAGTGTTGGGTCAAGATTACTTAATTTTTAGGGCAACGTAATGCATGCTATTTCTGCATCTTTCTTTATGGAGAGAAAAATTGGGAAAGTTGTAGTTCACTAACTGATCGAATTTTCTTCCCAGTCTACGTATCCGGGCAATACTCTTCACACGTTGACTTTAGCTTCACATTCTCTTCTTCCGACAAAGCACTATACATTGTTGTTTCTTAGAATCAATTACCTGTACTAAACATACGAATAGCATGTGCGCTAATAGTGCGTTTATTACAATTAGTTAGTTGATGAAAATCAATTTGATATATTTATTATTACATCTGATTGTAAAACTGGTAATTAACTAAATAGCACACCGTGAATATTAAACTAATACTAATACGTTGTATTTGTACTATTTACAAACATGAATAAAGCTAAATGCTGATAATTTACATAATTATTAGCTTGAGTTTTTAATTATTTGTTTGATAGTTGTGTACACTTCTTTACCCATTAATTGAAGGTGTGGCGGACTTCACCACATTAATTTAACTTAGATCAGGAAACCAAACTGAGGTGAAAATAGGATAAGCCAAAGGCATCATTACACATAAAATATATATTAAACAAGATGTACAATCAAGGATGTGAAAGAAAGCCAGCATCGAGTAAAACAAGAGTTTTCTCTCTTTAACTATTATTTGTATTCCAAAGTGTCTGATAGTTTCTGGTAATAAATTATTTCAACTGTTTTGCTGTGTAAGAAAAAGATTATGTGAGTGTAAGGAATATTCAGCATGTGAGTGGTAGTGTGAGTGATAAGATTGGCGCATGGTTTCATCTCTCGTGGATGCGTTTGGCAGCTGAAATTTCACTGATTATCTAAGAATATTTCTTGCTTATATAGGTAATCATCGGCTCCGAATCGCTGCGTAGGAAGAATTGTTTTCACGTGCAGACAATTTGATTGGGTGGCATTGACCAATCAGCGAGCGAGTTTTGGGGAGACTCAAGAAAGCTTCTGGGATCCCAATAGTGCACAAAATCGCTACATGGAAATAGAGCGATTTCAAAATTGTCGCATTGCTGCGATCTGTAATTTGTCAATTACAAAGTAGTGTTGTTTTATTATCCAATGAATACTTATCGGTGTATGATCTGTATTTGTGTAAGTATGTATGTGTGTTATATAGATCGTCACATAGGCTATAAGGATGACATTTTTTAAAGGTGAAATAACGTAAAAATTCAAAGTAAATATGCTGTTTCAGGTTAATATATCTTTTTTGCTACATAGGAAAATTCGGGATATTAACCATAAATATAGTATTTATTCTTCCGCGGAAAAATTCTTAAGCTATAATAATGGTATAACAACATAAGATAATCAGATGGCAAAATGTTGATGAGAGATACGAAAATAAACTCCCATGAACCAAAAGTAAACATTGTAAAACAATGTGTGAATAATTGAATAAGCATCAGTTGTAAGAAGAGAGAATGAAAGATTGGCAAGGAATGAACAGCCGACGATGCCAGCCACCAGATATATATAAATCAATTCAGTAAGAATATCTAAATACTCGAATTTTTTTTAGCAAGGTTTAGAATATAGACAGTGAGATCAAAAGAGCATTGGAATAGCAAAGTTGTTTCAAAATCTAAGCATAAGTATTAGGAAACAGTATCATTTCGTTAGAAACAAATTAAAGAATGTTGGAATGTTGTGTAACATCAGTCGTCTTATAGGACACTGAATACTGGGCAAGTTATTTTACAAAGCGATGTACAAAGTATATAAGAACGAATAAGTTTGAATGAAAACGAAAAAGAAAGAAACATGGTTATGACTTATGTCAGAAAGAAGCTGGATTTTCTTTGACACATGAAGAAGAAAGAGCGCTTGGTAAATCTGAAACTTACATGGCGTATTGAAAGAGTGTAGGACGAAGGCAAAAGTCAATTTGTATAACAAACAAACATATTTAATCAAATTTCAGAACAGGGGTTGGTAAGTGTAAGAAAAAGATAACCATTACTAAGAGATTATTTTTGCACCAACCTAATACATAGGATACGTACGCAGTTTGATTGTAAGGATAAAGAAGTCACTTATCTCCTTTTCGTGGATATAAATTTCGTAACGGTCGCTTAATGATGCTACTTCAAACAGTAAATAAAATGGTAGTCATTTTTCGGTTAATTTAGAGGAGACCAAATTTGAGGTTGCTTTCTTTAGCCTAAGACCCCCCATGGCCCGTACAGATATCAAATCTGTCTCGCCAGCAGCTTACAATTCCATCGTGTCGTTTCCCTTTGGTAATATATCTTTCCTAGATAAAGAATGAAAAATCAAGCTAGCAGTCATCAATTATGGAAAACGTAAGACTACATGGTTCCCGTTGGTAGAATATGTTCTCAGCGGGAGCATAGATGAATCTAGCTCGTTTAAACCCGGTGTTGTAAACATGGTCTCAAGACACAGTTCTATATTCATTTTATATATAAAACTCTTTATTTATGTTATCATCCTTTTTCATTTTAGCCATTCCCTCAGTCCGTAAATTACGGTAAATTATTTACATTATTCGGACTATTGTCCTCATCTTTGTCGCCATATTTATTACAACGTTTCGGCCTTTCAGTATCTGTCTATATTTCTGAGATGAGGCATTATGTAAACTATTTACATTATTCGGACTACGGTCCTCATCTTTGTTGCCATATTTATTACAACGTTTCGGCCCTTCAGTATGTGTCTATATATCTGAGATGCGGTATTATGTACATTATTTACATTATTCGGAGTATTGTCCTCATCTTTGCTGCCATATTTATTACAAAGTTTCGGTGCTTCAGTATCTGGCTATATTTCTGAGATGAGATAGTATGTACAATATTTACATTATTCGGACTATTGTCCTTATATTTGTCGCCATATTTATTACAACGTTTCGGCCTTTCAGTATCTGTTTATATTTCTGAGATGAGGTATTTTGTAAACTATTTACATTATTCGGACTATTGTCCTTATCTTTGTCGCCATATTTGTTACAACGTTTCGGCCCTTCAGTATCTGCCTATATGTCTGAGATGCTGTATTATGTACATTATTTACATTATTCGGACTATTGTCCTCATCTTCGTCGCCATATTTATTACAACATTTCGGCTGTTGTACGCTCCGGCCTTCTTCAGGTAGTTGGAATGTCGAACTGAACCATCTGTTTCGCTCACAGTGGTAGACTCTTTTAGTTCCACGTGCCATGTTTAATGGATCTCAGTTATCTCTGGTTAATTCCCTCTCTCACTGCCTTAATCGGGTATTGAACTCACAGTCTTTGGGTTCTGTCTCTGGATCTAACCAACGCCTTTATCCACCGTCGTATGTTTTCTTGAATAATGTACATAGTGTAGATAATCCCACATCTCAGAAATATAGACAGGTAAATTTCGGTGATATATCACGGATTTAAAAATGCCTATATCGCGGTAGATGCAAATGTGAGAATTAATCTTTCTTTTCCATGAATCTCACCCTTTACAAGATGATTATCACACATGTCCACATCTCCATTCACATTTGTTATCTATTTCTCCAAATCGTGCATGCTACTTTTCCCACCGATACCCAGATCTTTTTTGTTGTTTGATCTGTGACGAGGACCTTGCCATGTTTCAGTAAATCGAATTTAGTGACGTGAGGTTTTAACTCTTCCATCTAGTTAATGTTCTCAAATTATACTTATCGTCTTTACCAAGAGATCACGTACTTTTACCCAAACTGTGTACTTTTCGCTGCCAGTTCTGCGTGAGTAATCTATAGTTCATTTACATGATGTTTAGGCAATGGCATATAATTTTTATTTCTTATACTTGAAATATTATCTATCCATGGAAATTTCATTTCGGTTGTTTTAACTTTAGGCTGAATATTCATTATTCTTTGTATTTTATTTTTATCCACTTCACAATTTTATTCCACAAATGTTTTGTTCGTTTTTGTATTTTTACTGTTATTCAATATTTCACACTTGCCTTCAAAGTGCGGTTCCATTTCTTTTTTCTCTCATTCTTTTATTCCTTCTCTCTTTCATTCCTTCTCTCTTTCTTTCTTTCCCTCTCTCTCTCTTTCTTTATTTCTTTCTTTAATTTACTTCATTACGATTGTTTTCTTTTTAAGTTGTCATTTAATTTTTTTTCAAATTTGCTTAAAATGTTTTCTTCTTATTTCTTATTTCCGCTTTATTTAATTTATTATGTTGGTGCAAAAATAATGTCGTTTTCTCACATAGTAACATATGTGAGAAAACGGCATTATTTTTGCACCAATCTAATATTAAAATATCTTTTCGTTTTTTTTTTCTCTTTCGGATAGTTTCCTGTTCTCCTCCAATTACGGTCCATTGTTTCATTCTTTTCCTTCGATCTATATTTTTATTTCTTTTATTTTTCTAATAGAATAATTTCTCTTATATTCGTCACTTTCAATTGCCAAAGTTTCTTACACACACACTCAAAAAATAACAGACAGACACTGTCTTTCTATCACACACACATGAACACACACATATAAGCAAGTTTTGTCCACTTATTATTAAGAGGATCCTCTCCTATTACGGACGATTTTCTTGGCATCCTTATTAAAAGAAGAAGGAACATTACCATGTTGGTATATCTCCATTTTATTTCTCAATACTTATAACATTAGCAAAATGTCATCTTTAGGGTCTTGTTTTTTTCTCAGAAAAAATTGCTGTGTTCATCTGAAAACTAATTTTTGTATTGTGAAGTTAAAAACACTAAACAAATGTACTGTAAAATTAAAAAAAATGTTATGATCTAAACAGACACGTGAATTAACATCAAGGGAGGTAATTAAGAAAGCAGTGTTTTTTTTTTCTTTTTAAATTATTTTAAATTATTATTTATAAGTTACATATTTTAAACTTTCTACTGTAAACCTTTTAAAACATTTGTAAAGTATTAATAATACATTTTATTAAGAGTTGGTTTCAATATTTCAATATATTTAGCTTCAAGTATTTTAACTTTATGTTTATAATTTTCATGAAACAATTTTCAAAAATCTTTTCTTCTAAATTGAGAATGTAGACGTGCACGTTGTTGTAAATGTTGAGAGATGTTAGAAAACTCAACCTTCTAGACAACGTAGTTGTGGGGTGACCAACATATATATTATATTTTCTGTTTGAGAAACATTATCACACGGGAAATTTAAATTTAATATAATGTTGGTTTTATGAAACAAGTTAATTGGTGAGGAAGATTAATTACGAATGATTAAATTGGATATATTGAATTTAGAATAGTATAAAATTAATTTACTATATTTTACTAGGATCCATGGTGGATATATTAGTATTTCTTAGTTAAAATTTAATATATTTTCATCAAGTATATAATTAGCATGTATTTGATTAATATGTTAAGAATCTTTTGAGGAGGTATTATATTCCATTTGCTTTATATTAATATTTCTAATAGAGCGTCTTATTTGTTTATTGACAATATAATTGGGAGAGTTATTATAAAGAGTTTATTTCATATTCTTTTAGTTCACTGTAGAAAGATAAGGATATCAACGACATATCATAGGTAGATGGAAGGTTTTTAAATTTATTGAATATATTATTTTCGAGACAAGAGGTGGACCCTTGGAACATCATCCCGTATTATATTTGTGATCGTAGAATGGATGGTAAACATTACAAGTTCAAAGTAGTTTCTCCAATATATTAGGTCTAATTTTAAATGAAGGTAGTAATCTATTATTGTATATGTTTCTTATAATAATATCAATAATTTTGCTTACTGCGACATTAGTGAATACATTTTGAATGTCAAGTTATGCTATGGTTTCATTACGATATGGTTTAATTTCTCTTTTTAGAATTTGAATTACTTCAAGAGTTTTATGCTATATTTAATGGGAATATATTGTTTGATAAGTTGGTTTATGATGTTTGTTAATTGAAAAACAGAAGTATAAATTTGAGATATAATAGAACGGAGATAATTTTTTTTGTATGTTTTAATGGTACTTTATTTGCAACCTGGCTTATAATCGCCAATTATTTCAGCAAGTTTTAAACAATCTTGTGAACCATTAATAATTGTGATGATTTTGTTAATTTTTATTTCTGTTGGTTAGTAGTAATTTGCTGCCAAAATACACGCTATATATATATATATATATATATATATATATATATATATATATATATATATATATATATATATTATGGACTATTCCGTTGGTTTCGAAGTATGAGGATCTGAGAGCTTAATTAATGCAGTTATGAAATTTTGTGCAACAATATTAAGTGTCACTTAAGGCCAGCGAGTGATTTACAAAGGAGGCCACATATGGGGCAAGAGTGAGGATTGTGAGATCAGATCCCTTTTAGATGAGCTGAGCTTTTAGATCTTGCACTCGCTTCTTGAAGATGATTCAGACAAGGAGATTGGAAACTGCTGACTCCACTAAAAACGTGGATCTGCATTCTATCCGCTCCAATGCTTGGCGCT
Source organism: Acanthosepion lycidas (assembly GCA_963932145.1). Classification (NCBI taxonomy): domain Eukaryota; kingdom Metazoa; phylum Mollusca; class Cephalopoda; order Sepiida; family Sepiidae; genus Acanthosepion; species Acanthosepion lycidas. The sequence continues at coordinate 90,105,464 of OZ010591.1, read as the reverse complement.
CAAAGATGTTATGTGGTATATTGACAGCTGATAAGGATATATATTTCAGGGATACAAGAATGTAAGACGATCATCTCTAAGATAGAACTATATACATACATACATATATCTATATATACATATATATATATATATATATATATATGTATATATATATATATATATATATATATAGCGTGTATTTTGGCAGCAAAATCTCTCTCTTAATGCAGTTATGAAATTTTGTATAACAATTTTAAGTGTCACTTAAGGCCCGCTAGTGATTTACAAAGGAGGCCTCATATGGAGCAAGAGTGAGGATTGTGAGATCAGATTACTGTTAGATGAGCTGACCTTTTAGATCTTGTTCTTCCTTCCTAAAGATGATTCAGACAAGGAGATTGAAAACTGCTGACTCCACTAAAAAACGCTGATCTGCATTCTATCAGCTCCAAGGCTAAGCGCTCAAAGATGTCATGTGGTATATTGAAAGCTGATAAGGATATATAATTCATGGCTACAAGAATGTAGAAGGATTATGTCTAAGATACAACTTTTATATATATATATATATATATATATATATATATATATATATATATAGAGCTTGTATTTGGGAAGCAAAATCTCTCTCTCTCTCTTTATATATATATATATATATATATATATATATATATATATATATATATATATATATATATGTATATATATATATGGGTGCGGGAGAAAAGTGATGACTGTGTTTGTGAAATAAACCATTCATATAACTCGAGATACATTTGTAAAACAATCGATATGTTTAGTTGAAAGTAAAATGAGATTCATCATTATAATAGTTGAAATGTATCGGTGAGAGCGCTGGAAAAACATTCTGACGAATTTTATATAATTTATTTACTGAATAGAAAAAATATATCCGATCAAATGAAAGGATGGATGTCGCCATTGCTGTCCAAGTACACACACACACACACACACACACACATCATAATTTTTTCATTTATTCAATAATCTGTAAGTAGGAAATTTTATGTTTATATTGGAATTCATTTGTTGAGTCAAATGTCAGTATATGTAATACCTGAAAACCTTAGACATGACTACTATCGAAGTATAAAGATCATTGTAATGTCTGATAAGATAAACAAATATAATAATACTAAATTATTTAACAGATAACAATGCAAAAGCCGTTCTTCGTTTAATATATTTGTGGTCTTTGTCACTTTTGGATTATCTGCCTTTGTTTCAAAATTCCAATATAATTTTATTAAACCAAATTTCATAAATTACATTATGAATGATGTCTACGCATTATTTTTAATTTGATTATTATCATTTTCTTCCTTTCTACTTTGTTTTTACCTGTTCCGCAATAAATATTAATTGAAGTTTATTTCATTTTGGAGTTAAATACCATGATGAAAAGTGACTTACTATTGTTTTGATAAAAAATCTTCCTGTTTAAAAAGACGTAGCAGCTTAGAAAATTTTCGTTAAATTTAAATGTTTTTCCAAAGTTACAAACACAAAAACATGTACGGGCGTCAACACCGACCCAGACACAATTTGCAACGTCCACAGCCAATTATTGATTGATATTTTTTATTCAGAAAACTTTTAATAGTATTGGCTTGAAATTAATTAACAAACGTCGATTATAATCCAACGGGCCCTTGAAACATTTTCGGAAAAGATCTATGACTTGCAGGTATTAAGACTATGAAGGGCAACAAGAAAGTTAATTGCTGTATCGCGGTTTCGTACAACTTTAACGGAAAGAATTGTGATGGAAGAAAAAATTCCTAGCGTCATTCAAGAGGTGGTGTTTACCGCATGATTTTAATTCACATATAACTGGAATTTATGACATACATATATTTGGTCAATTATCTTAATGACATCAGACTAAAAATACATTATTTCATCATTTTTCGTCTTTAAAATAAACCGGCATTGAAATATTGACATATATTTTTTTAACTGAAAATATGAAATAAAATTTTCTTTGGTAGAGTTACTGAGACGGCCGTAAGTGAATTTCCATTTTCTTTGTTTTCTTGACACCTCCGAACCTCGAACAATGAGAGAAATCAGTTAAATACCGAATTTTTCTTCCATCCAAATTATCAGTATATCTTCTCTTACCTTTCAGACCGGAAAATTCAATGAGAACATCAAAATTTTCTGATTTGTTTGTGTTTTCAAATAAATTCTTTAAGATTCCTGCTTGTTCATTTGATAAAAATGGTGAACTGGCCTTTCTGTATGATTTGTCTGTGGATTAGGAATTTTATTTTACGTAGAATGTTTTTACGTAAAAAAGTAAAAATGTAGACAAATTAGACGCATTTTCGTTATTGGATCTCCTTTAATTTTGTACAATGCAATAGTACTTGAAAAAAACTAGAAATATATGTGCCGTTCAGAGAGATGGTGTCATCCTTGAAAGCATTGTCACTAAGTATCTAAACTCGGAAACATTGATCTGAAAACCCGAGAATATTTAGATATCTACGCTATCCTTGATGATGAACAACTCGAAACGCTGATTAAACGTCATCCACACAACGCAGGTCATCGGATAGTGTGATCTGATATCTCAACTATGTCTTTAACGGCATTGGAACACACTTGCAGACATCAATCGCTAAGCTATTTGGGATCAAAACGATATAAAGGAGAAAAATGATTATACCAATTCTTTATCTGCCATTCTCTGCTCGAACGACGCAAGAAAGACCCATTTTATAACAGAGTGATCACCGTCGATGAAACTAGATTGTTTACAATAAGTGGACCGAACATGTCTCGTTGAAATCATAGTAAACTCAGGTTAAAACTGACCCCTATCTGAATAATATTATGTTGGGTATCTGATGGAAATCAAGCGGTACTTTTTATGAGAATCTCAGTAATATCAGTTTTTTTTTCCGGAGTTGAACTGATGAAAGGTTGAAATGCAAGCGACGACTGAAATTGATCAAATGGAAATGAATTGTTATTCATTAAGATAACTGCCTCCCCAGCTTTCGTTGCTCATCCAGTAAAAAATGGCGCAAATTCTCTAGTATAACAACAATTGTACTCAACTGAACTTGCAACTAGGTGTTACGCCTTATTTCTTCTTCTTTATGTGCTGTGTTTCTACAGGGCGTAGGCGATTATGGTGTTCCATAATTTCCTGTCGTTTGTGGCTCTAATAAATATTGTTTTTTTTTTCTTTCTTTTTGTTATCTCTCCTCAACCCTGTTCCGCCATCCGTTTATTCAAGATCCTTAAATATGGGAGCCTTGTTTTTCTTTGCCTGCCGTGACCTCAATCTGATCTGTGAATATCAGATTTTCCAAACCCTCTTTATTCATTATGTGCCACATATATTTCAACTTCTCTTACTGACGTCAAGTTTAAGCTTCCTTTTCATTCCCAATTTTCTAAAACTTCTTCGATTCATGGTACTTTCAGCATTATCCTGTAAAAAAACATTTTTCTTGCTTCTAGTATCTTCCTTGTCTGTGAAGAGATCGTCAATCATCCACCGCCTTATAGAATACAGACATCACGTATTTCAATCTTTCAAATTACTATTATTGGAAAAATGACAGTTGTCTGGAAGATCATATAATTTTAAAATCAGTTCAATAACCAAAAAGATGCCAAACACGAAGAAGATGGAATAATGAAGTTGCTTTTAAAATGGCGAAAGTTAGTCGTACGAAATGTTACGTTGATCATTGACTAAATCTATGCACTTATAATCTAAATATTGTTTTTGGAAATCGCTTAAAACAAGTAATTTTTATTCCGACACAATATGTTAGAAATATGTTGAACTTGGCAGCATGTATATTACTTTTAGTGTTAAAGAAGGTTGCAAAACGTGGAGAAAACCAGAATTTGCAAAGCTCAATTTAAATAATCTAGCATAAATGATTTTTTTTATTAAATTTCTTTAAAATAGCTATTCAATATATACTTTTGTCTTCCCGACTCTCATTCACCCTCAAAATTTACAATATATATATATATATATATATATATATATATATATATATATATATATATATATATATATATATATATAGTGTGTATGCGTTAATTCAATAGAAAATAAGGAAATAAGGAATAATTTAAAGCAAGCTATTTTGTTAAACACGCAAGTATTACGTTACATAATTACATTATAAATACCCATTTACTCAGATTTCTAAATATTAACAAAAAAATAGCGTAAAACGGTAGTAAATTTAAAATTGAAAAAATCGAATCCTATGTATTAAATTTGGCAAAAAATAAATTTGCTTTCGATCAAAAACCTGGGAACCATTAAGAATTAATTACAGAATTTTATTTCTTTCAGCATTTTTAATATATTTTTTCCAGTTAACATTTTTTCGAAGTTACACAAGTACTTTAAAATGTGTCGAAAATAAATTTAAACTTGCTGCACTAAATATATCTTAGAAGGGAAATCTTGTCAGCTGCTCGAGCTGTATTCTTCTTATTGAAAATCTGTGATAATGAAGTGGTCTTCTAATTTTGTCGGATGACGCTAAATCTAATTTGATGTATAACGTAAAAACAATCAGAATGAAATTTTCAATAGTTCTGAAATAACTTCACATAACATCTTCAGCAAATTTATATCTATCTATCTATCTATCTATCTATCTATCTATATATATATATATATATATATACATATATATATATATATATATATATATATATATATATATATATATATATATATATTCTCTCTATATGTTATTTTAATAGATACAATTTATTTAAGTAAATGCACTGTTTCTTTAACATAAACAGTATTAATTATATTTACCGGCCCGAATGTTCGTGAAATTTCGTAGAAACAGAAATCGAACCCGTGTATTAAACGGAATTTTTAATTTTTTTGACCCGCTATAGCACTCAGCTACAGAGGAGGCGTTTGTCCATTTACTGTTTATAAACAACAAATCTACAAAGATCGTTCGGAAAAGAAAGGACAAAGATTCGATTGCTGTCGAAGAACGCATATTTTCTACGAAATATCTCGAATATATATATATATATATATATATATATATATATATATATATATATATATATATATATATATATATATATATATATATTAGATTAAATCATAAATAATTACCGTTTTAGTATTCAAATCGCCTTTAAAAATCTATAATTATATATTATTTAATTTTATATTCCCCATTTTTGACAATAATTGTTTGACACATATGCAGCTATGTGATAACGTTTGTGATGGATCCCACGGGTTTCGGTGAAAAGAACAAGTTTTCGACTAATATTTGAATGTGGCATTTGTTAGACATTTTATTTTATTTTAAAGTTGATTATACCGACAACAAATAATTATCCGTTGGTGCATGGTCAAGTGAATATAGTGAACAGAATAGAACTGACCATTTGAGCCATAAAACCTTTTCTTATTGTTCATGAGTTTGAATTGTCCCTGAGGAGAACAACATATATGTGCATTTATGTTTTATTGCGTTTGAAGAACTCTTATAGTTCTCCTCCGATTCCGATGTACTGACGGAGTTATCTTTCTTCCATGGAGCCTAGATTTGAGGATTGATTTTCAAGATTTATACTTGTCAATGAACTGCTCTATGGGGTGAATATTATCGTATATAACTTAATTTTATCAGCTGTAATCATATAATTAAAAAGCTGTTTATGAGGATAACTCAAAGACACATACACAGACACGTATGCACACACACAGACACAAAACACACACACACACACACACACACACACACACATATATATATATATATATATATTTATACATATAGTTTGGGATCAAATATCAAACCAACATGGATCGGAATTTGATGAGTCATGAGATAAAGATAATTAGGATACCTTTAGCCATGAACCATATTTCAATTTTATTAAAGCTTCTTCAGAGAATGAGGTGCGGGGCAAAAAGAAAGAGCTTCATGTATTCTTACTGTGGTGTTTTTTGATTTTCATTGGTTAATCATGTTTGATGTGCATTGAACTTGTTAAACCAACGTTACTATGATTTGTGGCGATCCAAATTCAAGCACCACCGTAAAACATTATATTGCATCATCAACCTTTACTAAATCCATTCTTAAATAATCTAACTTAGGTGTATCTAAATTAAACGGTATGCCTGTAAAAACCTTCCCAAATAAACACGTGAAAAAACAAGAAACTTAATGTCTGCTAGAGATACAGACACACAATTGAGTACATAAATTATCTGAATCCCACATAGACAAACTAGAATTATTTTACATTCACATACATAAACAATATTTACTGTTTTTCAGTGAGTGAATTTCTTGAAACTTCGAATGAACGCGTCGTCTCTTCTTGAAATGGGAAGGATAGAATTAATGTTTACGTTCGTTTACTATGACAAATGCACGCGAAATTATGCCTAATTAGCCAATAACAGTAAAGCCACACAAAATTAAAAATACCAGAATTTCTTTCTTAATTTTGAATCTGTATCTAATTCCCTGATAAAGTTTTAATAAAAGGGAAACATGATAAATTGATAGACGATTCCTATTTGTTCTGTACCTTATCTAAGATATAAAATATCCAAAACACTGACATTTTGATATGTCACGAAAAGGGATATATATGTTCGAAGTAGAAAAATGGTTTTTGGACTACTGTAAACGAATAGGACACTCTCGTAGGTAACCGTAATGAAACAATCCGTGTGTATCACATAGGGGCAGACATGTGTTACGCATCAACGAACAATTTTCTACAGAACCATTATGATACAAATGTCTCCACTAGCAACAACAAATCTTCTACAGATATTGTAGGGATACAAAGGACGATTATCTATTTTTGGTTAAGACGAAGTCACAAATGCCACATTGACGGCAGGTGAGTGACGTCAGATCATAATGTCGAAGGTAGTTGCTATTTACCACTTAGAAGAAGCAAGACGTATCGGTTCAAGTCAGTTGTTATATAGAATGTGAAGAAGACAGACGTGACAAACCAAAACAATGGTAGGGCAGTGTTGCACTCTGTGCCGTCTCAAGACCCACTTGCTATTAAATAAATCGATAATTTCGAAAAGGGGTACTACTTTTTGTATTCGTTTTATTTCGAGTGGCAGCTTTGATTTTAAGTGGCGGTAGGAGGATTGATATCACAGGAAATCTTGTTGCAAGTTGACTCAGCATATTACCGCGGGTGGTATTAACCGGCCACAAACCTGGGCCTATTGACGCTTCATAACTCTTGAGATCCTCCGTTGAATTCGCAGTGTATATGCAAAACCTAGACAAAGACAATATATCACTGTCAGAATGACCCGTCCACGTGTCACTCCGGTTAATCCCTGACTATTATGGTCTGTCACAGAATACAGAGAAAACCACATGGTCTCACGAGGTACATAGAAAACATCAACAGCTTGCCCGGATTCCCTTTGAGAACATTTCTATTTTCATCCGTTTCACACTGTTGTATACACATGTTATAATTTCTGTTTCGTTCGTGTATTAAAGCATTATTATATGACCGATAAAAGAATTACTTTCATAGTGGGGAAATTCAACGTGAAATATATATTTCGTTTCATTCCCACTAACGTATAACAAGTGAGCGACCAAATATCAAATGATCGCAGCATTAACGGATTATTATCATATCAATTACTAAACAATAGAATGTAATGCATAAGTGAAACAAGTCTTAGGTCAAAGTTAAAACCAAATACTTTTTTTCCAATACACTCATTGGGAATCTGGTTTTCTCAAACGTAAAATTTACTTTTCGCGTTGTCTTATATTTCTTATCCTATATTAAAATGCGTAGGATTTGCAAAAAGCGAAGCAATTGTCTGAGTCGATGATGAAAAATAATTCAATTTGTAAAGAAAACATACAGTTTATTTTTCTTCTTTTTACGTTTCTATTCCTGTTAATCAGATTTCTAAAAGGCGAAATATCAGTACCTTTCTTCTTAACTAAGACATTTTCACCGGACTTATTGATTGCGTTGGTTCATCTCCGTGTCGGGAATATATATTAGTGTATGTCTGAGTAAACTTAAAATCGCAAACGTTAAATTTCTCAGTGTATGATATATTATGCAAGTCGATGTTTTCACAATAAAAGACTTATTAAGAAACAGATGATGGCATAATATTCAGTATGTATTCATATCTTTATAAACAATATATCTCACGCGTTTTGAGCTTAAAATAAATCTATTTATTTGAAATATTGATAATAGCATGTTTGAGAATAGACAGATTTGATTATGCAGTCAAACGAAGCGCAGATCTTTTTCAGAATTTAAGTCTAAAGACGTTTTATTAAAAAAAAAATAGAATAAATAAAACAAAGTTCCAAATGCATGTGAAAAAATCATTTATTATATTCAGGCTTTCATCAGTTAATATAGGTTTGAATGTTTCAACACAATTTGTCATATTATAAATTACTCTCCGAAATTTTCGTGACATGGCTCCCTTATTCGATTGGAGTGGAGTGACTATATAGACGTATTTGTTCTACTGCTAAGAACGTTGGCACACTGTGTTGTGATAGACACTATTTCACTTCAGTAACCATATTTATTTATAAATCTAATATTTGCTTATCCATTTAATGATGCTGCCACATCTGGTTTAGAGCTCCGTGTGAATATGTTGATATTCTTGATAATATTCTGTTAAGGATCTATGATGTAATCAATCCTGACCTGGCATCTCTTCGATCAATTTTACAGCGATGTGATGAGGCAGCCCTCTGTCTTATCCGCAAATATTTTCATGACACTTGTTCTGATGAATTTTCCTACATTGTGCCTCAATTACATGAAATTGAGTGTGTTACTAAATTGGAAACTAAATCTCATATTTAATATTAAAAAAAGCAAGATGGAACAGTATGTTATTTTCTAATAGTTTTGCTTCCCGCATTTCTGATCATTTCTAATCTGACAGGCTACCTTGCAATGTTTTTGCTTCGCTGCCATCTACAAACCTCAACAGATGGAATGTAACGCCATTCGTCCTTTTTTGTCTTCCTAAATTCTCTTCTTTTATTGACATTTTACCTCAATAAAACCTCATTCCTTTTAACACCCAGTAACCCATCACTACTTGCTTGGGTTGAAATAATTAATATATAATCATACATAAATGTATATTTATATACATATATATATATATATATATATATATATATATATATATATATATATATATATATATATATATATATATATATCACTTCGCAAACCGATTCAAGAAAGCATTAAGTTATTAACCACTCTTTCAATGATGCGATCCTTATTTTTAAAATAAGAAAATAGATTACTGATTGATTCATTGTATGATTCCTTTTTTATAATATTACATTTAATATATATATATATATATATATATATATATATATATATATATATAAGGACTGATACGCAGCACAAAAGTTCTGGAAAACTACAGAGATATTGCTAAGATTACTACAATACTATATTCAAAAATGTTCTCAGTGGAAATATATAAACTTTAACGTAGCGACACTGCATGTTCCAAAATTATGTAACCGTAAATAAATAACACACTCTTAAAAAAACATCTTTCGGTTTGCAATACATTTATTTTCGCCTCGGAAGTTACCTGAAATGAAAAAAGTAATGACGCCTGATGATGAAAAAGTGATGATTTTCGAAAGTACTAGAAGTTAAGGAACATCTAAACCATCTTACTATTTTAACATAACGATCGCATTATTGAGCAAGTGGTTAATAAGTTAACGCATTATTGATTCTGTTACCGAAGTGATTTCGCCATTAATTACATTAACTTTATAGTGATTGATTCATTGTAAGATTACTTCTATATAATATATATATATATACTGCCCCATTTAATATATATAGACAATTATATATATATATATATATATATATATATATGGGTGTGTGTGTTTGTGTGTGTGTGTGTGTGAGCAAATATATGGATATAGATCCGACAGTATGAAGAAAAATATACGGAAAAAACAAACAAAAATCCTTATATGCAATTATCCTGTTTTAATGTTAATATAATGTCAACGTCGGACGTTTCGGTCTAATAAACCATCTTCAGGACATATTCATAAAATATAATTAACATTATCAATTCAACATGACAAAGACGATAGACATAAGAAGAAGACTTATCCAAACAGTCGCCCACGTGACGACAACGTGACCATGTTTAAACGGAACGCTGATCATATAACACTTTAAGTTATCTGTTTGGATAAGTCTTGTTTTTTCCGTATATTTTTCTTCATATATGTGTGTGTATGTGTGTGTGTGTTTATATATATATATATATATATATATATATATATATATATATATATATATATATATATATATCGATAGATAGATAATATTAATGATAAATATACACATACATATGCAAAATATATAAATATATAAACATACATGCATACACATACATATATATTTGTATAAAAAATTGCAACAGGATAGAATACAGGTAGAACTCAATGTCCTGGGCAGAGTAAGGATATAATAAAAAGGCTTCAACACTAATATCCCATGCTCATAATTTATTCCATTCTCTCGTCTGTTACCCCTCTCTATTCGTCCTTCACTCTCACACTTACACTCTCTCTAAATGTTATTTTTTATTCTCGGGGTTGTTTCTTTTCTGTTTTCTTTTTGAATTTGTAGGTCTGATAAATTGGATCGTATTTCCGATTCCAATGGGATAAATTATGACCATGGAATATTAGTGTTTAAGCCTTTTTATTATATATATATATATATATATATATATATATATATATATATATATATATATACATACATACATACATACATTTATATATATATATATATATATATATATATATATATATATATATATATATATATCAAAGGATAACATGATTTTTTACTTTCATGTTTATCATAGTGCTCTATATTTTAGCACATTGTCCTCTCGTCATGGATCTATCTTTTTAATATTTTATATTAAAAAGAACTATGGCGGGAAAAAAAATCTGCTTATACTTTATCGCCTAAACGTGTATCACGCACGGCACATAACTGACTGATATTAAAAGACCTATGTGGATTAACCATATGACTTACCTATTTATCTATCTATCTATCTATCTATCTATCTATATATCTATCTATCTCTATATCTATATCTATCTATCTATCTATCTATCTATCTATATATATATATATATATATGCACTATGTAAGGCCATATTTTAGTAAAACCATCTGGGAACTAACGGAAACAGCTGCAAGCATATTTCATTGGAGATACCTGGTTACTTATTGGAATAATAACTGCTCTGTAGGGAGTATGATATTTATTTGTTATATTGAAAATATTCTGTTTGGCAAGGAGTGCTTTAGTTAGTTTGGCAGGATATAAATTCTTAGGTTGGTGCAAAATAATATCGATTTTTGACGTATTTTATAACATCAAAAAACGATATTATTTTTGCAACAACCTAATAGAATTGCTCATAAAAAATTAAAAGTTTAGATTAGTAATGTATGTTTTGATTTGTATTATTCAAGAAATCATAGTGTCTAAGAAATTAAAAGAATTCGTAGAATTTAATTTGATATAGTCAAAATCTGAAGCTATCTATAATTTTGCAGCGTAAAATAGTTTTACAAAAATAACTCCACTCCCTGTTGTATTGTGTGTTTTAGTGGCCGACTATTTTTATAATGTATACAATCAATAGCATGCAAATCTGGTTTATCCAATGTAGCTCTATATTCATCATTAAGAATAACTGGTGAGGAGTCATTTCTTGTCGTACTGCAAACCTACACGATTTTCTTGCTGATTTTAATTTAAAAGGGATTATTTGGTTAATTAAGTGTTTAACCAAAAATTTATTTAATTTTTTTTCCCATTTACGTTGTAAAGAGTGGCTTCTTCAAATAAGTTTTCTTGACAAATACAATTTTCTTGGTTATTATCCTTTATTTCTGACATACAGTTGTGACCAAGTAAATGGATAAGTAATATTAAAAAAAACGGTTTGCAAATATATCGTATATTATACAATAAGTACACCAGAAGAGTATTACACGACTAATGAGAATGTATCGAATGAAGTAGAGCTCAATCTATTCACTGTTCCCTGTTCCCTGAACCTTCTCTTTTACTAACCTCATATTAGGTGGAAGAGACTAACATAGACTCTTAGAGGGAGAACACCACAACACACTTATTAACTTGTCAAAATCTTTTTTTTTATTTCTTTTTGATTATACTTTTATTGCTGGTCATTTTGGTAGCATTTTCCAAAATTGTTTCCTTCATTCAATAAAAATTATTCTCTGTTTTATGGCTTTTGAAAATACATCGTCATTATTACCACTGAGCACTTTATATGCCTTAAATTAATCCAAAGATAAATATTCCCGTGTAGACACAATCTATTTTATGAGGGGATTCCGTAAATCCGTTCTACGTTCAACAAATTTCACGCAACAAAGCTATAATATTTTGTATATTTAATTACAATAAGATGAACAACCATTAAGCCCTCAAACAAGCAAATATGTTATTTCATATAATTTAAAATAAATATAGATTTAATAAACCGAAATTCATACACCCGTGTGCAACTTACCGGAAACAAAACGAATAATTTCGTTATTATTTGCTTTTTTACTATTTTTTCCAATTAAACTTAACACAGTGCACATGTTAGTACTCCGTATGTCCATTCCACGAAGTCGTTCCTTGCAGATTGACCACAGATTTTGGATTGGATTTAAATCGAGAGATTTTCCAGGCTTTTGTGTTATAGTACTTTGATTTGCTCACTGGTAAGGCTTGCCGTTTTTTTCGTGCAAAGGTACAATTTTCATACGCTTTCTCGGAGTAACGTCCATCGCAGAAAATGGTCATAGGAGAACTAATCGACAGTCGAGACAATAGTGTCTGAGTGTGAGGAAAATCTGATGTAATCACGAATGACGCAATATTTTTCAAGGCCAACAAATTTCATCATACACCTCGAAAATAGATTCATATCAATGGACACCACTGCAAATGACGTAATCTGAGGAAAAATAGAAATTGATTACACCCTGTCACTCCAGTGGGTCTAATTCTGACCGTATGGTGATAGAAAGGGCACTAAAGTTAATGTTTCAATTAATTAGATTAATTAGAATCACAGATAAATTAATTTTCGCAAGGGTGTATTGTATATTCATCATATCATTATAAGTATACCTTGAAAATGATACGAACATTGTTAAAACTAATGATAAATTTTAAAACGCTGTTTCATCTTCAAATTTGTCATTGTACGTGTAACATTTGCAATGAATTTGTTTTGTCCTTAAAGTTGCTGAACAATAGGCATCTTATATAACTAAAGAAAATATTTAAATGTTTGAAGGAAACGGTTTCCACAATGGTAAAGTAAATATTTCTTTGAGCGAATGAAACCAGCAATGGCCACACTCCACGCTTCTTGGAAACTTTTAGACTGCCACTGCATAACCACAAACAAAGAACTGTATTAACAGATGACGACATCTATGAGAGAAATTAAATTTAATTGTTTTATTATTGCATTATTTCAAAATTTTACACATCAGCAGATAGCTATTAATGTCAACAACTGAGCACAAATACTTATTATTAAAAAAAAAAAATGTAATTAATGTATATCTCACATAACTGCATGTACGGAAATGTTGTTTTTGATAAAATTACCATAATTACGTAAAAAATGCGTATATTGTAGAAAATTTCATTTTCCACATTATAGCTATTTGTGATATGTTATAATGCTTATTACCTAAAGGATAATATTACTGAATCATATTTTTAAACATTAAAGTATATTTAACCACATCTCCCTAATATCTGTCAGGATCTGTAAACATGAGAAATGACATTATTTAAGAAATTTCAATAACAGAAACGTCTAAACTAGATATCCCAGATAAATCAGAGATAAAATAAAGACGTAATAAGGAATGGATTCAAATATAAGTTTAAAAGAAAACTCTCACCAATACTAGAAGAAGCGATAACATGTGCTATATTTGAGAAACCTAATAGTACTGAATGCTCGGTCAATAAATGACGAATGTTTCCTTATAAGGAAACGGCTAATGTTACCATTACGATTACGTGCAAGAAAATGCCCTTAGAATTAAATTATGTTTCTCGAAAAATAAAACGCTTCAAGGTGATGAGACTTTTGCTTATAATTATTTCGTGGTAGCATCTAAATCTCTATCGAAATGCCATTTATTGAACTTGATATCATAGGAGTTAACGAGCTTACGCAATCGACTCTCAAATTTTTCATGTCAACGAGAAAAACTGATTAGACGTGGCTTAAACTGAAACCTAACATTTGCTGCCTTAATGCTTTTAAATAAATGAGTGAAATCTTTTCCCGATAACGAGGAAAACGTTGGAGATATGGCATCTGTTGATCCGTGATCCGTTTTTTTACAGGTTTAAAGCCACCTGATTGTAAATTATTTCCGTGTTATCTAAAATCGATTTCAAATTTAACCGATACTCTTTTTTTTACATAACACCTGTAGGTTTCAGATTACACCGCCTTGGGGATTTAGCTATAATGATAAAACTTTCTGCTTACAACTCATGATATACTGACATAAAAAGACACGCGAAAACCAAAAGTTAGTAAAACAGTATAAAAGATATAAAAATAACATTATGATATTCAATATGTCAAGACCAATTATAAACGCAGTCGTGTTTTACCATATATTGCGTACACACATGTGATGTATCATAATTCATCCTCAAGAGGTCAATTGAAAATCACGTTCATTTCAGGCAAAGATCAAAATAGACATAACTAGAAAAAATAAAAAGTAGATGGAATTTTAGTAGAGCTGTCTGATTGGACAATATCCTTTCAGATGAAATCTTGTAGCAACAGAAATATTATTCCAAAAAAGTATGCGGAGAATACCATAAACTTAACATATTAGTAACGTGGAAGTTTTAAGGAAAATATAACACGCTTGTTCGATCATATATCTTCAAGATTCACGATTGACTTGACAGAAGAATTCCGGCGGTAGGCTGCTGTTACGTTCTACTGTAGAGTGTTTGCGATTTAACCCATACCCGAGGGAGAAGAGAAGGATTCATACCTTTTCTAAGGTTATTACACATTATTAAACGTAACAAACTCGTTTGGAATTTCAACTCGGATCACGAATTTTTCATTCTCATCCAGCACAAGAACACACAATTAGAAACGCGTCAAATATTTACTAAGACAAGATCTATAAGAATAACATAATAAATATACAAAAACGATTACAAATATTAGAAGCGTTAACCATAATATCAAATAAATCACCATGAATAAAATTTCTTTCAATATCGAAGGAAATATACTTCTTACTTCTTATGTATTTCGCAACAACAAAATGACACAACGCTTTCAGCCGTTAGATTTGAAAATAAAAATAGCATTATTCTACTGAAGTGTGAATGCAAAGCCTATCTATAAACATTCTAATAATTCCTCCACTTAATCCATAACACGATCCAGCAACTCAACCTCGCAGCCCTTATTCCCAAGCTATGACCCATCTGGATTATGATCATATCAAGTTGAGAAAATGGTGATCGTTCTATAACCAGAGCTAAGTAACTTTGAGCCGTGTTTGTACCTAGATGGGTGAAAATTTTTTAATATTATGTGGTATAAGCTTGCATGTACAGCCTGCAGCGATATCACGTTGAAAGCTCGATCAGCGAAGTTAAGCTTGCTATCTAACAGGTTTTTGTAAATGAATATCAGAAGATGGAGTGGGATGAATGTGTAGTGAAAAGACAGATCATACTAGAAAAAACAAAATATCATGCTTTCAGGCCATGCAAGACCGTCTACGTCTGGAAAGGTATTGACGTCATGGCTACATGGTTCCTAGACTCTTAAAATTTATTACATTTTATTACACGCTGTGCTCATGTTATTCTCAGTGTTTGTCGGTAAAAGCACATTTCTCTCGTTTCATAATTTTTCAAAAATATTGACTAGGTAATTTAGAAAAAATGTTACATAGGCGATGGACTGTTGTGTAGGAGTGTGAGGTACCCCCGGTGTCGCTGCGCCAAATGTGACGTCTGCCTGGTTGCGTCCTTCGTGCTATCCTGTCCTGTGACGACAAACTGGCTTGGTATTGGTCGCGGCACCAAATGTGACGTTCTAACCTTTTGGTGATTCGGATGGGAATCTGGTTAGATTCGGTATCAGCCTTGTCGTTCCCAGATCGCTTCCAACGTCTGGTTACAGTTAGTAACTGTTTTTGAAAATATCAAAATATCATCTAAATATGCCATGGCAAAGCTTTCGCATCCTCCTAACACTATTGACATCAGCTGTTGCAAGATTCCCGGGGCATTGGCTAAACCGAATGGCATCAGCCTGAACTGAAATAGTCCCAGGTGACACGCAAATGCGGCCTTTTCCTAGTCAGCCTCATCAAGGGCTACCTGCCAATACCCAGACCTCAAGTCCAACGTAGAGATGTACTTCGCTTTCCCTAATAATGCCAATATATCATCGATTAGTGGTAATGGCACCGCTAACGGCTTCGATATAGAATTCAATTTCCTAAAATCTACACAAAAACGGTGCACGCCATCTCTCCTACCAACTATCACGATTGGGAAGCTCAAAGGGGAGATCGATCTTTCGATCATCCCAGCTTACAACATCTCTTCTACTGCCTCTTCCACAAGGGGTCTCTTATGAATAGGTGTCCGGTAGGGCTTCAATTTCACAGGGGGTGATCGCCGGTGTCGATTTTCATTTTTACTGTGTGGGTCTGGCCCAATTCCTTATCTGATTTGGCCACCACATCTCGATTATTTCTCAGCAGAACTCCCACCCTGGACCTAAATTGATCAGGTGCCAATATATCTTCGTCCCCTATTCCTTCTGTTTGCTCTACTAGTTTTCCTCGTTTCTCATTGAATCTCACTCGATTCAGTGTTCGTAGGGGTAGTGCTTTTCCTATCTCTTCCCCTCTCTTAACCTTTATCGTCTTTTGGGCCTGGTTCACCATCATAATGGTTTCTAATTCAGCTGTTTCCACTACTGCCTCACACAGAGTTACCTCATTTTCTTCTAGGTCCATCCCTACTACAGGGACCAATTGCAGGGTTCCTTTTTCTATTTTCTTCTCTGTCATTAGCCTACACTTTCCCGACACCGCTGTTCTGGGGGGTAGCTTTACATCTTCCTCCACCACTATTGTTATATCTTCTTCCGGTGGGCATCCCAATGGCGTTCTCTTGCCATTCACTACCAGCACAGTTGAACTCTATCGGAGCCCTCTGGCTCTGAAGCCAATCTTCTCTCAAGATCGCTTCCGTACACAGGTTGGGGGTTACGTAGAATATCTGGGTACTTTTTAATTTCCCAATCCTCACAGGGAGCCTCGCCATCCCTCTTATCTCCAGGGGACCTCCATCTGCTTACGTGACCCATTCTTCCGTTTCACACGCATGTATGCTTCCTCTCTCAGCAATGAAACAGACGCTCATGTGTCTATCAGGGATTTCACTGCCCTATCCCCTATCTCTGCCATTCAAGACAGCTCTCTCTCCTCCGTCAGCGAGGAGAATACTTGGGCTTTACTTTTCTTGTGTTCCCACCCTTGGGTCATCCCAGACATAGGCGCCGGTAGCAACAAACTCCTTTCATTCTTCTCATATGGGGGAGTTCTGCGTTTTCTTCACCTGGGCGGTCCCGTCTGGACCTCTCCCAGTCTCTTTCGGCTGTTCCTAAGAGTACAATTCCTCTTCAGGTTCCCTGGTTTCTTACAAAACCAGCACCTTCTTGTTGGACAGTTTACCGCAAAGTGGCCCACCTGACCACATATCCAACATTTAACTCTTCCTCTCTTCAACTGGGCCAACCTCTCCCTTATTCCTGGGGGGACCTGGCCTCTACCTAAGTGGCTCTCCTGACCACATTTCCAACGTTTTACTTCCCTTCTTTTTTTCTGGGCCACCCTCCCTCTTAATTCTGGGATGGCCCGCTGGCTTTTTCCTGGTCTTGTCTCTTGGGCTCGGCCTTTTTTATCAACACCGGTGGGGCACCTTTTCTTAACCCGCATCACTTGGCTAGGTGTCCCTTCTTTCCACACCCAGTACACTTATCCTGTTCGAAGTCTGGGGGCAAACCCCACTTCGTCGGACATTCCGCTGCTCTGTTGTCCTGATGTCCACATGTCCAGCATACCAACCCGTATCTACCCGGCGTGGGCTTATAGAACCCATGCCTTGTTGACCAAGCTTTTCTTGTGGGATCCCCTTCCCACACCTCAGGCTCATCCACCTCTAGCTTGACCTTCCTATTACACGCGGGGGGTCAACCTCCTTCCCCCTGTCTTCCGACCTCTCGACTTAGCTCTTGCTTCTTCCCACCTCTTTTTCCTTTCTCCCAAACTCTCTGGCTCTTTCTGTCCAGAGCCACTGCTGCCGATAACCTTAGCGGTCCTTCCTTCAAAACATCGTGACGAACACTCTCGTCACTGAGCGTTTCTACATACAGATCAGCCAACTGGGCCTGCATGACCGCATTATTTCTCACTACCTCTGGGAAAGCTAATGACGACAGCTTCTCCATTCGGGTCCCCAATTTCCCACGGGTTTCGTCCCTCAGCTGCGTCAACTTCAGGAGGGTTCTCATGGCCTCCATCGCCGTCCCCTCGTCAGTGAACTCCCTAGTTAATAATTCTTCCAACCTTTCCCATGTCAAGTGGGGCTCACTGGCTAAGTGTCCTTTTACGAACTCAGAGGCTTTCTCTCTCGTAGCATCATACGCCAAATATAGGGCCTCTTGGTCTGAGAGTCTATATATTAAGTGGCTCTTACCCAGGACTGCCAGCCAGTCCCTAAAATCCCTTGAACTCCCATCAAAGGCCGGGACCCTCGGTCCACCAAATAATTTTCTTAGGTCTACCGGCAATTCCTGTCCAGCCCCCTCTTCCTCTGTGAAATCATAGTCAGACATATTTAACACAGCAAAAGAAAAACAATCTGAGCAGCAACAATCGAATTTGGGTGATCAACCGAAAGCAAAGTGTCCTACCTGACAGACGATTTCCGCTCATTCTTCTCAGGTTCCGGGTTGTCGTACTAGAGTATCTGAAACCGTATGGTTATAGTTAACCAAAGTCCTTTGGTTCCCACTCTAGTCTGTTTTAATTTGAGTCATTGTGACGCCGTGTGTTTCCTGGTCGAAATTTTTTCTGCAACTCCTGTGGCGGCGGGTGATTCAGGGTCTTATCCTGCTGTCACGGCACCAATTGTGACGTCCCCCCGGTGTCGCTGCGCCATAATGCAAGCCGAGTTCGAACAAGGGTGATATCGCACAAGTATATGTAAGAGAAAATAAAAAAAATAACTCGAAAAGTTCAAATGTGTTAAAAAAGGATAACAATATTTTATATCTGGTTGCTGAATACAGGACTGCGTCTACTTCCCAACCCGCTATATGGATTCGTGACATTTTGTGTTTGTTAGGCGAGTATTAACATCTTCAGTTGTTTGTTCTTTAAGAAACTGGTTCTTGTTGTATCTTCAGGTGATATTCGTAAAACTTTTTTTGGTGGTGTGACTCTAAGTCGTTCTTCAAAAATAAATTGTTCATGGCTAGAAGTTGAGTTCGGAATTTGTGCGAATCTTAGTCAGCTTCTTTGAGACGGGTGCAACTCCCACTGCGAACTTAACTCAACTTAACTGGAACTCGAACTGATTTTCGCTCGCTGCGACTCTGCTTATATGGACGCCGACCAAAACCGGGGTGGGCTTGTCGGGGTTTGAAGTTCCTTGATAATTCTCAACCCACAATTCACTTATTTGATTTTGGTCAGGAAATTTTTATTATTTTCCATTTTTGGAAGTCTTCCGTCTTCCCACCTTCTTCTGTTCTCATATTGGTATCTCACCATGCCCGCAGAGGGTGTCAACGGGTTTCCCCTTTCTCTCACTGTGGCATCTCACACCTATCCCTTCAGGGGGGCGCAACAGCCCTCCCCTCATTCTTTACATGATTAACTCCGCCCAATACTCCTGCTATCATTCAGCCAATGGGCTCTCAGTGGTGTTGGTGTGGCCAGACTAGCCTCGGTTTAAAAAATCTGTCTCCAAGAAAAAAAAATAATTATCTTTTTTTTTTCCTTTTCAATCTTCTCTTCGAGGAGACCTCACACCCTAGATTCTTTATCTTTTAACCGGATTACCTGGAATTCGTCAATTAACTTTTCGCCATCACCAATCGGGTGGCCACCCGGACGTACCTGCACTCCTGGCGCCAACCACTGATCCGATAAAACAATTTCGCCACCATAGCCATGTTTCGACAGAAAACATCATTTCTACATATAGAAAAAGGCTTAACCTTTCCTTCATGGTGGTCAGCGGACACTTTTGTTTTTGTAATTCTGCGACACAGTTAATTTTTATCTATTTAGAATTCTGTCTCTGAGGTTATTTGGCCAACTTGGAATTTTCACCCGCCACGTAACCTAAATCAGATTAATTCCAGTATCTTCATTTCTCGACAATGGAAATAAAAAAAATTACCCTTTTCCTTGTCAGATTAAAAAAAAAATAAAAAGACTGTATTAAGGAGAAAGTACAATGAAGAAACAGAATTCAGGAAGACAGAAGACGGCTGATTTAGTTTGAATTTAAATACTTGGAGATTGTAGGTAGCAGTAAAGCAAGAATCCTCAAAAGATTTCCACAGATGAGAAATTCGAAAAAATAAACTATTAGAATAAATATTCTTTACATTTAACTAATTCAACTATAAAACTATGAGACATTAGTTGACGATCTTTTAGGTTGGTTCAAAAATAATGTCGTTTTCTCACATAGTAACATATGTGAGAAAATGACATTATTTTTTCACCAACCTTATAGTAATACGACTAAGTTCATGTATTTGAGGAACCTGTAAGGAAAGCTCATTATAATAATTGCCGTGAAAAACATTCTTAGAAAAGACGGAGGGAAACTACTTCCATGTTGGTTTCTTAACGTGAAACTACGGGGTATGGGGCGTGGTGTAATTGATAACAGCTGGGGATGTAAAATCGAAGAGTCGAGTTCGAAGTCAAGTTCGTTACGTTCACTTACGCGAAAATAGCCCCGTATGAATCTATCTCTTCTGTCTACACCCCCAGTCTACCTCAGGAAAGATAAAACGTTAATCGACCGAGGGGGAAAACTTCTGCCGAATCAGTAGGGAATCGAAAGACGTATGACCGACCAATCGTGTACCACATTTTGGTCCTTAATGACAGAAATTTAAGTCGTATTTTCTTTTTCTGTTCGAAAATATATATATATATAGGGTGCGTTGGGTATATTCTCGCCATTTCATATTTTTTTATTTTTCCGCTTACGTGTAGTTTGTTTCTAAGTTTTTTAACTGGACAGAAGAGTAGGGTCAGTTGGTAACCCTGCTTGAGAAAAGGAGCACTATGAAATAGTTCACGCCGACGTAAATCTAGAAAAGGCTTGCTGCACTACTTGGCATTCGCACGGTTTATGTGTGCTACCATGAGGAGAGAGCATAGGATTCGGAAATAGATCGATGAGTCTAATAGTGATTACGAAGGTACGACAGCTCGGAAAACTCTGATCGTTCTGATAAGAAAATAACTCCCGTATTTGTTCGTGAGGACCTCAGAATCACCATGAAGATCTTCATCAATTGGCTTGAGGTTAAGACGGTAGATTATAGAAGAACTACGTCTTGCAACAGGACTCTGTACCATGTCACACAAGAAGGAGAACCCAGTCATGGCTGTCAGACATTTTCTGCAACCACATCACCCCTTACATATGGCCACTAACTCCTCAAACTTCAACACATTTGATTATTATATGTGGGATGCATTTGAGCAAGTGACTGACAAAACTCATTAGAATAACAAAGATGATCTGGAGGCAATGATTATGGTAGCAATCACCAACAAAGTGACCCCCAGAGTTGCAGGAGATTCGGTCGTTGAAACCAATGGTGATTATATTAAATGTCCTGTAATTTTGGTAAATATATCTGTTAAAATAAGATGTCAGTGTCATTTTCATTCATTTATACGACAATTTATCCATCACACCCTGTAATTAATTGCCTTTTCATCTGGATTCTCACGTCCCCAATATAGAAATGGATATTTGAAGTGTTCCATGTTGAAAAACATGGATTTCTTTATCTTACAGATATTGGTTTCTCACTTTTTCAAATATTAATTTTTGTTTTCCTTCTGCCATCAAAAAACCGGTGTCATCTGAGTATCATATTTAGTATCTTCCCGAAAATCTTTCATAGGAAGTTGTATATTTATTTTATTATCGTTTCGCTGTAAATAAATCATCTGAGAAAACGCATCCTTGTAGTCATTTTATTCATATATATGTGCGTACCCACAGGAGCTGTTCTCTAACACGGAGATGTTGTCTGTGCCAAACAGTATGTACGACGTTTTCTATTTTTCTTGTGTTCAAAAGTTTCTAGCATTTGAAGAAACTAAATCTGTCGTGCACTATCAATCGTTTAGAGGTAATCTCTAAAACAGCTATAATATTTTCTTCATCTGTATCATTAGGGCTAGTTCTGACAATATGAACTGCATGAAGAGATACAGAGTGTTTATATCTTAATTCCAGATTAATTCTGTCCAGAGGCTTATTTAATAGAGGCCTAACGCTTAATTTAATTACCTGCTTATTGATTATCAGAAGTTAAATTTGGTTTGCATTTGATTTTCTTTAACAGCAAATTAAAGAACGTTCTTCTGGGTTATTCTTGTATTTCACCACTGTCATATCACCTAATTATATTCTGGGCATCCTTATAAAATCTTAAATCCTCTAAGGCTGTCAGTTATATCAACAATAAAACGCCGGTTCTGTTTACATCAAATTTTATCAGCCTAGCCTATGAAAAAAAAGGAGCATTTTATCCGTGCCTCACGTTTCATCGAGGGACTGTATTTTTTCCTATTTTATACTCTTTGGAAACATCCTAATTTTTTTACAATTAAAATTTATTTTGATCGCATTCCAACTTTCCCTCCTCATTCGTTTTTTTTTTAATTATAAATTTGTCTTCGATTGTATTTTTGTTTCGCCAAAGATATTTTTTGAAAAACCGTAGACCGAAAGGGCTCTAAGATTTTAAAATGACGTCTATTTTGTTTAATTCTATTTCATATTTCTCTGGGTACAAGCCTTTGTATATTTTCGTCGTAGGTACCCAAGAGATGTCATCTATCAACTCAATCACTCTATTTTGGTTATGATACAAGGTTAATTCCCTGAGACTGTACCTACTTTTTCTATGTCGCGTTTGACCTGGAATGTCCCGTCTCTCAGTAAACGTTGGTAATTAAAAATCAAAATGGTTTCTTAACTGTCGAGCAAGCTTTTGTTAAACGTGAGACAAATTGTTTGAAAATGTCTACACCCGTTTCGTTCATTTTTGAACACATCATTAAATTCCTATATTAGGATGATATGCTGTACGATATCTATTAGTCATCTCTCGAAACCCTGTTAAATTCATGCACATATCGATGTGTTAATTCATGGACAACCAAAATACATCCAGAAACATACGACGAATATTAGAGTACAATAGCAAATTACGATATAGCAAACTATTCTCAATATAATAGAATATCTTATTATATAAATAAACAACCGAGATTAATTAAAATAACTTCTTGCACAAGAGACAGTATCTCGAAGTGTGCATGAAATATTTAATATTCGTATAAAAAAAACATCCTGTATGCTACAGTCTCGCTTCTCTTAACTGTTAGACATTACGTCACCGTGGACGATTGAAAGCTTTCCAAAGGTTACAAGGATGTAAGCAAAGGAATCATGACCACACAAACACAAGACTGGTTCATGAAAAACGGTTTAAATTCATGTAAGAAAATAATATGACAAACGTGAAGATCGAAAAGTTTATCTCAAAAATGTATTCCTGATAACAACAATGCAAAATTATGTAAAATAAGTCACAAGTTTTTTCTTCTCTACCCCTTCGATATCAACATATAACTTCCGTTAAGTTAACCGTTTAAATGTGTCAATATCTGCTAACTCACCCATGTCTTATCTCTCCCCCTCACTCCCTCACTTCGTTAATTTACATATGTTTAATACGGCCCGTCAAAAAGGTGTAAATTTTCTTTTCATTTTTTGTTTGGAAGTAAAGTCTGATGAAGCGCAGTCCTTTAAAAGGGCTGTGGGGAAATAATTTATTACATGGAAAATTAAAGTAGTCTGATTTTATTTAAATTATTTGCTCTGGATTTACATTGAGCTGTCTGGATTTTATCCCCCTTAGGTTTACCCATACGGATTACCTAGTTTTTCATAAACTATATATATATATATATACATATACATACATATATATATATATATATATATATATATATATATATATATATATATATATATTCCTTTTATATCTTTTTTTGTATGTAGGGTTTGTGCTTATATATGAATGTATATGTATTTAAGGGTGTGTATCTGTATATGAGTATGTCTCTCTCTCTCTCTATATATATAGATGAATAAATGGTTAGATTAATTTTTTGATATATTGATTTGTATATGGATATATGAATTGTATATGTATGTGTATGTGTATGTATATATGTATATATATATATATATATATATATATATATATATATGGATGTATATGTGTGTATGTATATATGTATATATATATATATATGTATGTGTGTGTGTGTGTGTATGTATATATGTGCGTACGTGCATGAATTGTTTTTAAATGAAATATTGGGTCTTTCTAATGACATTTTAAATTTACTATTCTTAATTTGTAATATCCTTCTTTTGTAATATTCTATAATTTAAATTTTATCTTCTGAAGGGAGTTTCATTTCTAAATTGATAATTTAAATTTAAATATACCATTCTTTGACTATTAATAATAGTAATAATATTAGCTAAATTCCTTTAAAATGAGACACTTCCGAAATCAGCTAAAATTAAATTTTAACTATGGAATTTAACCAAAATCTATATATATTTCCAATATTAAACTATAGATAAAGATTCTAAAATGTATATATAGTTTATGTCCGAGGATAAATGAAATTTGTGTAAATTATCTCAAGTGTTTGTATGTTGTTTTTTTTTTGACTTTGTAGTGATCGTATGTATGTAGGGATTCACATGAATACATTTGTGAGACATATATTAATAAATGAAAATTAATATTACCCTCAAATACTATTAAATAATGAAACCTAATCTTTAATTTAGTTTACCAATATAATAAATAAATTACATTCATAAATTAATTGTAAATATTAAAATAGATGTTATTGTTATTTTTTTTATATACATATTGTGGAAATACAATTAGTCGGGTGAATAAACTATTAAAATTTTAAATATTTCTTTATATCCTAGATAAATATGTTTATTACAATAATAGTTATATTTAGTCCTGAAACTATTTACTTAAAAAAATTTAAAAGTTAAAGATTTAAGTTAATAACAAATTTTTTTCAGACATCGAATTTTCTATCAAACATTGTAAACTATCTTTTAATTTTGTTAAAACAAAATTATAACAACTCCATCTCTCTTTCCCCACCTATCTCTCTTTTTACCATAAGACTCATTTGTATACATTTTTTACATTTCATTTCCGTTTTATTAACCATCTAAAGAGGTCAAGGTTCTGTCACTCCTCCTACTCCAATATAAAACATACTTAAGAGAGATCTAAAATTAACCCCTCCCTATACTTTATATTGTATGTTTAACTACCACTCTCAACCCCCTCTATTAAATTACAAAAATTACACTACCCACCAATTTCTAATCCCATTTTTCCTCTCAATTCGTTGTTGGATGTTTTACCTGATGATCCTGAATCCTTAAAAAAGGATTTTGTTGAAATAAATTATCGTAATGGTACCTTAAAGTGGTTTGTTTTTCATTACATTATATATATATATATATATATATATATATATATATATATATATATATATATATATATATATATATATATATATATATATGCATATATATATATATATATATATATATATACAGGTAATAATATGCTGGTAAATAAATTGAATCCTAATAATATAAAATATTTAAAATAACTCACAAAAAGAGCCCAATGTATTTATTATGACAGAGCATATAAATTACATAGAATAAAAATCCAGTTACCTCATTCGAAGAGCTATATCGAATCACTATATTTACTTGTAAGACTTGTCAACTCAGATATATGAAGAAATAAAATATTTGAAACATTAAAAGACTAAAAGAATATATATATATATATATATATATATATATTCATTTCCATACAGGCACCAATATAAAGTCAATAACGTGAATCGATATACTGAGCATTGCTAAACAGTAAACGTTGATGTGATATAGGATATTAAAAAACACGAGTACAAACCGGCAGAAAATGAAGGACTGGGGTTGAGTTTTAATCTAGGGAGAACTTAATTGACAGGAAAACGAACAAACCAAGCAATCTGCAAATCATATGTCCGAGACAATCAATCATTGGCAGAGAACTTACGTTTAATGAAGGGAAATAACTGCGAATCAAGTACTACGAATTAATTCGTGAAGTCGAGATACCAAAGTTTGACCGCATCGGTATATACATATATATATATATATATATATATATATATATATATATATATATATATATATATATATATAAATGACGTAATAATGTCATTTTTGACGTATTAAAAAACGTATTGTCAAAAAACGATATTATTACGTCATTATTTTTGCACAAACCTAATATATATATATATATATATATATATATATATATATATATATATATATATATATATATATATATA
The DNA here is from genome assembly GCA_963932145.1 of Acanthosepion lycidas. Taxonomy (NCBI): domain Eukaryota; kingdom Metazoa; phylum Mollusca; class Cephalopoda; order Sepiida; family Sepiidae; genus Acanthosepion; species Acanthosepion lycidas. The sequence goes on along the minus strand of OZ010591.1, from coordinate 90,078,467 downwards.
TGAAACATATCTTCATTCAAGCATCATTGTTTGAATAACAGACATATTGTGTATACTCAGTTTTTACACTAATCCTTCCAAGTTGTCTGATCGTTTTCTGGATGTTAAGATGATATTAATCAAGGAAAGCGCCATAGTTTGTTTGTAGTTACCAAGTACTTTAGATCTTTCCTCAGATCATCTGCAGAGGTAAATTACAAAGATAATCGGTTCTCGCGTATCTTTAAAAATCGCTATCACAAGGGAATGCAGATTTTATCGCAGTTACAATAATTGTATCTTTCTAATTCACTCCTGAAAATGATTTCAGAAAAGATCGAATGTACTTGGTTAAAAAGAAGCTATGGTGCCTTTCTTCATGAATTTCATCTCAACACCCAAATACTGATGACACAACTGGAAAGATCAGTATAAAAATAAGTAGACACAATAGGTTTATAATATTCAATAAAACATTATATATATATATATATATATATATATATATATATATATATATATATATATATATATATATATATATATATATATATATGTAGTTAAATTCCCAGATCAATTGATCTGGGAATTTAACTATATTGTTGACATGAAAAAAAAAAATCTCTTACTATAAAGGTAATTTACATTGACCAGAATTGGTCCGATTTCAATGATTCATAGCTTATTTAAAAGCCCTAGTTAGACGCAGGGAATGATTTTCATTGAGCTGAGATTCCGGGTTGCCAGATTATGCGATGTTATATATATATATATATATATATATATATATATATATATATATATATATATACTAGTCATTATCGTTGCTTAAATGGTTTAAAAGGAATAACACTTATTTTGCTTTTGTATCCAAAACTGCTGTGCACGTTTTATTATAAATTAATATTTAAGCCGGCCTCTCGGGCGGCATTTAAGCCAGCTTTTGTGGAGAACTCTTGGTTTGGCCATCATCGCAATAGCTAGGGACGAGTAGATGCAATATGCATCAATAAAGTACAGAATAATTCAAAATCGATCGCTGCATTAAAGTACTGCATTAATGTTTAAGGTCACCTTTTAAAAATTTAACGATAATTCAACGATAGGTTGATCTTTATTCTCCGTAAAAATAATTATATTTCAAGGGTGACAGAACTTAGGACAGTTTATAAATTAAAATTATTTATGCATTCAGCACTTGAAGAGTTAGAGAAACACAACGGCTAATTAAGTAAAATCTATATTATGTAATTTATATATATATATCAAAAATGCTAAATTGGAATTCTGTTCTCACACGAATTCCGTGATTTAAAAGCCCAAGCACAACTCTAGTAATTTACACACCAGGTTATTACTCACTTTCGTCAGTAAGAAGTCTGAGCTGGCCTCAGTGCGAGCACTAATCCCTCTATTTGGTGCAATGAGATGGTGTGGCCTCGGGCAGCTGTTCTCCAGGCTGACACACCACTCAGTTTAATTTTTCCATAGTTGCAACTCTGTCCTTTGAGAGAGTAGCCCCTGAGCACACTCTACCCAAAGACGCAACTGACAGATGATAAGTAATGTGTTAGAAACTACACAAAAGACTAATTCACACACGGTATTTACTCTGTCCCCGCACTAGAACGAGATGAGACACAATGTCTTTTTTTTAGGTGGGGACCGAAGCTCGTACACCCGGGACAGGAACAAAAATTGCCCATAACAGTCGGTTATCCTGGCCTCGGTGCGAACACGGATCCGTTTCTCTGGTGCAAAGAGAAGCCGCGGCCTCGGGTAGCTTTTCACCAGGGCTGGGCATCTCTCAATATTATTTTCGTCTGTTGTCTTTTGACAGAGAAAACAATGAGCTGACTTTGCACAAAAACAAAGACGCAACTGACATATGATAAGTAATGTGTTAGAAACCAATTTACATGGTATTTACTTGACTCCCCACGGGGTCATTTTGTGACACAAGGTCGGTTTAATGTGGGGCGCCCGAGCGCGTATACCCGGCAAGGAACAAAAATTCCCCGAGCCCCCACAACCGTCGGTTGCGCTGGCTTCGGTGCGAGCACATATCCCTCCCTCTGGTGTAATGAGAGAACGCGGCCTCAGTATAATTTTCCTCAGTTGCGACTCTGTTCTTTGACGGAGTCGCCCCTGAGCGCACTCTGCACAAAAGCAAAGACGCAACAGAGAGATGATAAGTAATGTGTTAGAAACCGCTCAAAAGTCTAATTTACACGGCATTTGCTTGACCCCCCACTGCGTCTGCGTCTGCGTCTGGCCACTTTTTAACGTGGGGAGCCGAGTGTTTTCACACGGGCCACTGGTCCAAGCTGGTCTTAGCTGGTCAGATCTGGTCTAAGTTAGTATTGGCTTGTCATAGCTGATCCAAGCCAGAGACAGTCTAATTAGTCGTAGCCGTGATACAACCAGCACACAGGGCCGGAGGCCTGGGGCAGTATCCGAATGCGTACTCCCGTCAAAGGAGGAATTTACGCATTCGCCCCACCCAAAAAAAATATGAATGAAATGTTCATTTAAAATTATTGTTTCTAAGATTTCAAGTAGTGAATATATCTTATTTGTGAAGCGATAGCGAGCGGACAAAGTCTGCTAGTATATATATATTATGAAATGGACAATATATATATATATATATATATATATATATATATATATATATATATATATATATATATATATTATGAAATGGACAATATATATATATATATATATATATATATATTATGAAATGGAAAATATTATGAAATGGACAATATATATATATATATATATATATTATGAAATGGAAAATATATATATATATATATATATATATATTATAAAATGACAATTGGAAAAAAATCTTAGATTTTGTTGACGTGATTCGCCTTCTAAGATTTTTTTTTCCAATTGTCATTTTATACCAATCTGTCTTGTCCACAGAATTGATCTGGGAATTTAACTATATATATATATATATATATATATATATATATATATATATATATATATATATATATATATATATATATATATATATATGGGGGAATCAGCTGATTAATGTAAATAGATAGTGATAGGTAATCTATAGATAGAAAGAAGTTCATTTGAAAACATATCAGTTTAAATGAAACAGGTGAGACAATCTATAGGCTTAGATTAATGGATTCGAAACAACTCAAGTGATAGCCCAAATTGATGAAATAACGAAATTGACTTTAAAAGTTAATTATGCGCGTAAAGTTTTCTTTTTCCAAGCGACATAGAATGAAATTAAATATGCAATGTCGAAATTCTTACTTATACTCTTAAACATTAAAGTCAGCGTTGATGTCTGAGAGCAAAATTTTAAGACTTGTCACGCAACGTTAGTGGTTGATTTGAGTGCACCATGATGTGATTTTTTTTTCTCTGTATCTCCATTTAAATTTTCACTTATACATTACAACAGGAATGGCTGAAAACAAATTGAAAGCTTCTTGGTTCTTCCATTTAAGAAATGTATCACATAATAGAAAGAAAGGACTAAACTTGTATTTAATGACTTGACAGATTGTAGCTTTAGACAATGGAATTAACTTACATTAGTAGACGTATAGATAAAAGGAAAAAATCTATAAAAAAACGAATTTTAATCATAAAGAGTAATAATAATAATAATAATAATAATAATAATAATAATAATAATAATAATAAGATGAAGAAGAAGAAGAGGAACAACAACAACAACGACGACGACGACAACAACAACAACAACAACAACAATAATAATAATAATAATAATAATAATAATAATAATAAGATGAAGAAGAAGAAGAGGAACAACAACAAC
>OZ010591.1:89949659-90069659 GCA_963932145.1 Acanthosepion lycidas | reverse complement strand
ATTGTGAAATTTATTTTAAGGCATTTTTATAATTTTGTACATTCTTTTTATAGATAAAAATGTCTTAAAATAATTGTCGGACTTTGTCCATTTCATAATGTGTGACATCAAACCATAACAAAGTAAATATATATGTAGACTCATTAAACAAAAGCCAGTATTTTCTATAACAATTATAATCGTTTGATTTGTATTTACGAAGATATATTTAATTTAAATTGCATTAGAATGCATTCAAAATTCTCAAAATTAAAAAGTAAAAACTCAACTAAGCGTGGTATTGGCAGTGTGATGTTTCCATTATTATTATTTCAATTACTTGTAACATACAAATGAATTTTCTAATTTTAAAGAGTGAATAAAAATATATTTTCTATAAGATGGCTGAAAAATATCAATAAATTGTCAATAAGAAACTATTATTTAGAGATCTTCCGAGCAACACCGAGTATCCACACTAGTATATATATATATATATATATATATATATATATATATATATATTATATATATATATATATATATATATATATATATATATATATATATATATATATATATATATATATATATGTTGCAACCTAGGGAAGGTTACTGAATAGAATAATCAAACGAAAGTTGTAAATGAACAGTAATGCTTAGAACAATAAGCTATTTACGACACGACAGTGGCGTGTAGAAGTAGTCAACTGCTAGAATTGCGTCAAGTGAATTTCACAATGAATCTCCAAATGCAGGATGCCGACCTACCGTATAACGCGGTTAGATGTGGCACAAGGCTGTATATAATGTGGGGTATTCGAGGCCGTAAACACGGCAAAAAATTACCGGTAAACCCCCTATAAAAAGGGGTAGGTAGGTATTTCCTGAGATAGGTCTCTGCTCTTCGACATAGCAACGTCTGGGGATCATCTCTGCCCGGAGGTAGTGGGTTTGACCAGCACAGCTGGAAACGAATATCCAACTGCAGATTAACATACAATATTTACTACTCATTATCGTCCGTAAGTATGACGCAACAATATATATATATATATATATATATATATATATATATATATATATATATATATATATATAGTCAGCGATGAATTTATTCGTACAACCATAAATTATGAATATATTTATCCATTTCTCAGAATCTAATGCCTGTATGATGCCAGGTTTTTACATGTTAATAAACAAAGGAATGAAATTTTACAACACTGTTTTCTAAACAGGAGATTAAATACAACAAATTTGACAAGCGAATTATGTTAAATATGAAATGACAAATTTATTTGTACAGTATCAAAAATAGAAAAAAAATTAAAAAATCGCAATATTCATACTCAAGAGGATGCAATTCAAGAGCATTTACTGCAAACTTTTTGTAATTTTTTGATGAGGTTTGATCAAGTCTTCTGGGATTGACTTCCATTTTTCAATGGTTACACGTTCTACTTTTTTTTAAAGGTATTTTGGTAACCGACGATTTATTCGATCTTTCAATTCTTGCCATAGATTTTCAATAGGATTCAATCAGGACTGAGGGAAGTCCATAGTAGAACTGTATTCTTCTTTTTCTGAAACCACGCAATCCCTGATTTAGATGTATGTTTGGGGTCATTATCTTGCTGAAAAGTAAATCGCCGACTTAGATGAAGATTTTGCGCTGATAGTTGTAGATATTAATGAAGAGTTTTGGGACAGTCTGTAGATTTCTTTATTCCTCTTATTACAAGTAACTGTCTACTCCCCCTTGAGCTAAAACATCATTGGGGCGCCTCCATGTTTTAATGTTACTATTTTATTCTTTGGGAGGAAGGCTTCACCTTACTTGCACCAAATCTTCTGTACATCATTATGTACAAAAGGCTCAATTTTTATTTAATCACTCCATAGTACTTCTTCCCAAAAGCAATTTACTTTGTCTAATAATGTTTTGTCAAAATTATAACGAGCAAAAATGTGTCATATTTTGTGCAGAGGGGTTCGTCGTGACCGGTCTCCATACAATCTATTTCTATTTAAACAACGTTGTATTGGGCGCGTAATTACGCAGATACCCATTGTATACAAACCTTTGACGATGTCTTTCAAAACAACTTCGGGTTTATATTAACCGCGTGATGTAATGAATATGTATACACCTGGGTTCCCCCTCACAGTAATATGATTGGCAGGTGTCAGCCATAAATACAGACTGATGTGGCGGTACATGGACTACGCCCATAGTCTTCGCCTATTGGCTACGCCTTTTGCCTACCACTACGACGAGGACCAGTCCATTACGGTTACCTGTTAGATTTTTCTACCCGGTTACAGTAGTCAACAACCTTTTTGCTACTTTGAACCAAATATATCCCTTTCTGGGACATATCAGTTGGCGACAAGATACGAAACGACCTCACAAGTTAAAACAAAAAAAATATACAGTGACAACACTTACTAACGAATAACGTTAGAAAGGCTTGTTCGACGTTCACAGAAATTAATTTTTCCATCGTTTCTGTTTTAACGCTTATTAACGAGGAACGTTAGAAAAGGAAAAACTTGTGCAACGCTTACAGAAAGTAAGAAATTGCTCACTTCTTATTTGGACTTAGAAAATACTATTGGCTGCATAAATTGGAGCAGATTTTTTTCTTGTGGATACGTTGGCAGAATAGAACAAATTGCGGAATTAACTATTGCCTACCACTACGACGAGGACCAGTCCATTACGGTTAACTGCTAGATTGTCCTACCCGTTTATAGTAGTCAAAAACCACTTTGCTACTTCGAACAAATATATGCCTTTCCGGAACATATCACTTCGCAATGTAGATCTCGGTGACTATTTGCTTCTCTTCCATACCCAGGCAAATTCTCTGTCGTGCCAAATTGGTTCAATGTCTTTAGAAGGTATCTTAGTATAGCTAACTGGTTTGAAATAATGTTTTCCGATTTGTGGAAGTTAATGGTTCTCATTCTCAAGAGAACGCGGAATTTCATTGTCTTCCCCATCGTGTTGAATAACAATGGTGACGCTATACACCACATGATGTTCTTTGCTGGAATTATCACAAATATTCTACAGCAGAAATCGTCTAGAAGGCTTCATCGATGAAATAGTTATGTAAATTACTTATGCTAACTGGAATCACTCAATCTAAAGCGATATTTTCTTCTGTAACAATAATTTTCTTTTCCAATTTTGCATAATTCGCCTGCCAAATTTGCTGTATTTAATGCATTCTTCTGATGGGTGCACGAATAATTTCGTCGTTGGCTGTCTGTGTGTGGGGGTTGTTTGTATTTTGGTTACGATATTATAATCTCACAATCCACCAGATGATAGGATACAAACAATTTTAATTAAAATTCAGTAGATTTTATGTTCGTTACGCAATTTTTAAAGCAATTTACTGATTTTGCAATAAGATATTGGAATAATACATTCGCTTTCCATTCAGCTCTGACAAATTTTAACGTATAGACATTGTATTAGAAATTTTGACATATATATTTCACTTTTGCGCAAATTGACTTTATGCACGTTGGTGAGTCCACTTGCAGATGTAAATTACATGAGAAACAAAAATATTCGCATAAAACTACAAGAAAAGTTATATATATATATATATATATATATATATATATATATATATATATATATATATATATATATATATATATATATGTTTCATACATTTTGTTTATAAATACAAATATTTGAGTAAAATGATCTGTTTATAATAAACAGTATTAGATAATATTTACCGGAGGACGAATATTTTCTGTGAAAATTTCTCGGACATTCAGGCCGGCAAATGTTATTTAATACTGTTTATTATAAACAGAGCATTTTACTTAAATATTTGTATATATAAAAATAATGTATAATCATAAAAATATGTCTCAAATTAATTGTCGGAAATTTGTCCATTTCATAATATATATAGAGAGAGCATATTACTTAAATATTTGTATCTATAAAAGGAATGTTTAAACATAAGATTTTCTTAAATTAATTGTCGGACATTTTTCTTTTCATAATGGTGTCGAAATTGACAATAGTCATTAAAATCTTTCATCATTAGCCGATAAGAATCATCTAAATCGTTACAGCTGAAAATATCAGGTCATCCCATAAGTTCTGTCCAAATTTTGAATAAAGAAAACAAATGACCAAATGTTACATTTAATTGCAGATTCAATCAACAATGTATTTTCCCTGATTATCTATGTCTTCCTTCCATCTATTAACAAGCTTACTAATTCCATTACTGTAAAATTCTTTTGGCTTTGATTCGAAGAACTCACAAATGTCAGTTTTAACATCTTCCTATGTTACAAAAGCTGTTTTTTTTCAAATGATTCTGTAAGCTACGAAACAAATGGTAGTTTGAAGGAGCAACATCAGGAGAATAAGGTGGATAAGGAATTTTCTCCCAACCAAGTTCTTCGATCTTTTATGACGTGATACTTGCTGGGTGGGGTCGTGCATTGTCCTGATGAAACATCACCCCTTTTCGATTCACTAGAGCAGGTCTTTTTTCCTCAAAACTTGGTTCAAACGCACTAATTGCTGACAGTATATTTGAGTATTAATTGTTGCATTAGGAGGTAAGAATTCAAAGTGGATTATTCCTTGGCGATCCCACCAGATTGAAAGAAGAACACTTAGTCCATGAAGTTCCCTTCTTGGCTGTGGCCGCCCCACTTTACCAAGCCACTGTCTACGACGCGTAACATTTCCATTTTTCTTCTGCAGTCACAAGTCTATCCAAAAAAGGTGAAACAAGTTTGCGAGAATGGAGAGAAGAGCAGATGTCAACTCGGGATTTGAGGTTGTTTTCAGACAATTCATGAGGCACCCATTTTCCATGTTTAGGAACTTTTCCAAGTTGTTGAAGATGACGATGAACAGTTGTGTGGTTTGAACTAAGAACCTCTGCCAATTCCTCAATTGATAAAGCAGGATTTTCTTTAAGGGCTGCTTCAAGAAGCTTTTCATCAAACTCAACTGGATGTCCGGTTCGGTCTTCATTTCAAGGGTGAAATCTCCTCCTCTGAATTTTGCAAACCATCTTCTGCAAGTTCTTTCATTCACACATTCCTCTCCATAAACTGAGTGAATGTTTCTAGCCACTGAGTTTCCTTTCTTGAACTCATAAAGCATTATGTGCCTCAAATGATTCTTGTGTACTTCGAAGTTAGCAGGGTGTTAATCAAACAAAATTTAATTTTATTGTTCTCTGAAATAAAATTTGATCAGTTTAAATGCATCTAAACATAAAACTAATGTTCAGCTCCATTAGACATTATAAAATACTCTTTAAATTTCGTTCATTATAACAAAAAGCTAAAATTCGGACAGAACTTATGGGATGAACTGATAGATTGAGAACTTCCATATTTTTGTAGATATGAAAAAACTTTTAAATGGACGTGAAATCGAAGACCTTCTGAAGCATGTATACAATTGCCAAGCGCATTTATCTCTGCGGATTTCCGGTGGAATTTGCTGGAAATTACTGTTGTGGGCTAGATAATAATTTTCCTTCAAGAAGTTGCCCTGATTTTCTTAAAAACTGAAATGTAGTACTAAAATCTTCGAGAAGATATCGGTAACAGAGAGACGATTCCTTACAGAGAAAAACCTGGGCATCATGTAGAATATGGGCAGTGACATCATGACGCAGTAGATTAAATGTTTAAATGCACTATTTATCATATATACAATATCAGTCTATTCATATCTGTCTGAGTAATTTTAGGTTAAACTCTCAAGAAGTGTGCAGTAAAACTTGGAACTAATTCCTTGCATTTTATTTGTAATTATACTTAATGTCACATTGCCGTAATAATAAAGAAATTTTGCAGTGTCTCAGCCATCAATAATTGGTGAATTAGCTATCTTACTAAAAAGAAAAAATAGAAAAAAGTTTCTTGCTAATATAATATCGGGTTAACTCCTAATTTTCGCAACCGCTAATTGGGGACGTTTTCCTGCACTATAAATTCCCTGCTAAAACATTTTATCACTCTCTTCTTTACTTTCCTGCTTGTATGATATGTAAATCTCTCGCAGAAAATCGCACTTCCTTTTTTCGGAAAAGCGTGAACAATACATAAAGACTCAATTACGTATGAACATTCCCTCACTTCACATATTTTGGACCAATAATTATCCACATCTCATTTGTTACACACATTATTCTCTCAGTCACTTGTAACCCTTTGCTGTTAATACATTATTATTTGTCTGTATATATATACAAACGTATCTATCTATCTATCTATCTATCTATCTATCTATCTATCTATCTATATATATATATATATATATATATATATATATGTATACATATATCGGTTCTTGTTGTTCATTTACATTTTTAGATGGACTCATACACCTAGTCACCTCATGTTTGTTGTGGGCATTTGAGGAGACATCCCAACGCATTAACTGCCCTGCAACAACAGTAGCAAATGTTGAAGCCATTTTAGTCATATGTGCCCAATACTATTGCTTCGTACAGTTTTTGTTTTATATTTCCAATTAAATTTATATATAGATAAATTATATTCCTAAAATATTTGCCAACATAATTAATACGCATGCAACATATTTCTTACTTCTGCTTCGATAAATACAAATATTTTAATTTAATATATTCGACTCAATTCTTAGATCGGAAGTCATATTGAAAATATACTTTTTTTCAACTTAGCATTCGAAATATTCGCTCTTGAAAAGTCTCATCAGAATGCTTTAAAACATGTAAGGAAAATGTTCTAACATGACAGTCTCGTAACATAGAAAGTCTATGTCTACTTTTAAAAAAATTCAGTTAATAAAATAAGAATAAATGTATGGGAACGTGTAAATGAGATTCATTCGTAGCAAAATGTTAAAATAAAATGAAAGCTTTGTAATTTCACATAGAAAAAAAAAACGAATATTCAAATAAGATACGACGTATTTATAATTAAAATAATTATTTGGTCAGCGAGTCCCAAAAATGGAGACTGTATTTAAACGTAACATTTCTACTTCCGGTGACTTTGTTAATTATGAAGAAAAATAAATGGATATTTAATTCAATTAATAACGGAAAGAAACGAAAGCTAAGTGATAATTATTTTGTGCCATGCCTTCAAGGGATTTATATGATGAGAACAATATTCATCTTTATAAGTTAGCTACTCAATTTGTTGTGCTAAGTTAAGTGGCTTCTCATATTCTCTTGGCCCTTCTTCCGTTAATGAATGGAATATTTTGGGATAATATTTTATATCTCTCCTTAATGCGGCGTAATGGTGCTCAAGATAGAGCCAATCGATATTATATTCGAATGGACAATCACTTTTCAATACACCTTCAATATTTCCTTTCACGCGAGCTAAATGTGCTCTCCCAGATATTACCAAATCCTGTTTTAGAGCCTGCTGGCTGAAAACATCTTATCAAACGAGGAATCATTAAGAGGAAAAATTATTACATTGAATTCACGTTGGTATGATCTCGGTTTCAAACCAAATGAATGTTGATCCTCAAATATAGTTGTAAAATGTTCCTTCCTTTTGAGATCATTAAATTTTGAAATTTGAAAATAAAAGAGGAAATATAAATTGCCTGTACACATATTAAAGATAAAAATCCCGTGGCGACTTTTTGGACACTCTTTATATTAATTAAATGTTTTGAAATTTATAGAATTTAATTAAAATTTATGAATATTTCTTTTTATTAAAATATTTTAATTATATATATTTTGTTATTAGTTTATTATCTTAGCTACGCAGTGGGATATGCTATCGATTTTTTTAAATTTTAAAACAAATGATGAATGGATCGTTTATGAAAAATCACTCGAATTGAATTTATATATCATTACTAATTTAATAATTCTTCTACGTTGAATAAATTGAACTCTGTTTAATAAAATAAACATTTCAAATATTTAAATTTCTTTGTATAACTTATTTCATGTTTTCTAAAGATGTGTATGTCTAGATATTTCTTTGTAGTTGTTGGTATGAAGAGAGTAGCGTATTGTAGTGATTTGAAAATGTTTTAAATGTATTGGCTTGGGGAATAAGTCGTCAGCAATTTTTTTTTTGTTTTTTAAAAAAACAAATCTTTGGAAAGTCAAACATATGGCGAATGTTTTAGAACTATTTATTATTGTTGTTCTAACATTTACATATATGTATGAATTTTGTTAATTTCATTACTTTTTAGTCCTATTTCAGACCACAAATTAGAATGTCAACTAAACAAAACTGCTCATTTTCGACAGCTTAGAAGTTAGCGCCACGAAAACAGCTTGTGAGTTTTGTGACGTGTATGAAGATGTCGCAATTACTCAAAGTACCGTCGGACTTGGGTTTTCGCGTATACAAAAAGGAGATTTTGAGAAGGAGGATTGGAAGCACTCCGGACGACCAGGTGAGTCTGATGAGGAGCAATTAAACACGTTTCTTCAAGAAAATACACGTTCGACGATCAGAAAGTTCGAGGAACAGATGAATTGCGATTATAAAACTGTGGTAAATCACATTCATTCAATGGGGAAGTTTAAAAAACTTGGTTCATGGTTACCGCACGCGTTGAATCACCACAACAAGAAACAGTGAGCAACAATTGTAGCTAGTTTGCTGATTCGGCATCGCTTAACATAGGGTCATAAACAGCATTTCCTTTATCGCATTGTCATGATGACAAACGTTGTCTTTACGCCAATATGAAGCAGCGTAATGAATGGCTCAGCCCCAATAAGCAAGCGACAACTCCGCAAAAGAAGACCTTCTTCCTCAAGAGAATATATTGTGTATAGTGAGACTGGGAAGGCATTATACATTATGAATTCTTTGAGCGAAACCAAACGGTAAATCCCAAGCTATGTGTTCAATAACTGCACCGAAAGAAAGAAAAAAAACGAGATTGTTCTTTTTCAACACGACAACCATACTATGAGCAAATACTTTATTTGAAGAATTTTGATTTCTTATTGCTTCGTCCTCTGCACTCGTCAGAAATGGCACCATCGGATTTTCATTTTTTCGATCTCTTTTCCATACATTACATGGTGTAAATTTAAATACTGATGTTGAATTAAGGCTTGGGTTGGACGAATTTTTCAGCTCAAAACCAGGGATAGAAAAGCTTTATGACCGATGACATATATTTAAAAAAAAACTCCCGATGAGTTTGAATTTAGTGTAAGTCACGTTTGATTAGTTAATCACAATAAAGTCAACAAGACTATTTTTATTCTGGCTTTTTTTTCTAGAAAAAAGGAAGTATACTGCTTTTGAAATTAAATTGATCGTACACTCGCCAGTAGTTTAACATCGCCCGAGAAACACATTTGTAGTGCTGAAATATAATTGTAATTGTGTAGCGATTTTAACACGTTTTTTTAATATAGTAAAATAATACACACACACACATATATACATACATATATATATATATATATATATATATATATATATATATATACATATATATATATATATATATATATATATACATATATATATATATATATATATATATGTATATATATATATATATATATATATATATATATATATATATATATATATATATATACAGACACACACACAAACACACACACATATATATATAATCTCAATACGTATATGCGATATAATTTTTTGGGGAGAAACACAACAAAGTTATTTTAGCAAAATACGTATATGTTTTATTTTGTTTTTGTAAACGTTTCATTCAGAGTAAGGCATGAAAGTCACTAAGACACAAGGGGTTACTGAGTGTGAAAGCATATCAGAAAAAGAAAAATATTAAGGATAGACATCAATAAAAGAACATGCATTAAGAATACAGGTTATAACGACTGACATTTATATATTGACGATCAAATTTTATTGGAAAGGAAAATCGAAAAGTATGACGGAAGAAACTGTTAATAATAGAACTTGATGTTATACTTGGCAATTTCGACTAAAAAATGACGAGGGTTTGCCCTAAATCTAATACAGCACTTACAGACCCCAAAAGAAAGCGAATCAGAAAAGTTACCTTGAAAACATTTACAGAAAAGGCGCAAAGAACTACGTTTCGGCATCGTGGATGTAACGGAAATTGAGATGCCAGATCAGAACGAAGCACATTGCAGAATCTTATTCGTATTTCATTAAGAATCTCTAAGTGTATAGAAGAAGAAGAAGACCATATTTGATAGCAATATTTAATGCACGGACGAATAGTATTCTTATAAATGTGTAAGATCATCAAGTATGAAAGAGTGAACAAGCATTCCTACCAACAGAACAAGCAATTCATTCAATATAATCTCTAGACTTGTCAAAAGAAAAATGTTGTGCGAGAAGACGCTATGATTTAATCACATAGAAATTATACTGAAGTAAGGCAAAAACTTTCGTTGTTCAGCAACTAAAAAAGAGCAATTTCGTTATGGCGATATTGAATTTAACAAGTTATTACTTGCCCCAGATAGCAAGAGATTGCAGGTCATTTTTTGAGTTAAGATGTCAATTTGAACTAATAAAATCTATCAGGCTTTCTATTAAACACGGGAAAATAGTTGTGTCGACAACATATTTAATTACATGTTAAGCTACAATTTCCAGAAAACCCTTTAAAATTTACATTTGAAGAGCACGATAATTTTTAAATGTAATCACCATTAATCATCAAAGGAATCAACTAAGATATCAAGTTGATTAATATAGTCTTTTTAATATATTCTCTTTTCTGACATACATTATAATGAAAAGAAAATTAAAAGAGATTAAAGACATTAGAAATATTATTTATAAGTCTCAATTAAATTCTACATTTTCCTTCAAAGCTAAATAATTTTAAGAAATATATTTGATTATGAATAAACAATATTTTTATTTTTATCATGTTCTTGAATGTTCCGATATCTAATTAGCATATTTACACATTTTAACATATTCCTTCGTAATCAATCTTACAGATTTTTCACAATATATATATGTATATATATATATATATATATATATATATATATATATATATTTCTTGATTATACATACATATATATATATATATATATATATATATATATATATATATATATATATATATATATATATATATACAATCAGTTCCTATAAATCATCGTGTTTCGAAGGAGATAATTTTTATTTATATGCTTTAGTTGTGATGATGCCAACAGTTAGGTACAAAATAAAATGACAAATACTGAACTAGTTTTGACAAATCCCATCTAGTATATATATATATATATATATATATATATATATATATATATATATATATATATATATATATGTGTATGAATGAAAAGACAAGAGACAAAAACTATTCTTAGACGACAAATTAGGGAATCAAGACATTGTACAATTTATTTTGTTTCAGGTGTTTATATACAGAGGCGAGTCTGACATTTGCAAATTTGAGAACGTCCCTGAATATTCATCAAGTGGATGAAATGACAGTTAAAACACGTGGAAGTCACAAAGTGACATCTGTTTTTATCTTTTTTCCTCCTTTTCATTTTTCCATATCATTTCCGTTGAGTTGACACATTAAAAAGGTCTGATCCTTACCCCCAAATTACTCAATATCAAGTATTATAATAAAAAGAAATATAAAAATCAATTTTAAATCTCTGCCTTTCCTCACTAAACTCGACCATGTCTTTCACACCCTTCCTCACAACGCACTATCTCAACTTATAAAAGCTTAATACTGCCCGTCGAATGTGTAAATTTTAAATTCATTTTTCATTTAATCATTTGATAGTGAAGTCTGAAGATCCAAAGAAAAATAAAATTCTCTTGGTGGAATAAATTATTACAAAACGTGTCTTTAAGTGGTCTGTTTTTACTTAAATTAAATTATTCGCTCTGAATTAACATTGAGCTCTCTGAGTGTCTTCATCCTTGGGATTATCCATAAGGATTACCAAGATTTTCGTTACTTATATATATATATATATATATATATATATATATATATATATATATATATGTGTGTGTGTGCGTGTGTGTGTGTGTGTGCGTGTGTGTGAGTATGTGTGTGTGTTTGTGTGTCTTTTACTATGCATACGTCTAACGTTCAACATGACATACTAATTAGTATTTAAACAATATATATATTCTTGATTAGTACTCGCTTTCTATTTTTTATCTCCCACATGTTTTCACTTATTTTAAACCACGTGATTAACACTCATGAAAGTTCCCAAATTTAAAAGCCCTGATAATATTCTCGATTCTGTATATAAACACGCGAGACAAAATAAATTCTCCATTTGCATTGATAAACTCCCTCAGAGGACGAAACACGTCGGCTAAGATTAGACTTTTTCTTGTCTTTTTATTCCTTTGGTGCTTTACAGATACACTCTGTTCGAAAATTATATATATATATATATATATATATATATATATATATATATATATATATATATATATATATATACATATACATATACATATAGATATATAGATATATAGATATATATAAGTATGTGTATGTGTGTGAGTGTCTCTGCGTATGTCATTACATGAGTGTGCGTGCGTGGGTGTACGTGCGTGTGTGTATTTGTATGTGAAACTATTCTATATGTGGATTTGGCTTGACGGCTATACACTTGATTACCTCCCTTAATTTCATTTTCAGAAGCGATGAAATTATCATTTGTATAAAAATTACAAAATCGATCCAGCTAGTCATAACCAATGAGCCGTACTCTTTCTAAAGAAGAATAAAAAATTATATGCTTCAAAAATTTACTAAGGAAAAAATATAATTCCAGTAGTGCGTGAATTGGCAGACCGCAAACAAATTGTCGACAAATAACGGTGGTTTCGCGGAAGGTAGGAATTAATCCGAAAGATAATTTGGCTAATGTCTTAGCGTAGGTTGAAGTGAAGCCGAATATGGTGATATGCAAAAGAAATGGAATACAGGAGGATGTAGAAGTATTAGAAGGAGGTTCTGTCCACACAAGATGAAGTACAGTAAGTGCTGATAGACTGGAACTTCGATGTCTGAAAAAACTTATTATCTTGAAGAGTTGATTGAATATCGATTTCCCAATGTCTGCTTGCTGATAATTTACATATATGGTTTAGCAATTATTCTTAATGTCTTTCTCATATGCTAGGACATTACCATCAATTTAGATAAAAGAATATATATATATATATATATATATATATATATATATATATATATATATATATATATATATATATATATATATATATATATCAGTGTCTGGATAGCTGAATGAATGAAAAACTGCGTGGTCACACGTATTTCTTTCTATTTGGTTGGCAAGCTTATCCCTGTTGCTGACACAGCTTCAGGCACGTTTATGTTTGTTGCATACACCACCGAGCCTAATTGTGTTTTAAACTTTAACTATAATGAGTTATCCTTAATTACACATTCTAGGAGAGAACGCATCATCTGGCATAATCAAAAGTTTGACAAGGCGAAGATGCAAGAACCGCAGTTCACAAGGATTTCTATGGCCTCATTTTGAAGTTTTAAATGTCTTCCCCGAGTGCTGACTTCAATATACACTTTTATATTTTTATTTTTATACTTAATAACCATATATCCCTGGTATTTAGAACATTAAACAGGAAATATAACATAGCTTACACACACACACACACACACATATATATATATATATATATATATATATATATATATATATATATATATATATATATTAATTCGTTGAACTGGTATTAGAAAAATGTTACTATGCAAGATATATTAGTATATATTACAATTAAAAGCATATTAGTTTAACAGATTTATATTTTTGATACAAATCATTACTTAAAATCTTATTGGCTACAGTAACATAAATCTAATTTTAAGATTTAATAACCTTACTAAATTATTATTTGTGTCAGAAATACGATAAGGGTTACATGTTTCACACGTTGAATGCTACAGTTCAATTACTTAATATGTCTTCAAACGACAATTATATAATTGCCAATTCAGACAATAAAAACTGTTTATGAGCTGATTTATAGCGTCAGTTCAGGTGTTAACATTGTTGTCGCACTAAAAATATCGCTACGTAATTTGTGAAATGTTTATTTAGTGAGAAACTCCACGTTAAATCAAAATGTCTATGAATATTTCCTACTGAATATAAACAACGTTGTACAAAACACTACGGATGTGAGAAAAAATTAAGTACTGCGTGAAAGACTGTATCGTTTGTGATGATAAACCAACTATCCGGGCTCAACTATTTTGGGATATTAGATACTTTCGTTGTTTTTCAAATGTTTCGTTTATATTTTACCCACACACACACGCACACGCACACGCACATATACACACACACACACACACACCCATATATATATATATATATATATATATGTATATATTGACTTGAGAAATAAAAGTCATTTTTCACTGATAAAGTGCATTTCTTGCTTCAATTGTTTGTAATAGAGGAAAAAATCTTCGTAAATATGAAAGTATTATGAAAAAATAAGGAGATATAATGTTTGTAATTTATTCAATTAGACATCCTCAAAAGAAAATTTTCTGTCTACAGGCACACACACAATCACAAACACATTCATATATATATATATATATATATATATATATATATATATATATATATATATATATATATATATATATATATATGAGAAAGAAATTCGGATTACTAACACGAAAACAGAAAATGTGTCATATTTTTAATAATATGTGGAAATCTACGCTTTTACCTGAAGATGGTCGCGAAACCAGAAACACGTGTAGTAAAATTATGGAAAACAGACCATAATATTTTTTTCTAAATAAACCCACATTACAACCAAAAACGTTTGCGGCACATGTCTTCTCATCTTTTTAATATACTTTTCTTTCGTTGGAACCACTACAACCTCTTTCTTTTATATATATATATATATATATATATATATATATATATTGCGTTTTATTAATTTTTCAAACATATGTGACTGGCAATACGAATGGCTTTGAAATCGGTCAAATAATTTGATAGCACGAAGTTACAAGTCCTCGTGACCGAGGATTTGGTGCTTTCCACTGGCAACTATGACTAAAGTCTTTCATAGTATAGTTGTATTATAAACCACAGGTTGAGTCTCTTGTCAGAGTTTCCGGTGGTAAGCGCCAAATCTGGCTGGATGATGAGTAGGTCAAGACCAGTACATCCAAAACCTCGGTCACGAGGATTGTAACTTCATCGTATCAAATTATTTGATCGATTTCGAACCAATTCGTATTGCCAGTTTCACTCACAAGGCTTGTGTAAACGTGCAAGATTAGATTTCAAACACTTCTCAAAACTGACGCATCAGATTCAAAACTCTAGTACATTAATACACGTACTACTGCAGTGACAAAAGCCGAGTTTCCGGAAATAAATCTGGGTTCAAGAAATGTTTTCACGTCCGAATCAGTGTTAACTCTGAAACTGACACTCTAAAAATACGTTGTAATATCAATATTTTTTCTTAGGTTTCACTTTATATTAGAGGATCACCAATTTCAAGTCCCTAATACTGAAACTGATCTCTCTGATATAAAGTGGAGATCAGTCGGATATATCCAGATAGAATTCGATGTCGAGAGCTAGAACACTGGTACTCGTCGAAAAAATATTTTTTCTAGCCCCCGCCGCAGAAAGATCCTCAAAAAGCAGATAAATCAAGTAATGCAAATGAAAAAAAATTTATAAATAATACAAAAGATAATATAATCACATCAGTTTAACTCCATGCAAGGCAAATAGAATTGCAAAAACGTTAGGTATTGTTGAGGATGAAGAACATGAAAAAGTCATTAATGAGGAGATAGGACTATAAAATCACAGCCGACAGAAAGCCAAATAAAGTTGATTGAGTTTGTGCTGAATGTTTGAAGATCGTGAATGAAATGGAAGGAAAAAAAACGGAAGATAATTCAAAGGCGAGAGTATCTAGAGAAGAAACTATTTGGTTGGTTCAAAAATAATGTCGGTTTTTGGCGTATGTTTTAACGTCAAAATCCGACATCATTTTTGCACCAACCTACTATTAGAACATAACATAGTTTCTTCTATTAGGTTCGTGCAAAAGTAATGTTAAATCATACGTCAAAAACCGACATTATTTTTGCACCAACCTAATATTAGAACAGAACATACAGTTTCTTCTATTAGGTTGGTGCAAAAGTAATGTTAAATCATACGTCAAAAACCGACATTATTTTTGCACCAACCTAATAGTTATTTTAAGATTAAAAAGACGATATATCATTTTTCCTAAGCTGACGTTGCTCGAGACTATAATTAAATTTTTAAATTTTATTTTCTACGCTTTAAGTGTTCGAGGTTTAAGGTGGAAATCCTTCAGAATGAGTAGAAAACAGATAAAAGAAATGTATGCACACACAACACATTTTTCTTGATCCATCTGATGAAGTCAGATAAGTGGAATGCATTATCGGATACAATTTTTGAAACACACTTTCATGAAACATTTTCCAAATGAAAATATATACAGAAAAGATATAGGGAAACTGCATTACAGCGATAGGAAAGGGACTAAAGCTGAGATGTCAGTTCAGGACCGATAAAATTACAGACATTTGGGAAATGTCCAGAATCGGGAGATGTATAACAGTAGCGCCAGACCATATGTGGCAGCAATATTCCATCCATGGTCGAATGGTAAAATTTCAGACACGCAAATGGTTTGGTCGTTAATTGATTTCGTTTAGTGGCATCAACCTCCATGAAATATTTAATGCCGAAATCTAAAAATTGGGTACGTAATATTATGCATTCAACTACAAATGTTTTGCACATAATTTTATACTTTGATAGTAAGGTATGCTATTCTACATATATAGTGTCTAGATAAAAATATGCATTGTTAGCAATTTCACTATTTGTATATTTTTTAGTTTTGCTTTGTCGTTTTCCTTTGTCGTTTTGCTATAAAAATATATTTTGCTCATTTTAGTACTGATATTTGTTTGGGATCACTATTTCCACATAGCTTGGACCCTAACAGATAATAAGACCACAGGTCATGGTGGACATAGAAACAAGTGTTACTCAGATGTGGTTACACGATCGTCAAAATATCCAATCTCTTTATCAGAGGCCTTGCTTCCGTATGTTGTTTAATGTCATACCCAGGAGCTGATGAGTAAATAGATTCTGGCAAAAAGAAAAAAAAAAACAAAAACCAAAATAAAAAAAACAGTGAAGTAAATCTATCTAGCAACAGAAATCGCATTTTATTCTGTATATATTTCAATGTCTTGTGCAATAAATCTTCACACGAATTGTTACATATCACAATAAGAATTAAATTATAATTCTGGTAGATCACATGTTTTTATCGTTGATATTTTTTTCTGTCATTTGCATTCTATCAGTTTGATTTGAGAATCACATCTGTTTTGCTATATGACCCTTTCTCACAGGTAATATGTTTTTTTCTAGCATTCACTGCGCGGCTTGAGTGTAGATATGGAATTTAGCACACGTTTCTTTAGATCAAACGAAAAGAATAGGAGAAAAATTTGTAAAAGTCACTAATTAGTATTTCTCTTTTTAATTTTTTATATGTATAAGTGAAAGTGTATAAGTGAAAGAGAGAGAGAGAGAGAGAGAGAGAGAGTGGGGAGACAAGGCAGTAGACAAAAAGAATTCAAAGAAACGTTAAACTCAAGATCTGTCGGTTTAGTAATTTTTGTATTTCTGTAATTGTCCAATAAGATTTTGTACATGAGAAACAAAATTGTGGAAAATTCAATGTTCATATTCATTCTGCTTTTCGTCAAGTAGTTTTGACAATTTCATTAATTACTTCAACTTGAATATTGCCAGTATAGTAGAGAATACATTGTTGGCGAGATTCAAATAAAGTAAACTCGTATGACTTCCAGCGTGAAAGGGTTATATGCATTAAGATTACGCAGAAAATGGATATATTAAATTTTAATTCGTAGGTCAATTCTTCCGGATATTAAATATTTTATGAGACGTTAAAATACCGTCTCCTGTGGTGAAATATATCTTATTTATTCTCTTTTCTCTCATAGTTTATATCATTCGGAATTTTTTCCTTTGTATATTGAGTTGCAAATTTGTTTAGGGAAAATTTATTTATACTTATCTTAAGATGTTACTTAGCTATGTTGATAAGTGGATTTTAGTTGGTTTTAGCATAATGATTGATACGTGCACAAAGTTTACTAAGCTTAAACAAATGACAAAAAAGAGTTTGCTGAATATGTTGAAAATATTCAAATGAATTTTTAAAGATTTCAAATAGATTATATCTTTAAAATGACCATGTAAATAAAGACAAAAGAAAAGTTTAACTTAGTTGACGCTTCTCGTCCTCTGAGGGAAATGCGACAATTTGTTTCTGTAAAAAAGTAGTTATATACAAGAGCAAAAGTGTATTTGATAATTTTTAATCTAAGGATTGCTAATAAATATTTATTAGGTTAGGTGAAAGGTTAACCAAATTATGGAGGACACGAAGTGACACAATTCATTTATTTTAGTTTAGGATTAATTTATAATTCGTATATTTTCAATAATATGAAGTCTGTATTCATATAGCTTAACTTGGTCTTTTGCATATTGTTATTGGAAGAGGTATTTTCGAAAAATTAGAATTCCGAAACATAGGTTTGTACATATAACGCATATTTTGTCATCAACTCTACGGGAACATAGTTGAACAAATCAAATAAAAAAAAAAATAAACTACTGAATTTATTTTTTATTATTATTTAGTGTTTTGTTTGATTACTGTTTACAATTGACTCGTTTGCTGTTTATATGCTCTGATAGTCACACTTTTTCCAACTCCTCTTTTCGCATTATGTGTATTAGAAGGTTTTCACGGCTCTTTAACATTCTATAAAAATAGGCCATTTGCGTGAATGTGATTTTGTTGGAAAACTTTGCCCGAAGAAGAAGCCCATATCCATCGCGGTTCAAATGGAATTGAGATAGATGAGATCTGGCGACCCTGTCTCTGGCGGGTTGTCAGATGCTTGGCCTGTCAAAGTCCAACTGGCGGTATCCAGTTCCGCAAGTTCA
Organism: Acanthosepion lycidas; assembly: GCA_963932145.1. Lineage (NCBI taxonomy): Eukaryota > Metazoa > Mollusca > Cephalopoda > Sepiida > Sepiidae > Acanthosepion > Acanthosepion lycidas. Next base: position 90,050,547 of record OZ010591.1, on the reverse strand, counting down.
GCGAATGAAATTTCGGCGTATTGTGGCGTTGGTTGCGTTCACTCTGATTCCACAAACTTTCAACCAGGGGTAACCCTACAGGAATTGAAACTCAAGACGTCTTCGCTCTTGGGATCATTGTTACAGGCAAGCACCCTAGCAGGCATGACAAATAATGACAATATATATATATATATATATATATATATATATATATATATATATATATATTAATTTTATTAAATCATTAAGCAGCCCACCAAACTAACAACACGTAGCCATGTGAAAAAGCAAATTGAAATAGCCAAGACAGAATTAACACTAAAAACATTTATCAACATGGTGATTTTCTTTCGTGTTCCAGTGATAATGCTAAAATCTTATTCGACCATATGAAAATATTTTCTTAAAATAAATAGACAAAACTTACCTATATTATTTAATGAAACATGCATTAATGAATATATATATATATATATATATATATATATATATATATATATATATATATATATATATATATATATATATATATGTGTGTGTGTGTGTGTGTGTTTGTGCGCGTTTAAATTTAGGAAATTTTCGGTTTGAAAACTTTTCTGTACAACTTTATATCGTAAGAGGGAAAATATTGGTAAATAGTTATAATAAAAGAAACGGTTTATTTAATGTCGACAAATTATATGTTAACTGGTTTGAGTTTTGCTTAAAGTTTCATCTTAGCATCCGTAAAATAATGCATGGACTTTACAGATAACCCCATGTAAAACAACGCATGATCAATTCACTCAATAAACACAAGGCGAGAAGCAGGCGAAAGAGACTGAATTAATCTTCTATAATTATTTTTATTACAAACAGATACTATAATATAGAAAAATGTTTTCAAAGACGCATGAAAAACAGCAAAAACTCTAGCCCGATCGGGAAACATTGGGTGAAATGAAAATATTGCCAAATGAATACACGACAAACTGCGATTTATAAAAGTGCACTGCAATGTCGATGTTTAGACTATAATTTCCGCCATGTTTGTGATCATGAAAACCACTCTTTTATATATATATATATATATATATATATATATATATATATATATATATATATATATATATATATATATATGAATTCGTTGAACTGGTATTAGAAAAATGTTATTATTCAAGAAAATTAGTATAGATTACAAGTAAAAGCATATTAGTTAAACAGATTTATATTTTTCGTACAAATCATAACTTAAAATCTTATTGACTACAGTAGCATAAATCTAATTTTAAGATGTAATAACCTTACTAAATTATTATTTGTGTCAGAAATACGATAACAGTTACATGTTTCACACGTTGAATGCTACAATTCAATTACGTAATATGTCTTCAAACGACAACTATATGATTGCCAATTCCGATAATAAAATCTTTTTATGGGCTGAGTTATAGCGTCAATTGAGGTGTAACCTTTCTTGTCGCACTAAAAATATCGTTTGTTTGGTGAGCAACTCTCCATTAAAGAAAAATGTCTATGAATATTTCCTACTGAGTATAAACAACGTCAAACAAAACACAGCGGATTTGAGAAAAATATTAGGTACGGTGTGAAACTCTATGTCTGTATCTCTGCGGTCAACTACTTAGGAGATTAGATACTTTTGTTGTTTTTCAAATATTTCGTTTATATGTTTATATTTAGTACGTTTTTGCCATAAAACCTTTGCATTTAATTGGCAGTGTAATGCTTAATTCATCACATAGACACACGGGAAACGAAATGTTCGTATTTACAGCCACAAAACCACAAAATCAAGAAAAATACGAGTCTGTCAGTATGTTAAAACATTTTTACATTATATATGTAATATACATTGTATATATATATATATATATATATATATATATTAATCAATGTAATTTAAATATTTTGTTGCTTTCATTAAGATTTATTTTGAAAACACTTGAACCGATATTCCACATTCAATTGTCTTTAATGAGCCTTTGACATTAAATTAATTTTCGTATATCTGCTTCTAAATGATGAAACATGTGCCAAAAATTGTGTTTTGCTGTTATATATGGTTTAGTGGTGTTGAAGGTTCCCATGTCATACTTCTTCCATGTTTTATCTTTAGAAGAGTCCTATTAGATTAGAAATTAAATCTTGCTTTCATATCTGAGCTGAAGCTGGCTAGACCTCATATTCCGGTCTTGAAATATCTCAAAACATTTCTTGGGTTCTTGCGGTAAATAGCCTATATTTCTCGTTTTCTGCTTTTTTACCAACGATGCGAAATCCCTAGCTTGTCCCTATTGTCTATAATTTAAATATTCTGATGAGCTACATTCTTTACTTCCATCGGAAGCTTATAACTAGCACACGACATACCGCTTCCACAGATTCGAAAGAAAATCATTTCCCTTATTATAAATACAAGAAGAGAGTCCCGATCCTGGGAATATTTTACAAGAACAATAGACTTTTTTTAGGACATGTGTATTCCTTCGCACTACAATATGAACTTCTTTAAGCAAGGAGCCAATCGTTATCTGTATCCCTAACCTCATTATCTTTAATTCCTACATTCAATCTAATTATTTATATGAAACGATATACTGAACATAACCAATTTCTAAGCAACTCTTTAAATTGGACGGTTCTGGAATTAAGTATTATGCGGATTTTCGTATTAATGAATTCTTTTTATGAACGTCGGTCTGTGTCTCTTTATTTTGTTATTACATTATTTGTAAATTTTTAATAAGTGTAAATATGTTATAGTTATTCGGCTTTATTCCGAATAATCTGTCGTTTTTTGCATGCTTTTCTTGCTTCATGTTTAGTTGGTAATAACAATGGCGTCTAAGACACAGACATGTTACGGACTTTATTCAACTTTTACAGCAAGGTTATCTTAAGTGAGATGAAATATTTAATATCGGTTGGCGAAATCTTAACAATATAAAATAAGTTTATGATTCTGAATTGATTGCAAACACAAAAGGAAATCCTAGTCAAGACAATAAAGGAAAGCAAAGAAAGGGACTAACTTTTAAGTAAAAAGAATTTATGGTTATCATAGAAGTACAGACTATATGAACTCGAAATTTAATATTGTAACAGCAACAGAAATTTCATATATCTGAGGAGTGCAATGAGAATGGAATCAGAACTCGCACTGCAATAGCAAAGATAGTTTTAAAAAAAAACAAAAAAATAATAAACAAAGCACAAAAAAAAAAAGAAAATCTTTAGAACCCTAAAAGAGAAGAGTGCTGAACTTCTACGTAAGATCAATCCTGCTATATAGCAAGCAATTAAAAACTACTTCCTTCCAGTTTAAAAAAGTTTGGAGTTAGAGAAATGTTATACAGAAGGATCCTGAGAATATCTTTGCTTGTATATTTAAGCAATGGATTTGGCGTAAGGAAAACGGAAGCAAAAAAAAAAAAAAAGAAACTAATACACAAAACCAGAAAGAGTGCCCTGAAATTGCTTGGAAACATAACGAGAAAGGAAGGTTTAGAAAATTTGACGCCCACAGTATATCCTGACTGCGAAAGTGAAAGGGACATTTAGTGAGTCATCTAACTAACCAGATTGTGTGAATCTATGGTGGAACGAAAGGTGGAAGATTTTTAAAAGACCAATGATATTAAACGAAGAAGAAATGGTAGAGAGCTATACCATTCAGCTACTGCAAGATGACAGTAATTAGCATAGAAATAATATATTCGTTTTAATTGAAGAACAATGTTTTTACAATTTCCGCAACTAAACCGTGCAGGATGCAACGCAATTTATATATTGACAATTCAATAATTGCTGTATTATAAAGGTTTATTGACTGACATAATTAAACATAATTGCTGTACAGTGTCATAAGACACGACACAAAATTTTTAATACGTGCTATCATTTTTTTTTTAATTCAAATTCTTTCTCATATAGTTAATGTCAGAGAGTGGATGTGATAGCAATACATTCTAGCGAAGATCTAAGAGACCATCTTTCATGTCTGATAGAAGCATATATATATACATCTTAAATCGGTGATCCCACATATACACATATCAACAGCAGTTGGGTCAACTACAGTGTCACATGTTGGGATCAGACAGTGCAGACGGAAAATGCATCTGGTGAAGAAGAAGTTATCTTTCATCCACATTCGCGAATGCTACTGAACTCTCATTGATAGTTTTCTCTGACAATGAATTAAAACACTTCTGGTGTCATCTGAGCTGAGGCAAAAGCCGCCATATTGTAGACAGTTCATAGAGAAGAATAAGCGCAAAGTTATAAAATCAAGAATATATTAAATCTAAATTCACGAACTATGTCATCGATTATTGCCAGTAGACAAACCATAGTCGAAGTAAGTTTTACAAATTATATACTTTCTGAAAATTAATTGTAGAAACATTATTCAAAACATTATTCAAGGCAGAAGACAGAGCGGATTTTTATGTCTTCCCTAGTATATATCAATTAGTCAACTGAAGTTTCTATAAAAGAATAGGCGTGTTTTTTGATTTTTTTAACTGTACTTTTCTAACATTAGTAAACCCCCATTAATAATGTCAGTCCTGTTATATGGCTGTGAATCCTGGTCAACCTCCTTACAGATGAAGAAACTTGAAGGAACAGAAATGTGCTTCTACAGAAGGATGCTGGGAATACCATGAAATGAGAATGTGAGAAACAACAAAGTTATAAGACGGCGTGAATTTATCTCCCTAGCCCTTTTTACAACTTTTTTTGGTTCTGATTATCAGATGCAGTCGAATGTACGTAAAATTCCCCTAAATGTGGTACGATCATTTTGATGGTTTTGTTTTTTGAGTTTTGTACTCTCACACACGCTTGTTGCGTACGCGTGTACACACACACACACACACACACACACACACACACACACACACACACACACACACACACACAAATCCCTATGCGCACGCGCACAAACACAAATAGACACACACCCACGCGCATGCGCACATACGAACAAGCACATCCCTGTTATTACTTGTTTTAATGTTTTCTTTTCCCCACAAATTTTCGTTCTGTTGTGTATAAAATGGAAATACAGTAGAAGAATAGAAGGGAAGGGAAGGTAACAAAATGAAACAAGACATATGTGTAAATCTTGATATGTGTGGTGGTCAGAAGGGAAAGGAAGAGATAAAGTTAAGAAGGAAAGGGACAAAAAGTGACTACCTAATTAATATACCTGATAAGGATATTAGACAGTAGATAGACACAAATAATCGTCAGAAATTAATGAAAAAAAAACAAAAAAAAACAACAAATAAAAACAAATATTATATAAAAATAATAAGAGATGAACACCAAAAATGAAAGAGAGATAATTCAGAATTAAAGAGGATTAAATTAACAAATATGTAAGAAATAAACATCAAGCGAAATATATAAAATATTAATATAAAGGTGGGCGGATTATAAATATTATGGGATGAATGCAAACAGATCAGCTTATATCAAATTAAATTTATACTAATTAAAGCCATACACTAGGAAAAAATAATATTTAAAATTTAATACCTAATATAGTATAAAAAAAAAAATAAAATTTGTAAAAAAATCCATAAAAATGTCTCAAGAACAATGAAATTAAATTATGCCTTAATAATCAATGGATAATACTAATAAAAATATATATTATAATTAATTTAATCAATTAAATAATAGTAACAAAAATAAAAATAAATAAATACAAAATAACACAAAACACCTTAACAGAATAAAAATAATTAATTTGAAACCAAAACAAAAATAAGTACAAACGCTTTAGTGTTGTATACTGAAAATACCAACAATATATTATTATATTTAAAAAAAAAAATACCAACGATTCTATTACCGACAATAAATTTTTTAAAGCAGAATTATCAACTTTAAATTTTCAAACAAAATAACCAACAATACATTTTATTTGTAATTCCAGCTAAACTATGTTGAAAATATTTAGATTCCGGCATTAAATAAACCACAGAGGTTAATATGCCTCAAAAATGAAAACAAATCTTTCGGGAATCAAATATTTTGGTAATTTAGGCCATAATATCAAACAACTTTGCGATATATATTTTTTTATATGAACTGCAGGTTATCAGTCTTGACATCCGTTTAGAAGGTGGATATTAATTTGTTAGCCAATTTAAATATTCATTCATTTGTAGATCAAGAGGTAAAGTCAATGATTAATACAAGGAAATCAGATGGAACTGATTTATCTTACTAATCATAGGATGACTATCAGATAATACAAATCGGCCTGAACTACTCTGATCAAATGAGTATTTCCACACGCAAGATCAAATGGTTCGAGTAAGATTTCACAGCAAAGAAGACTTAAATACAAAGGTTGATCTATTTAGCCTGAAATCGATAGAGAACGATATATAAATTGATCTATATAGCATAATGGAAAAGATAAACATGTCTGAATATTTTGTAAAAATATACAATGATTTTATCCGATATGTTGAACGAGAAACAAAATTAGCTCCAACAGGAAAATTCATAAAAAGTGTGTCACTTAGTATTCCCTAAATATTTATGTGGAACTGTGAAATTATTATATTTTTAAATGTTCAGACGAAATAAAAACTATTATTATGAACATTATAATCAAATGTATTGTCGGTAATTCTATTATAAATATGTACTGTTGATTTTTGTTTGGTTGGGTTCACTATTTGCCCTGAGCTCAGGCAATAACAGAAACACAAACTCGGGCCTTGGTGGACTTGCAAGCAACAGCCAATCCTCAAACCCTCCAATCTTCTGATGCGGCCTTTCTGCCAGATGTAGTTTAACGTCATACCCAGGACTGTTTTACAATCTAATTCTGGTTTAAAATAATTGTAAATGGTGGATAAGCCGTATCAGATAAATCAACCAATCGAAATTAAATATCAATTAAAATTTAGAACAAGTAAAGACAGCAATAAAACCTTTTCACATATATGCATGTATATGTAAACTGCCGAAAACGCTCGTATAGCTTATTTGTAATGATTTTTTTTCAATTTTTGAATAATTTGCTACATATTTTGATCAGACTTGCAGATATTGTGTCGAAATACGACCCTTTTGCTCTGTTTCATCAAAGTAATTTAAACTGTACTATGTCTTCAATCTCGTAGAAAATATTTCGTTAGGTACATCATGGCCTCTTTTGGAAAGTTAATTTTGAATATATGCGTCTGCTGAATAAGATACGTCATATTCACATATATTATAATTGAACTGAGCACGAAAACTACATCAAACGAATATATATATATATATATATATATATATATATATATATATATATATATATATATATATATATATATAATGAACATGGAAGTCAACACAAGCACCAGTCCGCGATTGCGTCTAGCATGAAACAGCCTGTCGCCTCTGTGCGCTGATTTCTATGTTCACTTTTATATTTATATTTTCATACGATCTATCTCTGGTATTCAGCACTTTATCCCAAACTATATTTATTTTATTTTATTTTCATCTTTTTATGTAAGATCATGTGTTAGATGAGGTCTTTTTAAATTGAAAACAACTGGACCCGTCGCAAAAATGTATACGGAAAATTTATTTTCAACCGATGGTTGTCTGTAAGAGAACTCATCTGCAAAGTACAGATCAAGAAGCTCAGACAGAAAGAAAGTCACGGAAGAAAGATAATTTACTTACTTAGAAGTAGATAACAAGACAAAGAAAATTAGAATTAGACAGCAAGACAAAGAAAATATTTATCTATAAAACGTAACATCCCGCCAAAAGGCAAACCTTGAAAACTTTTCTCACCATTTTATTTGTTGTGAGTTGAATCAAATCCGCAAGTTAATTATTGACCAGTCATGATTTGATAGATAGAAATTTTTTCCTTTACTGCCTTTCGTTTTTGCGAATTGTCCAAACGTTGCCTAATTTAATTGATTTAAATAGTTTTGTGTATTATTGTATCCAGGAAAAAATATAACTTCTAGCTTACCAGTCATTATGATTGACAAAAACAATGAATACGATTATTTAAATGATCATTTTCATTTTGTAAAATTACATTTCCAGGATTTTTAAAACAGTCAAATGATAGCGAAGACGAAAGATTAAATGCGAATCGAAATATGTTTTTTTATAGAAATGTTTTATTGTTAACGGATATTTTTTTGAGCATGCAGTCGCAACGCTAATTTTTTTTTTAAATTTAAGAGATTGCGTTTTTTACTAATATGGTAATTTGCGAATTTTTTTTTCTGTCGTCGGAATTTTTCGATCAATGTGGCATGAACTGAAGTGTTCAAAAAATAATGTCTCGGCTGTTATCCCGAAAATTTGCATGTCAGATCAGTTCTTTTAAATCAAATATACGGTGCAGTTCAAGTCTCCGCTACTACCTGGATTTACTAAAAACAATATAATTTCCATGCCTGAGGATGACTGTACATACAGTTGAAAGTACAAGCAGAAAAAAAGGGCTTATACAACTTGGGTTTATTAAAAACAAGGATCGTAGCATTCATCGAGTGGTTCGTAGGTTAATGCAACCTTAAAATTTTGTTTTTGCCATTACATATCATTAACTTTAGTAATCTACTTTTTGTATGAATGATTCATGTAATATAAATTGAATTGCACCATATATATATATATATATATATATATATATATAAATATAAATATAAATACCCACATAGATAGATTGTTAAATAGATATGTTTATAGAAAGATAGATTTCTCGATAGATTGAAGGATGGATAGAGATATTTTGGGGGGTGACATTTTGAGGAGAAAAAACCATTAGAGAGTGGAGAAAGAGGATTTCCGATACTTATTTTGTGGAATTACTAATAACCATTGATAAAGTCTGTACAAGTTTTTGATGGATTGATGACAGATGATAGCGTAAGTAATTGGGTACCGTTAAATTTCTTTGAGATTTAAATTTTTGCGGATTTCTTGGGCTTAAGTAACATTATTCTCTATTATATTTTCCCATTCTAGTAGAGAATCAATCGTTGTTCTTCTCATTGTATCCACTCTGCATTGGCGTTATTTTATTCTGGCAGGTCCAAATATTCTCCCAATTGTTTGCACTTTTTACATAGATGGTGGGTTTTTGACATCTAAAACTACTTTTCCAAGTTCCCTGTTAAATTTCCTTAAAGTCCGTTTGGAATATTTTATTTTGACGATGGAAGCTACAAGGCTTTTCTTATTTTCTTCTCTGTGCCTTTAAGAGCAGTTCCTATTTTAGTATTTCCTTCATGGATGGAATTTTATACAGCAATTTAATTTTATATCACCGCTTGTTCTTCTTGCATTTGCGTGTTGAAACATTTGGTTTTCTTGAGATATCATCTTGTATCGATAACTCACATATGATTTACTTTAATTCTCGCTTCAATTTTGCCTTCCAATCCAATTCTTTTTGTTGTTTCATCTCTACATTGTCTTGAGACAAAGCTTTTCAGCAGCTGCTAAAGCTGTTACATATATGACTTTATTTACTTGTGATATTTCCAAGTGGTTTGTCCTTTGCAGGGCAGAGGTGTTTATGTGCACAATATGTTTTTTGAACTTTTGGAAGTTGGACTCAGTCTGAGTACTCTGCTGAGTACTTGTGTAATGTGGTCTTTCGCTTCGGTGAATTCACCGCTGTTGTTTTCAAGGAACTCTACCCTGAAGAAGTTTGGCTCATCTTCAGGGAGATAATCTGGATAACTGCAGCTTATGCCGCAGGTAGATCCTTCAGTTTTATCTTCTGAGAGATTATTATTTCGTATCTGATTTATGTTAGTTTTTACTAGCCATGTCCACTGTTTTCGCGGAAAAACAGCATAGCGTAAATGAAAAATGCCACAAACTTAAAGAAAACAAAGTATTATCGTCAAAATGCTTATGTTATTATTAAGATGAAAAAAAGTATCTTTTAATTATTTTTTGAAATACTTTAATATTTTCTAACACGTTCGAAATTTTGGTTAAAGTCTTCTTTTGTTTATGTCATCGCGGTGACGTTAAAATAACATTGTTTTTTTTTGCGCTTTTTTCCCGTTGAAAAGATATTGATTTGGAAATTCTTGTAGAAATCAAATAATTGTCCGATCTTAATGAAATTTTCAGGACCTATTCACAAATGAATGAAATTATATTTGCACTATTTTGTTTTTAGAAAATTTTGGTAAAAAATATTTTCTTTTAAATATGTTACCCCCCACTTATTTAATTTCATGAAATTTCGCCCAAAACCTTTTTGGCTCCTGATTTTTTTTTTTTTTTTTTTTGTTAAAAGAAGGAGTCTTTGGAGATGGTAAATAACCTACTTTTTTTTTCAAATTTGAGCTATTTAACTTAAAATCTTGTCTGAATTGAAAAATAATGAATCCAATAAAACTATGATATTACTTAATTAGAAAAGCTCTTAATTGCTTTTGTAAATAAGTAATATTAAAGACATTATTGTCTGAAGAAATAATTTTTTCTGATGAATAATTAATTTTTACAAGAATTTTTTCGTTTTTTAAGAAATTTTAATTATAATAATTTATAATAGTTTAACATCGTGTAAAGCTCTGTATTAGGAGGGCTCCTCGATATTATGTAGTAATTAAGTAGAAAAAAAATTTACGAATCCAAAATTGCTAAGTTTAATAAATTTAGTTGAGCTACTTTTTTTTTAAAATAATTTTTTATGTTGTATTTTTTTACTTAATACATTCCTTATTTCCGTGTATGATATACTGAAATTGCCAGTAATATTACAAGGACACGTGATTTAAGGGTTTTCTCCCTTTACGTGGCCTTTTCATAACATTTCTTATTTTCCGTTCAACTTTAAAAGTGTAAACTTTAAATTTTAAAATAATTTTTCATTTTTTCATTTACTATTTCACTAAATAATTTTATTTTATGTATTTCCATTAGTGTGGGTCATACTCAAATAGAATATATTTTTTTTAAACTCAGACTTTTAAAAATTATGTCATTTATGGTAATCCGTAGTAGCTGTCATCGCTTCGTCATTCAACAATCCATGAACAGTTGGGTCAGATTAACAAGATCGATCGTTAATAATTGGTTGTATATTATTCTTTTACGCTATAAGTAAGAAAGATTTCTTTCAAATCAGATTACTTTAACTTTAATTTTTTTAATTTTACTAAAATAATGTCATAAATCTTTTTAAATATTTTCAAAATCGATGAATTTGTTTGTTTACAAATTTCTTAAAATTAAGAAAATGGCCGTTTTTAAGAAAATTTAAAAATTTGAAATTAAATTTGACAATCAAATGTATATTGTTTCTATCTGAAATACACCAGAATTGTTTAATTAATAGAAATCGTAAATTTAATTATTAAACTTTCAATTAAAGCTAAAATGAAATCTTCAAAAATGTTTTTTCGTTGTAAAAAATTCATTTTAAACTTAAATATAGACATTTTTTGCCGAAATAGTGGAGGTACCTAGTTTTTACCTTTTCCTTTGTCATGTTATTTACTTCCAGTCTTATTTCATTATTTTTTGATTGATGGGTTATTTTATTTGGTCTTATATTTCGTTTTAACCGATCTAATTTCGCATTCAAGAGTCTTTTATTGCGCACGATGTTTCTGCGGATATTGGCAAACATATTTGGGTTGAGACAAGGTCATATACCATTTCTAACCATAGTTCTCCATATTTGGTAGGTTTGATACTTGATGTTCTTTTGTGGATTTTCAGTTACGGGGAAAAAAAATTTCATGAATTGTTGTTACTCTTCGCGTGTCCATTTTGTTCGCTTTATTTGTTATTAATAGATTTGATTCGCGACAGTTGGTCCAAGTTTGGAAATAATCCTGGTTTCTTTACCAGGTTTCTTATTGTTGTTAGAATAGTATGTTTTATTAACGTGTTTTTTGACCCCAGATTGCTTCTTCTCTGAGGAACATGTCCCTTGTTCACTCAAGTGACGGCCGATCCAGTATGCGTATTTCTTTGTGAGCATTGAGATTTGTATTTTTTGCGTTTTATCTTTGACCGCAAGGGGTAATTTTGTTAAACATACTAGCTTTAAGACGACTGTCGCCCAAGACAAAAGAGCTCGCCCTCCCCATAAAATAAGGGGTTATATTCAGATATCCAGGGTTCTAGAGTTTATAATCTAGTACTGAATTCAGAGTGGTTTATTATTATTATTATTATTATTATTATTATTATTATTATTATTATTATTATTATTTCCTTTGATTTCTGGCGTTTACACATTTCTTTCCGGGTCCCGCCCAGGAATCTAAGGAAGGAATGGCATCATGACACTTTCCACTGACAAAAAAAAAAAAAAAAATTACATAGATAAAGCCCTTCGTAAATTTTTTGAATCTCCTTGAGGCATGGACTTCCAGGAATTCCTTCAATTAGTCTACTGGAATCTTTTCCAACCAATCTTAGGACTCCAACTACATATGTCACATTTTTGAGATTTATATTTCAAGGTCCTTGCATTTTGACAGCTTTTTGAATATCTTCAATGATACATCGAAGTCAGCAGGAACTGCCATATCAATAAGACGGCACTTATTATTATTGTTATTGTTTGCACTGTACCATTTTGAATACACCGAGGGCTGGAAGTTATCTTTTAAGTCCCAACAACGACCTGAAATGAAAATACGTTCCGCAAAATATGCGCAGTGATCAATAGATTCCATTTATAGAGAATTCCGAGGTGCTATGGTATCCGCAACTGGGTATATATATGTTATCTCTAATGTCACCCAGTTTTAATGGGATTGATCCCAATGCTCCAATCATCACTGGAATTACCTTGTTATTTCCTTTCCGCATTTCAAACAATCTTTCCATCTCAAATTTCATATAAGATTATTTCATATTCTCAATCACCTTGTTTATTACGTGTGGTCGTTTGGCATGACAATATCAATGAAATGAAAAATATCAGTGCCTTTATCTAACAAATAACATCAGGTCGGTAATGGTGTATCACCTTTGTCTGGAAATCAGTCCCAAAATATTTTTGGCATCTCAGATTTATCAATAGTTCTGCAAGGACAATGCGCATACCAATCTTTTGCAAATTTGTATGCATACTTTCGACACAAACACCAATGTACATTAAATCATATGTTATCATTTCGCCTTCCATATTTTTGTGAGCTAACATTTTGCAACTGCTGAACAAGTAAGTTACACTCTTAGAATTTAAACACAAACCGAAATTCTGGAGTAACTGATGGTGTGTGTATTTGGTATTTTATCGTTTTGTGCTAGAATTATCAAGCTTTCAGTTTCACGTTTAATATCACCACCTTTCAGCAATATCGACAATGGTGCTTTCCCCTCGCATCTTTTGTTTTTCTCTCAAATTTACCATGGATTCTCATTCCCATAATATTTTCCTTTTTCCTTTCACGCTCTCTTGAATTCCAATTTGTCAATGCTATTCTTTCGCCACATATATTCAAAAATAATGATCACTATTCACCAAGTATAATTTAATATCATACGCGGATATTCAACACAATATTGAACGATAATATGAACTCCATTCTTTCATTTCTATAAAATCTATCCACGTTTGCTTCAAGGTGCAAAACACTATGCATAGTCAACATGTTTTTGGCGTTTATATCAAGGCCCATAATTTTGCCAACCTAATAATTAACGCGATATACCAGCTCACTGAAACTGCCCACGTGTTCATTGCTGTAACCAAGTTCCCTGCATTCAGATTAGAATTCAAGATCAAATTCATTCTATTCAAATAGGACTAATTAATTTTTTCTTTCATTTCTATGGGCAACATGTCTTCACGTTGTAATATACACAAATAGTAGTATCCGTTAGCACCAGGTTCGTTTATAGATTCGCCAGACGCTAGATATGTACCTCGACAGAACCGTATTCATCCTTCGTTTTCATGTTTCATGTGACAAACTCCATGCCAATGCCACTGCTACATATTCTGACTTCCCAAACAATTTCAGATCATCCATAACGGCATTAAGATAACCAGAAACTGTTTACTACTATTACTACTACTACTACCTCCACAACTACGAATAATAATAATAATAATAATAATAATAATAATAATAATAATAATAATAATAATAATAATAATAATAATAATCAATGTACACAATCCGTTTAAGAGGTGAACGTCCGTTTCTCCTCAAAATTTTGTGCCCTATGTACTAATGTTTGTTTTTAATATCCTTAATTCCCTGTCAATCGTCCATTTATAGACATATTGGGAGGTCACTTAGTGTTTAATTCTGAAGATCTTGCGTTCAGTAGGGTAACCCTCGAAAGTGGACTTCCTTTCAAACAGGAATGGAAGTCTTATTGCCCACATCACAGTGTGTGAATTTAGAATTAAAATTGTGTCGAACAATTTGATAGATCCAATGTCACAATCAAGAATCACGTAAGCCATTAGGATCGTTTTGCAGCCAAACTTGCATTCTCCAGGCTGGTTCGAATTAAAAGATTTCTTCTTCTAGAGTAATCGCCAAATAATGGCTATTGGTGCAGTCTCTGCTGCTAAGTAATTATAGCGGGAGGGAGAAGAGATCGATTTATACCGTTTCCAAATAAAGCAATGTGATGAACTCAACTGGTATTCGAACTCCAATTCCTCAATCCGAGGCACATCCCATTACTCCACTGTAAAGCTTGTGGTACGCTAAGTCCAAACATTTTGTGGATGCAAGTGTGAATCTAGAATTTCTCTATAAATTTCTGTAATGAGTTTTCATTATCTACATTATTTACAAGCGGACTGTAGTCATCATCGTTATCGTAGAGTTTCGACAGATGCGCAATTCCCCACCCCCGCAGTGATCAGCTGTTGGGTCGATTAGTGTGCAATTGGATTCAGTGGAAAGACTGCGAGCAATAAACTGGGCAGTTTCTATTAAGAACAAACGCGCTCTTATTGTTCACCAACTAATATGATTTCAACTACAAGAAACGACTATATTATCATATTAGTTGAGATTGAAATCATATTAGTTGGATGAAAATAAGCGCATATATATATATATATATATATATATATATATATATATATATATATATATATATATATGTGTATATATATATATATATATATATATATATATATACATATATATATATACATACATACATATATATATATATATATACATACATACATATATATATATATATATATATATATATATATATATATATATATATATATATATATATATATCTATGAAAGGTAATACTCGTTTTGAAACACCTCGGATGGATCACCTTGTAATATAACAAATTGATATACGAGAAAAAATTGGAAATAAAAAAAGAAAGAACCAAGAACATACCACTGTACAAATCATCTCGTCAAGTGCTTGATCTCCACGTCCAAAGAAAAGAACCCAAAACGAGTAAAAGACTAAACGTAAACTAAAAGAGCAAAAGCTAAAATAATCCTTTTTAGCCAGTTTTATCCTGAAGATCCGTTTACGTGAAACCTAGGTAGATTTGCCTGTCTCCTTACGATTATATATATATATATATATATATATATATATATATATATATATATATATATATATATATATATATATATATATATATATATATATATATATATATATATATATATACATAATTTTAAAAACAAGGAATGTATTGATTTTAATTTTAAAAGTCTCCAAGGCCCTTTCAACCAACATCTCATCATGAGGTAATCGTTGGATAATTAATTAACGAAAAGAATAGTAACGACAATAAAGAGCAAAAAGGGGGAACACGTTAAAATAACAAACAAGTGTATATACTTGTAACGAGGGGAGGGGAAAAAACGTGTAAATAAATAAGCAAGCGAGGGACAGTTAAAATAAAGTATCCCCCAACAGATTAAGAGACTTTACAAATTCCTTCTGCTGGCAGAGAGAAGGTTTCCTTAATCCTATACTGACCGATTCTAAAATCTTCAAATGATTGTTGGAATCAGCTGTATTAATAATTTTAAACCACTCTTTTTTGTACGACTTAGCGCAGGCTATATTCTCAACTAAATGTTGAGCAATAGCCGATTCCATATTCATGAGGGGAAGATAGCATATTTTATCTATCTTACCAAGTCGTATTTTGGAAGGTACATGCTGATTGATTCTAGTTTCCAAATGCAAGGTTGTACGCCCTACATAACCAGCAGCACACTGGCAATTAAACTTTATATACTAAATTACTCAATTTGATGTAGGGCAATACATCCTTGTGAAACGACGGAAATACAGACCTAGTTCGAAAAATGCTACGTAAAGCAACTGATGGGAAACAACCGGAAACCGACTTGCTAACCTGCTTAATTAAGCCTTGACCCCTATCCCCAATCCAGGGAATCTTCAAATACACCGGACATTTAGAAGGCCCCTGGACTTTAGTGGAATGAAAAGCTCGCAAATTCACGGTCCAATCTAATAGGAGAACAAATTTTAAGCGCTCTGTACACCAAGGTTTTGACAAGATTCATTTTGCTTGATGCAGGAGCAAATGAACGCCAATTCAAATAGAGAGCCGTAAAGGTTGGTTTGCGATAGATGCTTGTAAGAAAACCCCCTCTACTACGCTCTAGAAAAACGTCCAAAAAAGGCAGACAATTGTCCTTCTCCACTTCCATAGTGAAGGACAAACCTTTGTGCAAGGAGTTGAGCTCATGGAATAACTCAAAAGCCTCACTTTCATTTGAAAAAGTTGCAAAAGTGTCATCGACGTACCTGACATAAACAAACGGTTTCGACACTTTGCCAAAAAGTAACATCTTGTGGTAGCCCACAAAAATATCAGCCAGTGCAGGGCCAAGAGGACTGCCCATCTGGACCCCATCCACTTGATTATACATGACACTGTTAAAACTAAACTCCACTGAACTGGCACATAGTATCATGAGTTCTATAAAAATATCCTTAGGAAAAGGAGGTGGAGTGATGTTACCTTCGTATAAAAAGTCTGCACATAGTTTCCTTTAATGGTACGTTGCTAAACAGACTGGACACATCAAAAGAACACATAAAATCAGTATCAGGGGAAGACTGTATGGCCTGTAAGCGTTCAACAAACGTGAACGAATCAGGTATACAATATTTAGTAAAAAATGTTTGGACCGGTTGTATGACCTGCAGAAGCCATTAAGCCAAAGAATGTTGGGATGAACCAATTATTGATAGTATTGGTCTCAATGGAACTTCCTTCTTATGAACTTTAGAAAGACCATAGAGCTTTGGTCTGAGGGAACCTAAAGGTCTAATCCTATCGTCAATCTCCTTAGAAACGTAACCTTTTCTAAACAAGTATAATAGACGTTTCTGAATTTTAATTTCATTTCTATATGTGTTGTCACAAGTTTCAACTGGACCAATTTTTTTGAACTTTTCTGAATCATTAAAAATAATCAACATCTTTTGGATGTAATCTACCCGGTCCAGTAGAACGACACCAGCCCCCTTGTCGGGTTTACAAATATAAATATCATTATTAGATTTCAAAGATTTAACAACCTTGAATTGAGTTTTTGACCAAACAAAATCAAAAGAGTCAATAGAAGAATTACAATAACGATAAGCCAAGTCTTTCAACCTTGACTTCAATGTAATAAGGTGATCTGATGAACAAGGAACATGGTGTTTAATTTGGGAAAACAGCACCTCAAATGCTGCCAGTGTCTCCTCTTTATCAATCTTAATCGGAGGAATACAAAAATGCAAGCCCCTCGACAAGACCGCACTTTCATTCTTTGAAAGGTGAAAACTTGAGTAATTGAAAATATGCTTACCTTCAGTACCAGAGTCACAACCATATCTTGAACGAATAAGCAATGTAAGCTGTTTTTCAAATTTAGTGTTAACACATAATTATTGTCGTTACTATTCTTTTCGTAAATTAATTATCCAACGATTACCTCCTGATGAGATGTTGGTTGAAAGGGCCTTAGAGACTTTTAAAATTAAAATCAATACATTCCTTGTTTTTAAAATTATATATAAATTTTGAACCTCTAAACATTTGTTTATATATATATATATATATATATATATATATATATATATATATATATATATATATATATATATATATATATATATGCATTTTGACGCAATTCCTGTATAAGGTCCATAATAATTCATATAATTTTTAATATATATATATATATATATATATATATATATATATATGCATTTTGACGCAATTCCTGTATAAGGTCCATAATAATTCATATAATTTTTAATATATATATATATATATATATATATATATATATATATATATGAATAAAGACAAATAGAAAAATCGGTTAGCCGACGTTTCTCCTTCGGAGGGTCTTCAATCAGGTAAATGCAATTATTCTATTTCGTGAGAAGAATATATATATATATATATATATATATATATATATATATATATATATATATATATATATATATATATATATATATATATTCCCTGATTTGTCTTCTTTTTGTTCTCGCTCCATAGTTATGTTCCTGATTCTAATTCTTAAACAGTCTTTAACAACTTGTGTATTTGAGGCTTTTGTTTCTTTTCTTTTTTTAATTTATATATATATATATATATATATATATATACATATATATATATATATATATATATAGAGAGAGAGAGAGAGAGAAAGAGAGATAAAAAAGAAAGAGAGAGAGAGTATTGTGTGTGTGCTTGTGTGTGTTTGTTGCACATTGCGATTTAGATTAGTGTATACTTAATGTTTTACCGATATATAAAATAAATACTTCGTGAGAATCTGAGGACTAATTTGCTGAATTTTCAACTAAAGTTTCACCGAAAAAGAAAACGCTTTGTATTACGTCAATTTAAATAAAGACTAATCATTCTATTATAAGTGTTTGCATTTTACGTTGCAAATATATTGCCAGTTTTCTAAGTTTCAATCTTTGTGTCAAAATATAAATATTTTATTTTAATACACAATAACAAAGCAATCCAGGGAATTTCTGAGGAGAACAAATTTTGTAATTTTCTTTTTTTTGCCTGTTTAGCCTCCCAAGACCAAAGTTAATTAAATCTTTTGCAAGGTTATGAATATTTACATGCAATGAAAGAATGGACGGACGTAGAAAAACACAAAAATATCAGCCACTAAGTGAAGACATACCTGTCACTAGACAAGTTTTAAAGCACATCCATATGCAAAAAGAAAATTAAATCGGCATGTGGATATGAGTGTCTTTGCGAAAGAATGGAAGATATCAAGGAAAAGAGAATTCAGTGGAAGTGATTGAAGACGACAAATTAGTTTCACAGAGAGTTATGATGTCTGAACGGAGTACGAAGTTTCACAATTCCATACTTCAAAAATTGGTACGGATACGAATACCAAGAATGTTGTAGAAGGAAATGTTTATCGCTTTAGATCCTTTGAGGTGAGCTTGTTCAGTTTTATATCGTCTGTGGATTTTAGCTATGATGATTTACTTTTTTAAAAAGCTGGATAGACCAAGTAGCAGGCGGTCGTCTGATGTAACATGGGCTGGCTAAGAATTGCTTGTAGCACACTGTGGCTTTAGTGTTGTCCAGCGGAAGTGATTCCAGGGACAACATTTACCTTGGCAACATGACACTGTAAGAACACCGATAATATTCAACTGTTGATCAGAACAGCTTCCTTAAACGCTAGTAAGAGCTTGGATATAGTATCCAGATAAAATCCCTCAGACGAAAAAGAGCTTTTACTAAAATAAATTTTCCTTTTGTTCAGGATACAAAACGTTTACCAATCTAAGATATTTCACATTTCGGTGACAGATGTAATATTGATAAACGTTTCCTGTTTGTTTTGTATCCTATCGTTCTGTCGGATTCCGATCGATACTGCATCTGTATTTGATACATTCACACACAGACACGCACACAGGCACATATACATATGCACAGACACACAAAAATCACAATCTCACGCACACAACAACATACATACACATCCACCCACACAACCAATCATAAACTCTAACAGAATCTAACAACCGCACACACACACATACACATTCACCCTCTCTTACACACGCACGCATATATGTAATTGGCCCTGATCTGGCATCTCGTCTGCAGCCACACTCTCAAAGACGTACCGGTGCCTCCCTCTGTCTTTTTTACAAACACTCTTACGGTAACTGCCACGATTAGTCGCTTTCGCTGGTTCACAGACTTCATGAATTTAAGAGGTTCATCTGGGCTGGGATCTCGCTCTCCCACTTTCACTGACGAAACTGTTAAATGCAGCCGTACTCCAATAGCTTCACGTCTCGCACTTCTCGCCTGTGGAACTCCCTCCCCATTTCTTGTTTTCCTGATAGATATAATCTCCAAATTCAACGTCAATCGAAATCTCCAGATGCCTTGATCTATCCCCTAACCTTCTCTTCATCCTTTCCTCCATTCCTACTCTTTGCTCTCCCTCCAACTCTCGCTAATCCCTTGCATGCTAGTGGCTTCCCGTCTTGCTTGGCGTGAAACCCTTTATATATATATATATATATATATATATATATATATATATATATAACGTCATCCATAGACTGTTTTGTTGTTTCACAGCTCATAGAAATGTGGCTAGACATCTAGCTAGGATCGAAACCAACTGAATTGGCATCAGTCGGAGATTCTACCACTAAGCCGTCGGCGCACGGTAGGGATGAAGATGAATTTTACCGTATTTATTTTTAGAAACACGTACAGTGACAGTGACTCAATTCGCTATATTAGCTATAACAGTCACTGTTTACAAACTCACATCTCCCCAGCGAGCTCAACCGAAATTTATTTTTCAGGAGCCAGTTTAACGTCAATATATATATATATATATATATATATATATATATATATATATATCGTCAGCTTTATCTCGTATACAAGAATTCTTTGATCCTTTCCTTCACCATGATGATGTTGATAATTATATTCACTTACAAATTGCATGTGTAGTACTAGAAGCTTCCAATTTGGCAGGAAAAATTGCTCCCGCCGTCCTTTCGTTACCGCCGTATAGCAGTACAAGTTTTGGTTGGGGGTGAAATAAAGCCAGTGTAGAAGAATCTGTCGATGGCGTTAATTTGTTTTAAAGTGGACCTCCACTTGCCAGGAAGTGAATCATTCACTTGATTTCATGACTGCCTTCTGTGACACAAAAAAAATGAGACATGCAGAACCCAGTTATGAAATTGCAACGCCTACTGTAGCATGTCCGTCTTGCGTAGCACGCTCCACCCGCTAGGCTGTCTGTGTGTATGTGTTTGTGTGAGTGTGCTTTTGTCTGTTTGTGCGCGCGCATGCGCGTGCCTGTGTGTATATGTGTATTTTCATATATATATATATATATATATATATATATATATATATATATATATATATATATACGCAATCGTACTCCAATATATATATGCTGCTGTACTCCATATATATATATATATATATATATATATATATATATATATACACAGACAAACAGACAGACAGACACACGCACACACACACACACATATATATATATATATATATATATACTCACACACACAAACACACACACATATATATATATATTTATATATGTATATATACAGAGACACAGAGAGAAAGAGGGAGAGAGAATGAGAGAGTTCGTGTGTTTGTGTCTGTCTGTGTGTTAGTATATGTGTTTGCCTTCTTGAACTTTCGTCTACTACTTGCAGTTTCTGCATATATGTTCAGCATATAGAACACATCATGTCATCGATTATTTGAATTTTTGGTTTTAAATAATACGATTTTTCTTTGATTTTTTGACACCAAACACTAAATGTTCAGCCACATTACATTCCGTTATTTGATTATCTCTTCTTAAACATACACTCAAGAATTTTCTGTTTGTTTTCACCAGAATGTTTGAGTGTATGTAATTGTAATTTAGTTTTATTTTCAATTTTTTTTCTTTCATTGGGATTACTCTGCAATAATATTGTGTAGAATATTGATTAACATTGTAAAAGAATGAACAATAATAAAAATATTATTATATTAAAACGATGCTAAAAGGATTTTTTATTAAAAAATTATTGTCTTCTCTTGCGAAATGGTTTTGTATTTTAATATTTTCTTCATTTTGACATCATGGACATAATGTAAACAGAAGGAGAAAAAAATACTCGACATTCCAACCTCTTGAAGAAAGCCGGAGCCTACAACGGCTGAAACGTTGTAATATATATAACGACAAAGATGAGGACAATAATTCGAATAATGTAAATAGTGTAGATTCCTTTATAGGACTTGCTTCATATCAACCACCAATTAATGTTTGTTAATTGGATATAAGGAAATATAGTCTCGTTTTTATTTTGCCGTCTTTACCCACAGGATGCCATCGCGACAAGAGCTTTCGTTTCTTCTCCTACGATAAATAGTCGCATGACAGACTTCCAGATGTCAACATAATCAGGGCTGTTCCCTTCTATCATCTGTCCCGATTTTCGTACGACAGTCGTTGGGTTAGGTGAAAACAGTTTTGTGTGTGGTCCTATTCAGACAGGAAGACCAAACGATTTTGTCTCAAAGTAATTTCTGAAGCAGCCTATAAGTGCTCTAAGGTTATTACATAAAAAAAGCTCCTTGAAACGGATATTTAACGCAATGCTGTATCACAGTTTACCTGTGTCCAAAAGTTGAGATATATTTCTGAAACAAATAGTAATTACAGAATAACTAATAAAATCCGGTATAAAGAGACATAAAACATAGAGGAATAGATTTTTTAATCATTACACCTCACGTAAGGCAATAAAGCCACTATGATGCAAGTGGTTAATGAGTGAGAAAGAATATGAAAAATAAAACATTACTAAGGGAATAACAGGGATTTAGAAGACTGAAGTTAATGATTGACATCGCATTTAAATTTATGAAGATCAAATTGGACTACAAATTAAGAGATTTCCAGGTGTGAGAGAAGAAGCTGTTTGCATAGAACCTACGATTGTCTCTAGAGATTTCAACTATATAAATGTTGAGTCATTTCCGCCAATATAGTAGTTACTATAAATATTGAAATTTTTGTAGCAGTTTAGATAAATATTTTCTTAATAATCGAAAATTATATATCTTAAGTTTTTGAGAAATTTCCTGTGAAATTTCAGTGCTCGGCTGAGAAATGATTTTTAAGGGGTTAAATCGGAAGTACTTTCTAATTCCCAATAATACGTTGGGATTAAGAATATATTTGGAGTATACTAAAAACGAAATACATTTGATTGAGATGGATAAATCTCCACAACCAACCTTAAATCGACCTCTCTCAGTAATATGCATGTGATCGACAACTTCGGAGTTTTATTTATTTAGGTTCCTTAAATGCCACTGAAACGCTAAATGCATTATTATGCGCCCGGCATTGGCAAAAGGTCAATAAATTTCCGTCGAACTAACCCAGCTCCTTTCGGTAGTAAAAATGCCGTCCTACTCCATAACAACGCAAGGCTGTAGATAACAATGACGCTGGAAAGAATGGGACGAGATTATCCTGTTTTCTCCCGCCAGCCATACTCACCTGACCTTGCCTCAGTCGATAATTATTAGGTTGGTGCAAAAATAATGACGTAATAGTGTCGTTTTTTGACGTTAAAAAAAAGTCAAAAAACGACATTATTACCTGATTATTTTTGCACCAACCTAATACCTTTTTTTCGATTGCTGCAAAGTTTTTTTTTTTTTTTTGACAGTAAATTCTTTATCTGAGGAAAAAACATATTCAAGAGTTCGTCGAACATTTTTCACATAAAAAACATGCGGAAATTTAATAAAATCTTTTCGGAGAACTGTTTGCTGAGTGGAAATGGCTGCTTGCAAGTAACGGTGAATATATGATTCAATATAATGTAATCGCTCTTTTATTGTTTGAAAGAACAAAATAGATAACCAAAAAACGAAGTTATTCATCATTCAAATATAAAATCTCCAAGTCCGTGCTTTTTTATTGTGTCCATGATCTAGTAGTATTATGTCAAATACAGGAATAGAAATATGAAGCAAATAAACTATAATAATGGAATAATCTAACGAAATATCAAAAGTGATGAGGAGGAATAATATATTTCCGCAAGAAGCAAGTAAAAGTGTACTGGCCCGTTATGTAATATCAGCCTAGATAGCATTGGTTTCTGAAGAATGTCTGCAACAATGAAAACGAGATATGAAGCAAAATCTATTTGGTTCTACAGAAAATTGCAAAGATTAAATGGATGGAACATATGAGCAATGAAGAATTTTCTGAGAATGTAAATGAAAAGAAACATATCGTTGTGATCAGAACGAAAATGCTGAATATCTGGGAGACAGACCAACAAAAGTAGACTTGGATAATTTGAAACACACAGAGCACATTTAAGACAAATGGACCATATTACCATAGCGAATGACCAACATAATGAGCTTAGGTAATTGTATGTAGAAAGCTAAGTGTCAGGGATAGAAGAAATATAACCAACGACCAATGAGAAGTCGAAGAGAGCCATAACTCCAGTTCTTGAAGTGAGATTGTAATTAAAAGAAGAGTTTAATTAAATATCGCAAATGATGCATCTGAAATAATTCGTCTGACTATTAAAGAGATAAGCCATATATTTCTCGGGAGTTTAATGTAAAAATAACATAAATATCAAACCCGTAAAGTAAACCTGGTTGCGGCTGCTCTTGAAATGGGCCGCCAATCAGTTCTTAACTAAGTCAGGGAATAACGTGTAAATTTTTAATGACTCCAAACAAAACTGAATTTACCTACCATAGAGAAAAGTTTTCTGCCTGCCATCATCATGGTTGACAAAAGACTCCTGGAGTGCAACCCACTATGCCTTCTTTGTCTCACATTTTCAACCGAATTGAAGTGGAGCGACAAACTCGAACCAGTAGCTGCAACTACTGCAAGAAAAGTTATATCACTGTGCCGTGCTAGAAAAATCTTGTCATAAAAGTCCATTCTGCACATTTACAAATCTACAATTTGTCTGTGTATTGAATACAGCTGCCATATATGGTCTTGTGCTCCTGCTATTAATCTAGAGGTTCTTGACACAATCCAAAGAAGGGCCCTGATTTGGCATTTAGATATCAGTCACTTTCTCACTGATGTGGCGTGACTTCTTTCTGGCTTTTCTACAAATATTTTCATGGCAACTGTTCTAACGAGTTTATTTTTTTGCCTTGGTGCTTTGACGACATGAATGTAAGTGTGCTACTAGATTGACACATAAATACCACTCATTTATTGTTTAAAAAGTTAAACTACCACTTCTACTCAAACAGTTCATTTTCTCGAACTTCCTACCTGTGGAACACCCTTCCGTTTACTTGCTTCCCTGATAACAACAATCTTTAAATATTTAAATGCTCTGTCAATGCCCATTTTCTATCTCCGTGCGCCCCGTTCATTTTTTTTTCACTTTCATCAATCCTAGATTTACACAGTCTTTTTCTCCCTTTCATTCCCTCTTACCGCCATCGGTACTAGAAGAATTTTCGCCTTGCTTGGGGTGGAATGAGTGTGCATTGTCGCCATGTACATATATTCTTCTTATTGCTATGATTGTTTTGTCATTCAGTTTTGTTTTAGCCTATATCTTTGGGGATTAGCTGATTTGTTTTGTTTTCTGTACTTTTGTTTATATTTCCAGCACAATTTGAATTCCTTTAAGAAATCTATTAACATTGTTATTGAAAAAACTGTTTCTTTAAAATGCCTTTTTGGTAAATATTTGCCATGTGCCAACGAAGAACCTGAGGCAAGAAACGGGCAATGCCTTCATTCGTCAATCAATATTCAGCAATCTCATGACACTGCAATAGCTTGTCTGTGTACAGCTTTGAATGTACATGACCAAAATAAACACAAGGTTAAATATAAACTTAAACTCGATTTCATATTTATTTACAGTGTATGTGCGTTTAAAATATTGATGGATAAATACAATTTGTTTTATTCAGCTAGTTATTCAGATCTGAGGAATGTTTAATTTTTGTTTTCAGATAAAAGCGCATATTTCTGTAGAATTGTAATTTGAACTTAAAGATGAAATAATAATTAAAAATATAATGATATGAACAAAACAAAATACAAAATATATAAGACGGAATCATGTAAAAGTAAAATATACAGAAAAAAAACAAAAAAACATCGGCCATACCATGCCAGTATCTATATACAAAGAATTCTCCGTAAGGCATGTACAGTCCCAGAATATAATATTGTTTGATCTTCCAAGTTCTCCACTGCCTTTATCCACTGTGCCATGTGTCCTCAAGAGCTCATGGCATAGCGGATAAAGGCGTAAGTTAGATCCAGTGAGAAGACCCAAATAGTGTGAGTTCAATACCTGGTTAAGGCGGTGGAGATATTGGAGAGGGGAATTAACAGGAGATAACTGGTAACTGACATCCATTAAATATGGCATGTGGAACTAGAACAGTCTACCAAAGAGCGAAATGGTTCAGTTCGACATTCCAACCACCAGAAGAAGGCCGGAGCGTACAACGGCCGAAACGTTTTAATAAATATGGCGACAAAGATGATGACAATAGTCCGAATAATATAAATAGTGTATATAATACCTCATCTCAGTAATATAGACAGATATAAAAGAATCTGTTGCAATGAGTAAAACCTAACAATGACAACAGGAAGTCGAAATTTAAATGTACATTTCGGCGCTGGTGAAGTGATTGTGCGGGTTGAGAAGAAAAGTGATGTGTATTTTCAATAGTTTAGAAAGTGGAAATTAATGATAATTACAACTGTTTTAATAATTTTATTTTAATTACTTTTGACATTTTAATTATTTTTTATTTATTTATTTAAACAGTCATGGTGTAATTATTTCTTTTTATTTATGTCATTTTTATGAATGCAATAAAAAGTCTATTGGACCTCTATGTATATATGACAGTTAATATTTGAAAATCTCTTTATATGCGAAGAGAAAACAAGAATCTACATGGAACGTGATACTTACAACCAAAATATGTCTGCCGTTATTTCTGGTGTAGGAATCCTTCTAATCCGGTTTTCGTTGAATGTTAAAATTTGCAGTGTCGGGATTCGAGAATCGTTACAGAGTCGCTCGAAATTTGTCCGTCTAGAATAATTACACGATTTTCATTGAAGGAATAAAATTCAGTAGAAAAGACAACGTTGTTACAACAAATAAGAATTAATTTAATATAACGACAAGAATACAAACAGTTGATGATAGATTGGAAAGTATTTTTTGGGGGTTTGGGTTAATAAAGTTCTGAAATAAAAAGTAAACACTCTTTGTCTACGTATGTGATACGTAGTAGTATATTTGGTGAGTATCAACCTAAAATAACGATTACTAATACAACAAATATTCTGATTTGTATTCTATGATTTCATTGGTGTGTTTTAAGATGTAAGTGTTTTCTTCCTTGCGATTGGTTTATAAATATTGTAGTTGATATTTTAGTAGACATGACACTGCGTTAAATATTGAGGAAATGTTTCTGTGTGTTTTAACACAAACACACTCAAATGATATTAATGCAAAACTGGAAAAAACAAGAGAAAACTGCCACTAAACTACTTAACAGGGATGATTGAAGGTAGTTCAGAACAGCAAAAATGAATAATTATAACGGATCAAAATTAAATTAAAAGAGAATAAGTTGTGGAAGTCATGTTCAGCCATGTACCAAAGTGACGCCATACAATAGAAAGAGTTTCTTTACATAATCGTCTCACCACATACAAAGCGGTAATGACACGATAACGCAGCCGTTTACCATGAATTAAAATGACAATGAATGGGAAAACAGAGAATGGGGAGGATTCAGAAAAGGGACAAATCTAAGAGGGTTTTAGAAAACAGAAAAATAGCGTTTGATGTTGAAGAATTTAGTCAACAGGGAAGCCAGAAATCGTAAGGGAGTTCCACAGAAGTGAAATGGAAACAAAAAATCTTTTGGAGTTGAAATGGTCGTTACATCTAGCTAATTCAACAGTAAACCAGTGAGACCTAATAGCCAATCTAGTAGCATGATTAAATTTATGTGGTTCGCGTAAATATTGAAGAAAATCTCACAGAACAGTTTCCATTAAATTATTTGTCGAAAAAAAAGAGGAAGGCACATCACGTCGGTGAGAAAGTTACTGATGTAGCGATCTGATTTTATTATTTTATTACGAATATATATATATATATATATATATATATATATATATATATATATATATATATATATATATATATATATAGTTCTATCCAAAAATCTGAACAATAATGTCTGAAGAAATACAACTTAACTATTCTCGACATATTTATAGTGATATTAAATGTTGTTTTTTTTTATTTCGTTATTTATAGACGATTATAAATCCAATTATTTTTTGTTTAGATAGGCGTAATGTCGATACAGAGTTTAGATGATATCACTCACTCATTTCAGAACATCATAGAGAACTATTGCTATTGCATTAGAAGGAAGATCTCTGAGAGTAGCTTTGTGAAAATCCTATCTTACGCCGACTGTATAAATTTTTTTTTATTAATATTTACTGATTATATTTTGAAAGGAGAGGATAGTCTCTTTGATTTTTGTTCCAATTATACAACAGCATGCTTTTTTATGTCTTGATGTATTCATCGATTCATTACAGCTGAGCTATATTCTATTAAAGATTTTCAGATCAACCAGACAATCAAAGACCCTAGCCTACTGTGCGAAGCCAATATTAAAGTTATTAAAATTCCTTTTGTTATCGTATTGATCTCAATAACTTTTATTTCATTCATACGTGGTTTACATTATTTAATTTGCCGTCATATTCATTCTGAAGATAATATGAACCCAATACAATTTTCAATGAATAATCGGCTCAATGCAGAAAAATGGAACTTATTTAATAATACAGAAAGAACTTTGTTATTGGCTCAATCGAAATTCTTTTACTTTCTTTATTTTCATAAATCTTTGATGATTTAATTTTTGGTGGGATATTATTCTCATTATTTTCTTCTTGTAATGTATTTTTGAAATTGTAATTTTTTTTTATTCTTTTGATTATTATTTTATTTTTCTCAATATTTTTCATAACGTTTTCTATTCCTATGTTGAAGTGGCCATTTCTTTTCATGCCAATTTAAAAAAAAGATTTCCAAATATATTACAAAAGTCAAATTTCTTTTTATTCCAAGATAATCGGTAATAACCTAGAATTAACATAAATAAAGAAGAAATAACGACATGTGATAGAATAATATATAATAAATAAACGCAATTATTCCTTCAGAGAATACATTCATGAGGCCTGAGATATTGCAATCTATACAGACTAGATGTTTCATGTTAACAGCGACATCAAGAAAATACTATGATAATAATAATAATAATAATAATAATAATAATAATAATAATAATAATAAGTATTATTATTATTATTATTATTATTATTATTATTATTATTATTATTATTATTATTATTAAGAACTGTCTGATAAGTTGCAACACATTGCAAATAATGATGAATATATTAAAAAAAAAGCTATCAAAATACAGGGACCTTGAAATCGAAATCTCAAAAATGTGGCACATGTGAACATCAACAATCCCTGTTCTAGTTGGAGTCCTTTAATTGGTTGGAAAAGATTACAGAAGATAAAAGGATTCCTGGAAACTCATGAAATACAAAAAAAAAATATTCTCACGAGTACTGCCCACAGCTTATGCAGAGATTTATCTATGTATATATATATATATATATATATATATATATATATATATATATATATATATATATATTGTGTGTGTTGAAAATGTCATGATGCCATTTCTACCTTACATCTCTGGGTGGGAACCGGGATAAAATGTGTACACAGCAGAAATCAAAAGTAAATAATAATAATAATAATAATAATAATAATAATAATAATAATAATAATAATAATAATAATAATAGTATGAATAAATAAATAGATAAATAAAGCAAATTAAATTAGCAAGTACAGCTCACACATAATGAAAGCATTACTGATGAAAAATATCTGTGATCCTAATATATCACGTATATACTTGCTGAATATGTCATGATCTCATTTCTAGCTTTAGGTCTCTGGTTGGGACCCGGAAGGAAATGAGCATGCAACTGAAATTAAAGAAAATAATAATAATAATAATAATAATAATAATAATAATAATAATAATAATAATAACAATGACAACAAAAGCAACTTGCTGCTACACATGTATTCTCTCCACGGTACTGATCTTGTATGCGTTAAGATATATTGCCTAACACTGGAAGAAAACCGCTCAGATACAGGGAGAAAATGAATTCAGTTAATACACAGAAAGAGGCTTTAGACAAATACGTGTCTTCTCGCAGAACGTATTCAACCATTAAAATCGCGCGATTCTCACATACTTAGAAGTCTTACAATGATTCATTTTTGACATTAAAAATCTTAACAATAAAATATAAGTAGATGAGAGAGCGTTGACAGAAGACAAGAAAAGCAATCTACATGCATTCCTACAGAAGGTAGTAATGAAAGGAAGAACAAAGATTATCTTGTACGAAGTGTGGTTGTCTACTTAAAACGAACAATCCAAGATGAGAAATACGAATTTCACCAAAATAAACAGACAAAAAGTAATTATCTACGAAGTCTAACTAACTGAGAACGGAAAATGCAGCATTGGGAATGAAGGAAGGTGCCTTTCAAAAGTTAAGCAAAGTAATAAGAAACAGAAAGATTTCGTTAGAAAGAAAGAAAAGACTACTAGACTAATATGTAAACCTATATAGCAGTTGGGAAATGTTCTCAGAGAGGAAAAATTGCAGTTCTACAAAAGATTATTGAGAATAACATGAACTGAACATATGAATAACAATCTTTAGAGAAAATGGAAAACACTGATTCATAGATAAATTAGAGTAGACACCCCGGTAAATTTAACTTACCTAAACTGAAAAAATCGGGTATGTCATCTAGGTGATACCATTAGTTGATCATTTCAGTTCATGAGCTTGCGTCATGGGAGGGAGTCATCATGGTCCGGGGTAAAAAGTGTTGTTGTTTTTAAGTTTGAAAACTGAGGCAGCTACGTCTACTTGAAAGTTACGTATAGATATTTGGGAACGTTTTTGAATCGGTGACAATTTTTTGAACTGAGCAATAAGACGTGGGAATGCTACTAAGCATGTTATATTGTTCATAATTAATTGTAGCGCTTGAGTTATTTATACACATATCAACTTTTCTGGGTTTTTTTTACAGTGAGGTTAACCCTGCACAAGGCCCGGAAACCACTCGAGGTAGAAGCAGTTTATACGGACAGGAGGGCAAGATAACAATAAAGCTTAGACATGAATAGGTTAAGATTGTAGAGATCGAGGAAACATCCTCTTGGGAATCGTTTCCATGGAGCAATAATTTGCGGGAAGAAGATGCTCGAGTGGGATTTACTTCTAACCAATAGATTATGGAAGGAATGTGAGGGATTTGCTTCAACATGAGGGCATGGTGGGTCCTGCACGCGGAAGCTAGACCTGACGGAACCAAAGAATGTAATTTACCCAAGCAAATTCTATGGAAATAGCGAGAGTAGTGACAGACTCGTCACATCCCACCTATGAGAGAGAAGTTGGAGGGTATAAAATAACCACAAGGATTCTGAGATGCTTTTGTACTCTATCGAAAACTAAAAGTGAATAATGGGTAGCTCCCGCCCAAATATAACAACCGTACTCCATTCTCAGCCTGATGTAGCTCCTGTAAAGATATATATCAAGTGGAGTAATGTAAATACTGGAGCGGTACAGGTTACCGACCATTTTTTCTTGTGCTTTGATGAAAATATTATTGAGTGCGTGAAAATGGTCTAGTTTTCCTGTTTTAATATTCTAATGAATCTTAAATCTCATTTAAGTGATGGGGTAAAACACACAGAGATTCTGCGACAACAAAATATCCGGATGAATTCCCCTGCCGTAAAATATTTGCGCTTAACAACTTTAAGAAAATCTTACAATAACAATTATGCATATGAATGTTGTTTATAATTTTACAAAGTGGATACAAATGAAAAGATTTTTAATTGACAATTTTTCCATTCCACTAAAACAGTCGTTAAACACATCCATGTGCCTTTGATTTGTTTCTTTTCTTTTTTCGCAGAAATAAAATAGTGTCTTTACTTCTCTTTTCACGCAGTTAAAACTGAATAGTTTATAATTTATGAGGTATTGTGAACATACGTTAAACACATCATTCTTTCTTTCTTTCTTTCTTTCTTTCTTTCTTTTTTTATTTCTTCTTCTCCCTGAAAGCGTCTTTTCCCTATTTCCACGCCGTCAAAATGGAATAGTCCATATTTTATGAGATATTATGAGGTTCTGTTATACAACTGTATTGCTCTTCTTTCTTTCTTTCTTTCTTTCTTTCTTTCTTTCTTTCTTTCTTTCTTTCTTTCTTTCTTTCTTTCTTTCTTTCTTTTGCTCACTGGAAATAAATAGTGCCTTTTACCCTCTTACCTCGCTGTCAAAACGGAATAGTCCATATTTTATGAGGTATTGGCAGGCTACGTTAAACACTTCTATCTCTCTTCTTTCTTTCTTTCTTTCTTTCTTTCTTTCTTTCTTTCTTTCTTTCTTTCTTTCTTTCTTCTCAATAAAAGCGTCTTTTCCCCTCTTACAAGCAGTCAAAACGGAATAGTCTATATTTTATTAAGTATAGGCAGGATATGTTAAACAACTTTATCTCTCTTCTTTCTTTCTTTCTTCTCACTGAAAGTAAGTAGTGTCTTTTCCCCCCTTTCCTCGCTGTCAAAAAGGAATAGTCCATATTTTATGAGGTATTGGCAGCATAAATTAAACACCTCTATCTCTCTCCTTTCTTTCTTTCTTACTTTCTTTCTTTCTTTCTTTCTTTCTTGCTTTCATTTTCTCACTGAAAGCAAGTGGTGTCTCTAGTAACCATTTTCCACGCAATCACATCAGAAAAATCCATTATTTATGTGGCATTGGCAGGCCATAACGGCCATCTGAACTAAAATAGAGAATTATATATGGCAATAATAATCATTTGACCACTTTATCTCAGGATGCTCACTATTCACATCCAACGTATACAGAAACCGTTAAGAAAATGTAGGTCAATATCGGCACTGGAAGAGCTTTAATCACTAAGGACAAAACAGCTGAACGCTGGTATGAACATCTTTCTGAATCTGTAATTGAGGGTGCGCTGAGGTTGCTGTCTAATTTTTCTATCAACAAAGATCGAACTATATTAACAAATCATCAACATATTATTATAAAAACGGAAAAGAAAAAGTTAGCACACAAGTTGAGATGAGAGTACTAATTTTTGAAAACTAAGCAAATGAAAAAGACATGCAGAAGGAAATAGAAAAAAAATGAGACACTTAAAAAGATAAAGGTTTCCTGTTTTGGTTGGTGCGTTGACTTTGACAAAAGAGGGAATCTGAAAGAAATCAACTAATTAGCTGCTGCAACATCTCTCCAAGAATTTCTTTTACACTTACATTTACCGTGTACAAGATCCAAGACTCCTTCGAGTTATAAGGTTGCAGAAGGGAACGGCTTTAGTAGGAACTATATAACATAATGCTAAACCTGAAGCAAGGGATAGAACTCTACTCATGTTCAGAATATACAGGAGGACTGTGAACCGGACGATAGCTGGACTTATCTACTAAAAATAGTTCTAACAAGCACAGCCAATATCTCGCGAAAGGTATATTCATATAAGTTTTTTTTTACTAATAGATACGTTTTGTTAAATTAAGTGGGACAAAATCAAACAAAAATAAACACTTTCTAAGCTTTACTCTAAGGAATTAGTTAAGACCTGGCATAAAACAACTGCAGCTAAAAATTAATTTAAAAAAAAACACCAATAATAATCACAACAATAACAACAAATATACTACTACTACTACTACTACTACTACTACTTCTACTACTACTTATAATAATAATAATAATAATAATAATAATAATAATAATAATAATAGTAAAACACCAGATCTACTCCATCAAGAAGGAAGCTGGGCTCTTTAAGATACAGCTTAATATACCTAAAACACTACCAACAAGAAACGAAACGAATACCTCTACACCAACAGAAAGCAAAACACCTTGGCCAATTGAAATTACAACAAAAAAAAAATTAGAAGAAAAAACTGGGATGACAAGACGTTGCATAGCAAATACCTAAAAAGAACGAAAGCAGCAAATGGGAACCAACAGAAAACACATCAGTCGTTGAGAAGCACCGGGCTGAAAGCTGATACAGAAGACCTAATTATTGCAGGGCCAAAGGCTCGCAGTTAGGTTCTATCGTTGTCACATAGTCAAGGATGGAACTAACCCAGAATGCAGGATCTGCCGAAAATATGATGAAACTATCTACCATATTATATCTGGATGTCCTGAACTAGAAATAATGCATAACAAGTTAGCGATATACGTGCCCTAGAAGATATGCAAGCAGCACAAAATCAAAACCATTGGAAGATGGTATGATCACGAACCAGACACAGATAACCGAAATATCGATGTAACTATCCTCTGGGATGTACCAATTCAAACTGGCAGCCAAATAAAAGCCAAAAGACCTAATGTTGTCATAAAAATCGAGATATTCAGGAAGTGTATGGTGATTGAAATAGCAGTACCAGTTGAGAGAAACACTTCCATGAACATTCTTGGGAAATTGTCGAAATACAAAGACCTATAAATCGTGGTTAATATGATATGGGCAATGAAGACTGGCGCTGAACCAATAGTAATCGGAACGCTGTGATTCATCAGAAAAAGGAATGAGCAGTATCCCAGACAATATCAACATACAAGTTGCAGAAGATCGCCCTACCAGGAACAGCCCATATTCTATGCTATCGATTAAATGACAATTCTTCTATAGTGCCGAAGAACAATAATTTGGACACGGATCTACGCGATAAAAATGAATAATCATGCCACTATTAGAATAACATATAGATTTGGATAAAACATATATTACATTTTAAATTTTAATTATATTGATTACTACCCTAATGAACTAGGTACATATATAAATATATTATTCATATACGTATATTAAATCCTTTCCAAATTTTTGCTGTACCTTTTTTAATCTTCAGTGCCATTCCATTATATTAAAAACCTATCGTAATTAGAATCACTTTATTAGAACTCTATCTGATTCTCAGATTTCGATGTACATAACTGTTATTTTGTAATCATTATTTTTTTCTTTTGCCAACCATGAACATATTGATGGTTTGTTTTTGTACACCAAATCAACATTACTTTATTTTAAAGACTCATCCATGATTTTGAGACTTCATCATTCAGTATATCCCATAGACGGTACATAGACGAAGTATTAAAGGAATTGTATACTTGATTCCTACACGAAATCTGACGATATTCTGTCTGATGTTATTACGATAT
Source organism: Acanthosepion lycidas (assembly GCA_963932145.1). NCBI lineage: Eukaryota > Metazoa > Mollusca > Cephalopoda > Sepiida > Sepiidae > Acanthosepion > Acanthosepion lycidas. Next base: position 90,015,011 of record OZ010591.1, on the reverse strand, counting down.
TTTCTTTTTGACATTAACTTTATCGCGATGTCAGTTTTAAAGATCGTTTGATTCGTAAAGAAAGAATACTAAATACTTACAGTATTAACTTCATCAGTCACCATTATATTGTATTTTATCTTTTAACGTGAAGCGAAAGTATATTACAATTTTTAAAAAAAATCCTTTCCGGTATAATAAAAATACAATTATTCTCAAATCGTTTATAACAAATAAGAAACTAACTGGAAAAAATGTTTCACTGTAAAAATAACAGATCCATTAACATGAAGAATAAATTAAACAAAAAACGTTTTTAATAATTTAAAGGCATACAAAAAATCATGGTTCACTTTATAAACAATAAAATCACCTACGAAAAATTACCAGAAAAATATGGCCGATTAAAGCTGGAAAACATAAAATTACTAACAAATTTCTCTGTTTAAACAGTGAATGCTTTTAAAGTTACTAAAGATCACAAAGACGCTTGAAAGACAATATATTGTATAATATTTTTTCTTTTTTCTGCTTGACTGTAATTCTAATATATTATCTCGTTAAAACAGAGGAATTAAACATCGGAAGTAAATTATGTTTTAAAAATTAACTGACGGCATATCGTAATTACCCAACATGATTTGAATTTAACAATAGTTTCTCGGCGCTCGTATGAATTCTTCCGTGGATTATTGGAAATAAATCTCAAACCGGAAACTGCGATCTATTCTCTCCCTTTCCAGAAATATTTTCAGAACATCAAGCATTTTTGTTTATAATTAAAAAATAAAATATTTGTATTAGACTAGCATCATTATACTTGTTATTTTTATTACATCTGTATCTCATTAAGCGCTTCTTAAGAATCTTGTGTTATGGTCTGAAATTGTCCATGACGTCTGAGGCTTCATACGATTTTTTTAAGAATTAAATTGGTCCAATTGATGAATGAAAAATCCATCCCTAAACAATCCGTTTTTTTACGAAACAAAGCAGAATGTATATTACGAGAATCGGGAAAAATCTGTATAACAGAACATATGTTCTCTGAGCAAGCCACGTGTTCATAAAAGCACACATACACAAGAAGGCACGGTGGAGTAGCGGTTTGGATTGTTGAATAGGAGAGCCAAGTTCGAATTCCAGTCGAATCCATTACATTCACTTACGGGCTATTATCCTTGGGAATGTTATGAATCATATTCTTCTTCCTCCAGCTATGGCTAAATGGTTTAGGAGAAGGATAACTCTGAATTCAAAACCTGTGGGGGACGTTTCGGGACATTGTGTCACGTAGTGCACCAGGTCTCTGTATTCGGCCGATCAAAAAGTTTGCTTCGTTCTGCACAAAGCCTTCACAATTATAATCAACACATATGTGCTGGTGTCTGGCTATCGGTTCGTAGGAACAGAGCTCATACGTCGAAGCCAACGAGAGATTCCACTATATATATATATATATATATATATATATATATATATATATATATATATATATATATATATATATATATATATATTATAGGGGCAGAGAAGGGGAGAGATGGGGAGAGAGAGAGAAGTAATTTAATATACATGTGCAGCAATCCTACTTGACACTTTAGGCAATCTTTTCCAGGCAAAAGTGCTCCGTACTAATAAATATTTGGAAGGTACAAACGAATATTTTGAGCATCTCTTGTGATTCCAGAAGTTGTATTAAACACGTACTATCTGAATAAATTTAGTATTGCAATAAGTATGCAATATTTTCTTTCTTGACAGGTGCATAGATCTTTTGGTAGTAATACATACATACATACATACATACATACATACATATATATATATATATATATATATATATATATATATATATATATATATATATATATATATATATATATATCTTATGTACGTGTGTGTGTTTGTGTATACATATATATAGGTATATATTACATTGCAAAGAAATATTTCAGACCATTAACTTTTATTTTATTTATTAAATATTTTCTTATCTTTTACAATAATAAAGGACCTTGTTTTTACTTTGAAACCTTCTTACCGGCACAGTTGTTTTAGCAGATACTTTAACAGCCCGAAATAACAAAACTGTTGTCTTAACTGAACATTAGAAAACGTCTTGTCAGCATTTAACATTGGAGAGCTGGCCACGGTTTTTATCATTATAAATAGGGAATACAGCAAACATTTGAAGAATCGCTTACAAACCTCTCGCAAATGTAGCCTCTCCTTACAGCTCTATCTGGTTTATTAATATTGCTATCTTTATTTGTTTAAATGCATTGTTTCAAAGAATTAATGAACTATGTTTTTAGTATTTTTTACCAGAATCTGCTTATTTTAGGACAAAAGGCTTACCAGTTAAGTATGGAAGATTGTGTTGATAAAATGATATGAGCGATGATTTTAAATCACATGAAATTGTCGTCACAGTTATTTATTTTTCACTTTTAATTCTGACCATTTTCTTTACATTTATTAATTTTCTATTTTTATTCATTAAATTACTTTGATTTATGCGTTCCTTTTCCTCACTTCATTTGTTTGGTACATGAATATATTATAGTTTCCAACAAAATTTCCCTGTTAATGGTATCTATCTATGTATCTATCTATCTATCTATCTATCTATCTATCTATCAGTACATATCTAGTATTTCAATACTATCTATCGATCATGTCATATCTAAGTGTCTCCATAATACCTATTTATATATCTATATATAACTCCATATATATATCTATCTATGAGTTCATATCTAAGTATCACAATAATATCTGTCTATATATCAATCTATCTAAGTATCTCAAAATCTATCTATCTATCTATCTATCTATCTATCTATCTATCTATCTATCTATCTATCTATCTATCTATCAGGGTGTGTGCGAAATTATCAGTAAAAACTTTCGATAAACAAAATATATTCCACCATGTTCTTGGGCAGAAATTACAAATATATCATAGATCTTATGTTTCTTTAGGAATTTATAACACAGATTAATGAAAATTGTACTGCTAATAAAACATATGTTTAAGACTTTAGTCTATCAATCAGATTTGAAAGAAATAATAAAAATATCCCACGAAGAAAAATCAATATTTAATAACACAAAAGTTTACAATACATTTATCAAATAATCTATTAATATTTCGTACCGTATGTGTTATTGCTAATTGCAGAATGTACGCGTTTAGAGTACCCTACAAATTTCATGCATGTTTCTTGGCTAATATTTTTCCATTATTCGCAAGAAAATTTCCTTTGTTCTTGCAGGTTTTGCGGAGTTCTTCTTTACACTCTATGTTTCAGCTATATCCATAAATTTTCCATCGAATTGAAATCTGGAGATTGATTTGGCCCTTTAAGAACGCCTATACTATTTGAACTTGATCATGATTTTGTAAGCTCCTAGCAAAGGTTCGCTCTGATATAAATTTATCTTCAAAATATCCCTATAATATACCCCATTCATCATCCCTTATATTATTTCAATGTTCCCTACACCCTGGGCACTAAAGCAACAACAGATCATGATTCGTACGCCTCCAAATTTTATTGCTGGGATAGTATTCTTCGCCGAATATCCAGTACCTTTCTTCAGGCCTTTCTCACAGATCAATTTTCTTTTCGTCTGACCAAAGTACCTTTTCACAAAATGCTGCAGGTTTGATACAATGGAGTTTTGTAAAGTCCAGTCTAGCAAGATAATGTTTTCTTTTAAATGTTTTTTTTTTTTTTTTTTTACATGGAGTCCGGGAAAAGATTTCATATCGACGAAGACCCCCGATTTGAGCCTGGTGCTCTGCGGAAAGATGAATGGAGGCATAATAAAGCCATCACTAGTGATTACACCAAACAGTACCGTAATTACCATTAGATTCATCCAAATCTTTCCGATTTTTCCAAACACCCTAACACCCTGAAATGTTTGTATTGGAGATTTCAGCGCAAATGCCAAGTAGTACAACATGCTGTTTTCATGCTGCCCAACTGACCCTAATATACTGACCATTCGAATAAAATAAAACACAATCGACGCACATGCGGAAAATTAAAAGCTAAAATGGTGATAATTTAACAACCGTAAACTTCATCCATATACAGAATTATTTACCTGCTGGCCCAAGCAACAAGTCGTGTCACAAGGCCGAATTTAAAGTGGGGTATCCGATCCCGTAGGCCCGGGCAAAAATTCCCTATAGACCACGTAAAAATGGCGTCAAATTCCCGAGACGAATCTCTCCCCTTCGGCAGACCATCGTCAGGGGGATACCCTCAGACATAAGCCAGGTAAGTATATATTGGAAATATATATATATATATATATATATATATATATATATATATATATATAATGTCATCCACAGACATATATATATATATATATATATATATATATATATATATATATATGCAAACACACACACACACACACACACACACACACACATATATATATATATATATATATATATATATATATATATATATATATATGGCCAGAGTCATGTGTACTTGTATCGACCCAATAGGGACAGTGAGATTTAAATTTTTCCTAAACAATACGTTTTGCGTACAGGCTCCATCATTTTCCGGAACTCTGGAAATCATCAGAGACGCAGCGAGATGACGATTTATAGAATTTAGATGAGAACTAGTTTCTAAATTCCAGAAGAAAGATAAGTAAACATACGAAAAGATTGTTCTAGAAAATAGATATACGAGTTTTGTTCAAAATGTTCTAAGCATCAACCAGAAGTATTTACAGAAAAAACAATTTGAATATAGACACCCTAACGTCTATGCATTTGGTTCAACGATGCTTAAGTATTGCAATCACAAGGAAGAAGGTGGTGTCCTGTTCCTCAAAAAATTTTCACAGCATTTATGATCTCACCATTGTTTGCAAAATGGTAACCACACAGGTGAGATTTGAGTTTACGAAGCTCGAAGTAAGATGGACCTAATTCAAGTAAGGGGGGGATTTAGCAATTCAAACTTACAGTTGGCTGCTTCAGCTGCAGCAGCCTGAACAGTGCGAAGAAACACGCTATTCCGGAGCAAGGACTCACCTACCGCCAGTTGTCATGATTGACGACTTGATTGCTTCCTTCAGATGTCTTAATTCAGATGCCTTTATTGTGGATTAATAGTTTTCTCTTTTTTCAAGTACTCTATCATAATTACGGCTAAATAATTACACAGAGTAAGAGCCATCACCTTGCCAACCAAAGTTTAAATTCAATATTCTCTCAAAACTAATGCCTTAGGACTTAGCTATCTGCTGAACAGTCAGGCGTCTGACATTCAAAACTATACGATAAATAGCATACACTTAAATTCAGTAGTTGAGGATTTTGGATGACCTGACCGAGGGCAATCTTCTGTGATGTCCGTACCGATTTTCACAGTTGCATAAGAAAGGCAGTCCTCATCAAGTCTTTGTACAATATCCTCATCGATTGCCTTGAGTGTAATACCTTCCTTGCGGATACCTTTCGAATGTTCGTTCCATTTTTCCATTTGTCACACACCTCTTAGCTTTGAACCTGCTCTGCTTGCACAGAAATTAAAACAGAATTCTGAATTAGATTTTCTCGTTTTATAAGAAATGTTAGTGTGTTACAACAATAAAAGTTCAACCATACCTCTACTTCCTGCGTGAGGCTGAATACTTTTGAACCACCCTCAAAGCGTCCTCTGCAACACACAACCATAGGTGTACGAAGGAGACCTTTTCATATAAAATATGTCTAAAAATGAATATGATGATACAAATTGGACAATTTATTAACGACGCGTTTCGCCATAGCGTCAGTTCTTTATGACCTCCTCAGCTTAGAATGAGAGAAAGATAAAAATGCTCTTGAGAGAAAAAAATACCTTGTGCTCAATAGATAATAATCAAAACTTAAATAAAATTAGAAAATTTATCACCTCCCGTCTCCAGTACTCAAGAGAATCTCCGAACGACTGTTGTCTTTTTATCTATATTAGAAGTGTTTGCTGTCGATGGGTTTAAATAAGTGTATTTATACTAGATAGTGATTACACGCACACACACACACACACACGTATATATATATATATATATATATATATATATATATATATAGAAAGAAATATAGTTATATGGTGTGCTATGTTTATGGAATGAAGTTCTCAATAGTAGTGAGTATGTAAATATAAAAGTGAACATTTAAGTCAACACTCCGAGTCTTGACTTTAGTGTTCACTATACATACACACACACACACACACACACACACATATATATATATATATATATATATATATATATATATATATATATATATATATATATATATATACTTGTACTAAATACATACCAACTGAATCATCTGCATAAATTAGAGCCGTTTTTTTGTATACTTGTACATTAATATACACATATACATATACACTTATATATTCAAGACTAAAAGCATAAACGTTGAAATTGTAAATATAATAAAATATTTAACCATGGGTCTATGAATTTAACAGGTCCTCACTTGTCATTTTTTGGTTTTAATTTTAAGTCATACAAAACGGAAAAATAATTCAACTGATGCAATTCTGTTAAAAATGTCTATGTGCTTCTAATGGAGACGTTAATTTAAAGCATATCTTCACAGTTAAATTAACGCTTTTGTATTTGTGACATTTTGAAATAAATATCCGAGTATAACATGGAATACGTTTCTAGTGTTTCATAATGAAAAAGAAACCTCTCAATTCCACGAATAAGCTTTATCTAGACAATGGAGAGACGCAACATGGGAAATTGTATATTGCTAACACAGTGGATTCTCCAAGATTAAGGACGAATATGCCACCGTCACATATCCGCATAGCTGATATCATCAATGGAAGCAACTCACTACGTCTTCTAGCTTCCACGTTTTCCACTGAGATGAAGCAGAGTCATTAAAATGGATCAAATGTTAAGTCTGTTGGTATTAGATTTGGTTAAATATATCGAGTTAGACAATTTTTTTACCGCTATTGCATGTTCTCTACTGTCCATCTCTGCATCGAATACTATTGTAAGATCTTATTTCGTCCTTCTGTTAAATATCTTGCGATTCTTGACAAAATCCAAAGGTGAGGTATTATGTACATTAATTACATTATTCGGAGCATTGTCCTCATCATTGTTGCCATATTTATTATAACGTTTCTGCTTTTGTACGCTCCGGCCTTCTTCAGTTGGTTGGAATGTTGAACTGAACCGCTTATTTCGCTCACTGGAGTAGACTTTTCTAGTTCTACGTGCCATATTTAATGGATGTCAGTTGTCAGTTATCTCCTGTTAAGTTTCCTCTGAAGGTTTTCCACTGCCTTATGCGGGTATATATACCCCAGTGAGCGAACCAAAGGGTTCAGTTCGACATTCCAACCACCTGAAGAAGGCCGGAGCATACAACGGCCGAAACGTTGTAATAAATATGGCGACAAAGATGAGGACAATAGTCCGAATAATGTAATATCCAAAGATGAATCTACAGCATTATCCTTCCTGACCTGATATTTTGGCTGCGTTGATTTCCCACAAATTTTGCATAGTTTCACTCTGTTGTCTTATAAATATTTTCCCGGTAATTATTCTGATGAGCTTACAACTTTGCTTCGTCAGCTTGCCGAATTTAAGCTTGACAGGGAAATCTAAAAAATTTACTTTGAAATTATTACATTTAACCGTAGGTTCTATGCTAATAGCTTCTTCTCCCTCACTTCTCGCTTGTGCTAATCTCCTCCTCATTCTTTGCCTTCCATTCAAATACGAACTTCAAAAACTTTAATGAAATAGTTATAACCCTATTCTGTCCTTTTGTGACCCTATTCTATACTCGCTGTTTCGCCCAGACTCAGCAAATCGTTACATCCATTTAGATATTCTTGAAATAGGTTAACATGCTGGTCTCAGTCACATGGTGAAAGATTAAGGTTTTTCGAGTCGAATCTTCGACTTAATGCGATTTTATCAAATAGCGAAAAGAAGTTTGTCTTAAACGTTCACTTTTCTAGAGCTTTTCACATTATAGCTGGTGTTGCCCAAAGCTCTAAATTTGTACTTAGTTTTCATCAACGTCATTACGGATATCAACAAACAGGTCTCCGTTAATCGCATCATAGAATTGTTTTGCATTCCAAGAGCATAACTCATTCTAATCTTCAGGAGAGAAATTCATTGCCCCTTCTCTGGCTAAAGTTTTCCATTTATATTAAAGTTTGATGGTGCGCCAATTGGACAGCGAAATATTGCTTATCCACGGGGCAACTGACAAGAAACATAATGACTTTCATTCCATTTGGATCCAATAATCTAACCCTAACTATTTATTCATAGCAATTTTGTTTTAGATCTCTTCTTAAAAGCAGCTGTCAAACACGCGACCAGCCGAAACTCACAAGGAACGAGTTTAACAGTTATCTGCTTTCAATAAGACATGCATTCCTTCCTATTCATAAAGATAGCAAAGAGGCCGATGCAAAAATTTGAAGGCTGTCAGTAGAAATTCATTAGAATTATTCCAGTTTAGCTTCGTGTATCATCCTTCAATCGGCTGCCTGAGTAGTTTCCCAATCCATAGAAGATATATTACCATCCATTCTCTATTTTCTATTATTCTTCTAGCTCCAGTCAGAAGAGATATTCTCATTATAGTGTAAAATCAAATGATATGCCATTTGTAACTAAACAGGAATGTTATCGCATATTACTCGCTTACGTTTCGACAGAAATTGTAACTGCAATTAATTCGGTTGTTATTACATAATCATTAAAGTCTGAAGATTGATCTTCTCTGATTGTCGAGCGTATCATAATACTTTCAAAGAAGGCCTATAGGCATAAGTAATTTTCAGTTTTAGGAGTACATGTACTTTATATTCAAGTCATGGAATTAAAATCAAACGAGTAATTGTCCATATTAAATTCGTATTATTTTACAATCAGTATCGGTTTGGTTTGGTTTACATTGTATCACGCTTAATGGGTTATTTTATCCCGACAATTTTTTTCTGGTAGTATTTTTTCCAAAAATATACTGTTGGTAATATTTTTTTAAAGACGTATTTCTGGTAATATTTTTTTCAAAAATTTATTGCTGCTATTTAAAACCTATTTTTATGCTTACACAGTGTTTTGACCCTTTGGGGTTCCCAGATCCACCATGAGCCGAGGCGGACCTGGGAACACCAGCAATTAAGAGTTGCTTCCATGGTCCTCAAAACCTCCTGATCAAAGGCCTTGCTGTCGGGTGTAGTTTATCGTCTTACCCAGGACGCGGATGTCGTTTCTTGTCACACCCAGGACTAATCAGATTAAAAAACAAAACAAAACAGTTGTTTATATTCTTGTTTCTTTTGAAACCTTAAATCCCGTTGGATCTTGACAGGTTTATGAAATTGTATGTATATATATATATATATATATATATATATATATATATATATATATATATATATATATATATATATTTTAAGCATTCATAATTTAGCAAGGCGGGAAGCCACTAGCACACAAGGGGTTACAGAGTTGGAGCGAGAACAAAGACGGATGATAGAGGAAAGGATGAAGAGACGAATAGGGGATAGATCAGGGCATCTGGAGACGTCGATTGACGTTACATTTGAATAGTTGGAGATTATAGCTACCAGGAAAAAAAGAAATGGGGAGGCAGTTCCACAGACAAGGAGTGCGAGACACGAAGCTATTGGAGTAGAAGAGACGGTTACATTTAACAGTTTCGACAGTGAAAGGGTGAGAGCGAGATTCAAGCCTAGTTGAGCGCTTAAATTCTTGAAGTCTGGGAACCAGCTATAACAGCTCATGGGCGCAGTTACCGCTAAAGTTATTGTAAGTAAAGACAGAGGGGGGCAACGGCACTTCTGCGAGAAAGCGACTGCAGACGAAATGCCAGATCAGGACCAATTACATTACATATTCGTCTTTGGATTTCATCAAGGACCTTGAGACAATTAGAATGGGCTCCAGACCTTATATGGAGTACAAAGTTAATAATATCGCTAATCTGATCATTATTTGAAATGTTTGGGATTTACTTTCGTTTGTTGGATTATTGACATAGTAATCATAATAATTAGGAGTTCAATCCCTATGCCAGAAAATATGTCCTTGGTATAAGTGTATCCAGGTCGAGAAATAACTGAACCGTACGGAAATTAAAAAAAAAAAAAAACTGGATTTGATATCCATAGAAATGGCCAATGGAACAAGAAGAGTGTACCTCCGTAGATTAGATAATGTGTTCAGTTCGCAATAGGTTAACTAGATAGATGTAGAGCCGAAGGGCACAACAGCCGAAACGTTGTGATTACACTAACAGTATTGAGATAGCGGTCCGTATGCAAATAGTGTAAATGACGAAAGAGATCGGTGCTCGCACCGAGGCCAGCGCAATCGATGGTTGCAGGGGCTCCGGGCAATTTTTATTCCCAGCCCGGGTGTACGCGCTCGGGATCCCCACCTTAAAAAATGACCTTCTATCATAACTCGTCTTATTTGGGAGACATAATAAATACACAGTGTAAATGAGGATAAATATTCATCGCTCAAATTCATTCTGAGAAAATGTTAAAATAAATTTGTGATCATTTGAAGCTGATGAAACGTTTTATGCCATTAATATATTTAATGCTAATGCATACCTCAAAAATGAGATATGTTCGTCATTATGTGGAAATTTGAAATTTCTGATGCAAAACTATGAAATACAAACAAACGAAGAAAATACCGATCTAAGTGATATATCTCACATCCTAATGAATTGTGTCATTTATTTGGTTTTAAGTGATATGTCGAAGAAGACCTCATCTTCACTTCAAGACGTCGGCACAATAGACATGAGGGCGAGTGACATGGACATCGAACTCCGGAAAGACGTCGCCAATGATTGCTCACGCGGGGGACACGATTTACACCGAGCCCTGGAGCGGGGAGATGAGAAACAAAGTGTGCCGCTGGGGAGAATCGTGCGCGATGGAAATAAATGACGGCGGCAATATCAAAGGAAAACGTCTTCATATGCTTTCCTTGCAATCGAGACTGTCACTGCTGATTTGGCCTGTACAGCCATAACAGATTAACGCAGTCATTAGCAACTGAGACATAATTCTTCGGGCGCAGATTCTCGGTTACTAAAGACGAACGGATGCTACACATACGTGACATGAAAAGGAGCCTTCTTGGATGTAAAATTATATCAAGGACTAGCCTTGTGTTGTCTCCTCGGTTGCGTTCTCTTTCGATAAATGTTAGGAGTTACCTGTCCCTGCTTCGTCTTCCTCCGGCTATTGAAATATAGCTGGGTAATTTGTCAGTATAATCCCGGGGGTAACCTGTATAAAAGAATGAAAGATTCTGAAATCCATCTCCTGTAGATGTCAACACCACTCGAAGCGGATATCATAGCAGTTCACGGATAAGAAATAAAATGAAGATATGGAGAGCCATGTTTGTCTACATCCTGAAAAGAAATGACATTAAGAATGTTTACACAAAAAATTAGGTGAAATGATGCATGTCATACGTACCTTGCTGACTTTTACATTCTTCCAGAAGTTGTATGTTTTCCGTAAAGGAAAAATTGTAAGCAATTCGGTAAGGAATATTTTATTTTTATTTCTAGAAGAAAATAGAAAAAAGGAAATTAGTTTCAAATGTTGACCATTCGTCACTAGCTATGATTTGCTTGTCTTCGTGAAAGTGCCAACGATCTTATAGTTTTCAAAATAAGCTTTCAATTTAAATGGACACTGAACAATAATCTTAAATGTACTTGCATGTCTGTACACACACTATGTTATAATAAATAATTAGCAACAAATGTTGGATAAATATCAAGCAATCTAGCGAGTTAGAAAGATAATGAATCACACAGGCCCGAGGATAGCGTTTTGCATGAAACCGACATGAAACAAAGCGTGTTGATTTCAATGTCTACCTATCTATCTACACATATCTATCCCTGATAACATATCTTAAAACTATAATTTGTGTTATATATATATATATATATATATATATATATATATGTGTGTGTGTGTGTGTGTGTGTGTATATGTGCGTGTATATATATATATATATATATATATATATATATATATACAGAGAGAAAGAGAGAGCGAGAGGTAGAGACAGACACAGAGACACATAGACACAGAGAGAGAAACAAAGAGAGAGAAAGCCGAATTTTGTGTTTTAACCCGACTTTATATATATATGCTTGTCAATGATGCATTATGGGTATTAAGGCCTACCAGTTTTTGATTATATATCTATCGATCTTGCTATTTCTTTTATCCTACATTGCTATAAACGTTATTTTTACTGTCTACACATTTATGAGTTTTTAACTATCTTTTGTATTTAAATTAATAGTTAAATCAATGAATAAACACGTTAAATTAATTTCACTCTTTAATAAAATATAAAAATAGGGGAGCAGTTAAAACTAGTGTACTTACTATAAATAATATGGACTACTAGGGTGGCTAACTTATTACTGTTGCAGAAGTCTGCTCATGGACATTTTTGTTTTTTAACACTCACAGATCCAACCTATACTCTGTTGTAGGAATTAAAGTGATTAGTTCTTAGTTATAGTTTCTGGGAGAGAGTGCGTTATCTAGCGTGATAAAGAATCTGAAAAAGGCCAGTACGCTCACACTCGCGGTCACGATGACTTGTTACTTCATGCTATCAAAACTATAGGCGTTTTAAGCTTCCAAATAATTCCATCTACTCATTTCACTTACAAGACTTGGATTAGTTCGAAGGGTGATTTTCGGACACTTTACCCGTTAGGATCAACACCCCCAGATTGCTAACCTCTATGTCAGCTTCCTATCAAATGATGAGATTCGAACCCGTGTTTTATGGTCAAAAAGCAAACGTTCTAAGCTTTCGAAGCCGTAACCATAGATAAAGAGTAATATAACATTACTTCTGTGTAAAAACAAATATGCAAAATACCATTTGTTATATTCATTTATCTATCACCCTTTTTCTCTCGTAACTATACCAGCCATCCTTGTCGTATTTTTCGAAATTGGTTACAAAGGTCACTGGCTGCAGTTTGTTATCTGCAAAATATTCAGTTATATTTGATTTCTGGGCAAAGATTTACGGTTTATTTTCCTCTTTGTCATTTTACGATTTTATTCAGAAATTCGATTCAGTTCACTCAAGAAATTAAACGAGATTTACAGAATATACATGTAACTGACATGTCTGTTCTCAACGTAGTCACAAATTCCAATTTTTTATTGTTTCCTTATAGAGACCACCTCTTCGTAAATGAGTTGTCTCGTTCACCGATGCCTGCAAGAGGTTTCAGAATGGTCCTTTTCATGGGTTGGCTGCTACCGAAGTCTGGTTAACTTATATGACATACAGCTTTATCAAGAAAGAGGGTATGCGTTTCTTAAAGGTACTTCTGCGAAAGTGAATGCAAGAGAAAAGGTGAAAATGTCACTTTGATTCACCAACGAAAATTTCATCTTTGACATTCGTAACATTACCCACATATCTATGATGATTATTTCATTTGTCATATAGTAATTTTACTATCTACAAAAAGTTTCAACACATTTCTGTCTGAATCAATATTTGGTTGTTATATAATCAGACCATATAATAATTATTAATATTTTTGTTTTTTTTTTGTTTTTTTTAAGCATTACGCCCCGAGCAAGGCATGAAACCACTAGGATGCAGGGGGGTGCAGAAGATTTGGAGCAAGAGCAGATAGGAGTGATAGAAGAAAGGATGAAGGGAAGGATAGTGTGTAGATCAAGGTAACTGGAGATGTCGATTGACATTACATTTGAATAGTTGGAGATCATAGCTATCAGGGAAACAGTAATTGGGAAGGGAGTTCCACAGGCGAGAGGTGCGAGGTATGGAGCTATTGGAGTAGAAGAGACGGCTACATTTAAAAGTTTCTACAGTGTAAGGGTGACAGCGGGATGCCAGCCTCGTAGGGCGCTTGAATTCATGGAGACTGGGAACCAGTGAAAGCAGCTCATCGGAACAATTACCATGAAAGTATTTGTAGAAGAGACAGAGAGAGGCGACGGCGCGTCTGTGAGATAGTGGCTGTAGGCGAGACGCCAGATCAGGCCCAATCACATTACATATCCGTCTCTGTATCTTGTCAAGAACTCCGAGGTATTCAGAAGGTGCCCCAGACCATATATGGCAGCAATACTCCATGCAAGGGCGAATGGTTGATTTGTATATTTGAAATATCAATTCAGGGGAGAAAAATTTCTTGGCGCGGCACAGAGAGCCAACTTTCCTCGCGGTGGACGATGCAATTGACTCAATGTATTTGTTCCATCTCAGGTCAGCAGTCAACGTGAGACCGAGCAGACGCAGGGAGTTGCTCTCAAGAAGTTGACTATCAGACATTCTAATGTGGGGCATGTAACGATCTCTATGGTGGTTAATGGAGAGCAGTTTAGTTTTTGAGGCGTTAAATTTGACCATCCAATTGTTGCCTCCGTTAACAACCGATTGGAGGTCCATTTCAAGACGCACGGCCAAGTCAGTTTTGTCAGCGACACTAGATTTGTTTTTGAGGCAGTCGTAAATTATAATGTTGTCCGCGTAGATGCCAACTTGGGAACCTATGGTGTCAGGAAGGTTGTTGATGAAAATAAGGAAAATGTGGGGCCAAGGATGGAGCCTTGGGGAACACCTGCGTCCGTGGGATAGGAACTGGAGGAGAATCCGTTTAGAACGACCTTCAATTCTTGGTTTGACAGGAATGATTGTATTAGATCAAACAGTCGATCAGTAATACCGTAACCCTGGAGCTTACGAAGAAGGCCGACATGTCAAACCCTATCAAACGCTTTGGAGATGTGTAGGGCCACGGTACGAGCCTCACCGTTATTTTGAAGTGCTTGGTAGACGGTTTCCGTGATGGCCGTAAGCACGTCAGCTGTAGAACGGGCGTAGCGGAAACCATATTGCTTGTCTGAGAGAAGGTCGTGTGCGGTAAGGTAGTTAACCACTTCTGCGTTGATGAGGGCTTCGAAGACTTTGCCGTAGAGGGGTAGGAGACTAATAGGACGGTAATTAGTGTGGTCAGAGGGGTTTCCAGAGTTCTTAAAGGCAGGAACAATGGATGAGGACTTCCAGCAGTCAGTAAAGCAGGATTCCTTGAGGCAGTAATTATACAGTTTAGAGACGGCGGGTGCTAGCTGAGGCGCGCATTTCTTCAAGACAATGGCTGGTATGCCATCTCCACCACTAGCTTTGTGGGGGTCTTTATTTATATATTTTCTATTCCATCTGTAGTGTGAAGAGAGCTAAATCAACATATGATAGTAGATGTATGAGTGAGTATTATCCTTACTCGTTTAAATAAGTTATACAAATAAAATATTTAAGAACATTTGGCCAAAACTGAGCAAACTGAACCGTTTAATTCTACATTTTATAGATCGCAGTTTTATTTGTTCTTGCCTTTCAAGCTTCGCATTTGTATTGAAAATAGGCTTTGTCTTCTATGTCTTTGTGATGTTATCTTCTGAGATATATTTCCATTTTCACTGTCATATTAAACACAGAACTTTTTGCATGAAAAGATATTGAGCATAATGCGCTTTATACATGACCAGGTATAAGCAATGACTCATAGGTAAACATAGAATGTCTAAAAATATAAAGGATCTATTCTTAAGACATTTGTATGCTTATAGATTCTTTTTATAGATGGTATTTATCAATCCACCCACGAGGATCGAATGTGGCACAAGGCCTTTTTAATGTGGGTATCTCCGAGCCCGTAGGCCCAGGCAAAAATAAATAACCATCCAAACCCGCCGAGGCGGGCCAGTTCCGTCAACCTCCCTTAACAAAACCCCTACCCTTCGGCGGAGCTTCGTCCGGGTTCCTCTCTGCAAGCAGAGAGTTTGACAGACACCCGACCCGGCAGCTTACAAAACGCAGATATTACACTTTGATCCTAGCCACCGGGCCGAGTGGGTATTCTTTTTAGAGATACAAATATTTAAGTAAATGCTCTATTTATAATAAACAGTATTAAACAACAATTACCGGTCTGAATGTCAGAGACATTTTCACAGAAAATATTCGTCCACCGACAGGATTCGAACCGGTATCCTATATGGAACCGTCATTTAGCTAGACGTGCCTTTACCGATTTGGCCACAGAGTCGCGTTCGGTTAGCAATGTCGAATTTACTGTATTTAAACTTCAATCTTCTATGAATCTCTCACGTACATTCCTATCTGCTCATGACGTATCAAATGTAAACAAATGAAATTACACATTATGAAATGGACAAAGCCCCAAAATTATTTTATTATATTTTATTTTAAGACAATTTTTTATGTTTATACATTGTTTTTATATATACAAATATTTAAATAAATGCTCTGTTTATAATCAACAGTATTAAAAAACATTTGCCGGCGTGAATATCCGAGAAATATTCACAGAAAATATTCGTCCTCCGACAGGATTCGTAACTTTATTCTAGAAAAAGAATGTATAAAGATAAAAATGTCTTAAAATAATTGTCGAACTTTGTCCATTTCATACTGTATAAATGATCTAATTAATTAAACGGTACATTTACTTCTATTTTATTTGGGAATTTTTATCTCTGCTTTATTGAATCTCAATATATTGTTTCTAGACTTGTTTCATGGCGTTTCTTTATTAAAACTTTCTAATAATTGCCGTCATTTTTACTCTACACTGCTAAATATATAAAGAACAAAAATCGATTATATGTTTGTCCGCTTATGAAAACCAGGTGCTGTAATCTTGCATGCGTGGTTCGTGTAAGGGATAATCGCTTGAAATATTTAATCGTAGGACCAAATTCATATTCCCGATAGGTTGGTTTTATTGAATTTGGCGCAAATACCATAGGAAAATGTATAAATCCATCTCTTTTCCCCAAGCTGTGTGTTACTTAGTAAGAATTGTGTTATAAAATCTTTATTATCCTAAAAAAAAATCTTACAATCTAAAAATATTTTCTGTCTTTAAATGATGTGAAAATTGCTTAAAAACAGTAAAGAAACGAAACAAACAGTCAAAGTCCTTAAATCATTTTGCAAAATGGAAATATTGTAATTGATAGCTTTACTTATATCTTGTTTATTATCAATTCACATATTGCATTTTAATAATGTTAAATGAGTAAATCAAGCAATCAGTAGAAATTAATATTCAACAGGATTGCCAAAATATTGTACCCCTTAATCGAAATCACTCCTGTTTTATGTCTTTTCTTCGTCTGTATTTGTCGTGTCGGGGAATAAATGAACTCATTTGTTAGGAATGATAGTTGGGTGCTACTGAAAATAACATTTTTCCGTGACTTCTGTGACCATGATCAGCGTCTCTTGAGCAGACAGTTCCGGTTCAGTTTTTCCTAGGCTACTCAGAATTAAGTTAATTTCTATTACCGATGTAATCCATAGATAATAATGACTGCGGAATATTCAGTAGCAAGTGGTAAATTTTTCGAAATCAATCTTTCTCAAGGAATTATTCTTTACAACAAGCAATTCAGTATGACTAAAACTATTGAAAATATATTGAAGCGTTCAGCTTTGGATTTGTTAAATGTTACGTATTTGGACGCACTAAACCACCTGGGATTTTGTTTTCAGCAAAATTAAATAAGGCTATTTTATTAGCTTAGGAAACTGTATTCCGCACGGGAAAAGGAATTTGCTAAGTTCGTATTTCAGATGGGGTTGCTTGATTTTACCTCACAATTTATAGAAAACAATGAATTCATCTCTCGGAACAAATCCAAAACTCACTTCCAGTCTTGATAGATTTCCCAAAATTTTAAGCAGCCATTTGTGGAGTTATATATTTTACCCCATGCAACAATTTTCTCAGAGACAACGTCCCCAACTTCTCAACATTCTCATGTTTTTTCCATGGAAAAATGTCAGGCTATGACCATTATCTTTTTCCTCCGGTTCTCGCATCCACTGTGATGAATTCTATTTTCTCCGTATTGCAACTATAAGGGGGAACATCCATGTCGACAGCATTTTCCAAAACTGAGCTCGCTTGGATGTTTCCCCAAACGATAAAAAACAATAATCGTATAAAGATTCTATCGTAACATATCCACTGCATTCACAGAATCCTAACTTGCAAATTCCCGCTATTACACAGTTTTATCGCGCACCACATTCAGTAACCTGCACTGCAAGCGAATCTCGAGTCTTGCTTTGGGGGAGGGGGGCACTACTAAAATATATACACACAAATACTGGGTTCTATAATCGTTCAAGACACTCCAACAAATCGACTGTATAATAAAAATTAACACAACTGAAAATACAAGAAAATTCTTGCAAAATAAATGTAACACATCTAAATAATATATATATATATATATATATATATATATATATATATATATATATATATATAACATGATTAACCTCTTTCAAATATATTTCAATTGGGTACTCTTGAGAGAGAGCCTAATTCTACAAACGGCAGCCTCATACGCTTAAACGTAAATCTCTTCAGTAAATACGAGCACTTTGACTGATTGGCATTTGTTCACATTCTTAAAAACAATACGCTAGAATTATCAGTTTCTCTCTACCGAGTGATGATGGCTTAGTGGTAAATCTCCGACTGACACCATATCGGTTGGTTTTCCTTCCTGGCTTGAGGTTTTTGGACCTTGCACTGAAGAGCTGTGATAAATAAAAACACTAATTTCATGGTAATTGTTCAGATGAGCTCTTCATTATGGAACCTAAACTTTTTTTAAAATTAAAGCTCGATAGAAGCATGAGGTAACCGCAAATTCTATGATAACGGTTTCTTTTCTCGCACATCTCACTTGTGAAAATTCCTTCTGGCTTCTTGCTTTCCAGCTAACTTTAATCTGCAAAATCATTAAATACAATGCCAATCCCTATCTCCATTTCTTCTGATTATTCTTTTCTCTTCCAGATCATTATTAATGTTTCTGTTTCAAAATTCTGTAACTCCTTGTGTCTTAGTGGATTTAATCCCTTTCTAATGAAATAAGTACCACCATGAACTTTTAAAGTCTTCATTTACAATACACATATATATATATATATATATATATATATATATATATATATATATATATATATATATATATATATATAGTATATTTGTGGTTTAATATGGGTGCCAAATTCTTAATTATTAAACAGTGAGCATTACGTCTATCGACCTGAGCATTCGTGAAATCTTAATCAAAACACGTCCCCGTTTGTATCTGAAATCGACTTTTATTCCAATGGGATTATTATTCAGCCATGACGAACATTACAGCAAGCAAAGTTTCTGCTTTCCATTATTAAAGAAAGGGCATCCTCTTCACTCATGTTTGCTCACTTTCGTATCCGAATCAAATCAATTGTCAATGAATTTAATGGATTTTATTTACAATGTTCGGACTGTTGTTCTCATCTTTATTGTCATATTCACGACATTTGTGGGATGAGGTTGAAATGATAGACAGAGAACATCACTGGAAAATACGAAAACTTAAGGAATTAGCACATATGCTAGGCCACTAAAAATATTCCTAATCCGGTCATGTATAGAAATGAATACAATATAGGACTCAGTACAACGGAGTGCAAAAGAAAAGCAATAATAACAACAAAATTGTAATATGAACTGTGGTAAAAAAATGATTACTGCTAATTTTACTAATATTAATTTTATAAATCCATAAAATTCATACACTAATGGCCCAGTGGATAAACCTGTTGGTTTGATCCATTGATAAAAACTAATACATTTACCTATATTTCTCATATAAGGTGTAATTATTTACCCTTTTTACATTGTTCTCATCTTTATTGCCATGTTCACGACATTTCAAACGTTGCGTGCTCGAGAACAATGAATTAATGAACTTAATTTTATTCAAATTCAAGGACACAATGCCCAGTGGTTAAAAGCGTTGTTTGGATCCAATGAACTGACTCAAAATGTTGTGGATTCAACAAAAACTTGTAATAGTTGAATTAAAGGGATAAACTGAGACATCCGGAAGACCCATGTCACGTCGATTTAGAACAATCTATGACTATGGATAAAATTTAGGGTTCAGTTCGAAATTCTAATCACCTGAAGAAGTCCTGAGCATACAATGGTCTAAACGTCGTTGATATGGCAATAAAAATGAGAGCAGTCAGAAAAATGTAAATAATCAGAATAGCTCATCTCAGAAATATAGACAGTTAATGGATTTTAATTTGAAACCAAGTTTTGTTATTATTTAAAACGCTATTATGGTAGATACATCGTATTTGAAATATACCTCCCATTTTTTATTTATTAGACAGTATGCCTTACGTCCATTGTCCAGCGCATTCTATTAATCTTTAAAGAAATTATTAATCTACAACGTCCTTATACAGAACGTATGTTTGTGAATGAATATTAAAATTTGGAAATATCAAAACCAAACCCATACGGAAATTGAAATATGTGTGATGTTCTTAAGATGAAAAATGTGTCACTGAAATTCGAAAGTGTATTGGAAAGATAAAGATGACTTTAAAATCTAAGCCAATGAAAACAGAACTGGGTTGATATATAGAAATGAATACTGAATAATTCCCCCAGAGATGAAAAGACAAAAAATTTAGTTCTTGAGAAGGTTGTTAAAAATACTAAGGACTGAACAAGTGAGTAACGTTTAAGCTTTAAGAAAAAATAGTAACAAAAACGTAGCTTATAATTTTATCAGAAACCGACAATTGAAAGCTCCAGAATACATCATGAGAAAGATCTTCTAGAATTTGACACTCACAGGGATATAGAAAGCAAGAGTGAACAAGTCTACATCATTAGTGTGTGTAAACAGATAGGAATATAGTGATTGCGTGCGATGAGAAAATGATAATACTTATTCAAAGTTATAAAAGTAGGATGTTGTGGGGAGACATGGTAAGAATAGTCTTGAAGGAACGTGGTACAGGGAAGAAGTGGATTGTTTTCCATGGCACAAATAAGTTTTTTTACATTCTTATCGAAGTATCCAGACATTGATTTTTACAAAATTATTTGTTACTACAGCGGTAATATATATTTTTTAAAGAGATGGGCTTTCTTCTAAGTATTTCTATTTTATCAAATAAACATACGATATGAGTCTTAATCAGAAGCCATTCTAGAAAATACAATGAATAACATAATACGTAAATTTTATCTTCACAAATACCTCGAGGCATAAAGATAGGATTTAATAGTTTGTGAAATGAAACAGGTTATCTGTCGCATCACAAACATGACGGTAATTTCAAACATACAGTTATGGTAAAACTTATTACATGCAGACTTTCACTTACAAATATTACATTTTTTTAACTTCCAGAGATTCAAAGAAACCTGTAAAATATTAGGCTGTAAATACGATAATAAAAACAAGTTTTAACCCACGCAGATCTGGCAAACGGTCGCCCCATAAAACGTGTACAATGAGTGCGGAAAATTCAATAAAATTAAATAAGTGCCAATGGAGAAAAGATAAAAAAAAAATGATATTCATGAGAGAAGCTAATTTACAAATATTTATAAAGTAGTTTTATATCTATCGAAAAGTTGAATTAAATCTTATCTGAAGTAATATATATATATATATGAATGAAGAAAAATATAGGGAAAAAACAAACAAAAATCCTAATATGCAATTAATGCTGTTTTAATGTTAATATAATGTCAACGTCGGACGTTTCGGTCTAGTAGACCATCTTCAGGACAAATTCATAAAACATAATTAACATTAGACATATTTAATTCAACATGAAAAGACGATGGACATAAGAGTAAAACTAATCAAAACAGATAACTGAAATCATTCAAGATCAGCGTTACGTCTCAATATGATCACGTCGGCGTCCGGTGGGCGATGTTGTGAAAACGTATTCCTAAAATAGAGTATTTTGAATGAAAAATGAAAAGAATTGACATTATTTGACATTAAAACATTAACATTATATTAACATTAAAACAACATAATTGTATATTAGGATTTTTGTTTGTTTTTTCCCTATATTTTTCTTCATACAGTCGGATCTATATCCATATATTTGCTCACACACACACACACACATATACATATATATATATATATATATATATATATATATATATATATATATATATATATATATATATATTGTTATCTCGACTATATGAATTTTATTAGAATGGCAAGTAGGTTTCAGCAATATACGTTTGAATTATTTAGATGTAAGCGTAAGTTATATTCATAGTTTATTTTCATGCACTTCTCGCCTGTGGAAGCCTGTTCTAGTTCCCTGCTTTCCTATCATGTGCAATCATTAAATCCTTTCCCAATCGCGACCTTACATCTTCCTGACCCCTGCTGTATTATTTTCCTTTCAACTCACTAAAATAATCTTATTCTATTTCACTCCCAGTAACTTCTTGCGTTTTAGCAGAATTATCACCTTGCCCAGAGTGAAATGATTAAAAATAGAATATCAGTGCCAACAAACATGGCCTTATTAGATAAATAAGTAACAACAGAAGTATTATACATACCGACACGATTTAAGTTGACTTACCCTCTTGTAAATGATACCAAATAATTAGATTTAAGCATTTTTATAGTAACATTCCATGACATTTCTCTATCAATGGCGTTTATGAGAGTCTAATATATATATATATATATATATATATATATATATATATATATATATATATATATATATATATATATATATATATATATATATATATATATATATATATATATATATATATATATATATATATATATATATATATTATTTTAATTGTTTTAGAAGAGTATCTCTTCTTCTTGACTTAAATAAAATATCAACTCATTCTTTATCTATCCATCCTGGGTATGACGATAAACTAAATCCAGCAGCAGGTCCTCTCTGATTGAGAAGTTTTGTGCAGCGGAAAAACACCTTGTAATTGTTGCTGACCCGAAATGGTGGCACGTGTTAGAGTCCCAGTTATGGGTCTATATTTAACACCCACAAAATGGCGTCCAAACAAAGTTAATGTATATTATTTATAGTAAACTTACCAGCAATATATTTTCATAGTAATACAATTATCAGCAATACATTTATGTAAAAAAAAAAAAAAAACAAACAAAAAAAAACAATATACTAGCAATGCACATTTGGGAAAAAATATCAATATATTATTAGGGAAAATAACAAGCAATGCATTATTTAAATTGTATTTTTGTAAAAGATATTACTAAAGCTCACAAAAAAAAAAAACAAAAAAAAATTAAATTTCGGCATTAAGTGACCCACAATGAGTTGATATGCCACTAAACAAATAAACAAACTCTATCTTTAGAAAGAGTCATATGGACTTTATTTTTATTTACAAGTAGCAAGTTTCAAACTATGCTTACTTCGGCTAAAAATGGATATCATCAATGATACTCAGTAACAATCTTGATATTTGGAAGTAAAATCAATAACTAAAATAAAATGTTTTTATTGAAAACCAACCTACACACATTTCGACATAAAATCAACCGCTGCTCACATGATTGTAATCATAAGATTTGATGTATTCGATAAATAACCTGATCTCGTCTGGAAGTGAGTCAACTGTAAAATATACGGTTAAAATTCCGGTGTATAATAATGAAAGTTAAACAGGAAATCATGTGGAAACTATAAAAGCTAACAATGGGTAAATTAAGTATTAGAAAATAAAAGGCTGAGCTTAGACACAAATAATTATTGATAGGGCTTAGTAGAGTAATGAACACACTAGTGATGGACTGTATTTTCCTTCACTATTTTTAATGTGTCCTTGTTTGTTTAGTCTAATATCTAAGTTAGCTTAATAAATTTATATATTTTACCAAATTTTACCAACATAAAAATAATTACAATCAAATCCCAAACTGTTATCGATATGATCAGAACCAACATTATCCATATATATATATATATATATATATATATATATTTAAGGTTGGTGCAAAAATAATGTCGTTTTCTCACATAAAGTTGAACGTCGAAAAAAGACATTGTTTTTGCGCCAACCTAATATATATATATATATATATATATATATATATATATATATATATATATATAATAATTATAATAATATTTTTTGTTTAAAAATATGATTCCTTCGCTACATAAGAGTTCTCATGTTTCAAAAACGTGGGCCGAAATCATCCAAATAATTAATAAAATTAAGTTGCATTGAGGTGTTTAGTCACGTTTCATCTTCAAGCGAAATTTTAGGAATAAGCTATCTCTCGGTTTACGTGTATTTTTACAGAATTTGTTATTGTGGGAGTGGCTATACTATTTTCCTTCTTTAAGTGGTCAGGGAGTTAATTCTTATCAGTAGATTCATCTTCCTCTGAGAGGTTTTGCTAAGGTTGGGTAGGGTATCTATTTCAAGGCTAATGTTTACGGTCATCCTTTAGTTGGTTCCCAGTGAAGGATATTTTTATGGCGCGCCTACAGTCGTTCTGTGTCTGGAGAATTTTCTTTTATTCTTGTCTAGCTGATTATCTATTTATTTATTTGTTTATTTAAGTGGGTGTTTAATATACAGATCGCTTTGCATTGAATTTCGGTTTGTTTTTTTAGTTTTTTTGACGACGACAAAAAGGGGTTTTTCCTATTTAAGGGTTTGGCTGAGCTTTTTAGAATTTTACTTAGCTATGTTTTTTTTTTTTTTTTTATGCTAATTATCTAATGCGAAAGTCTGTTGATGTCGGCAAAAAACCGTTAACTCCTGCCTATGGTTTAATAATTTTTCATTATTTAGGAATTTAATGATGTGTAGTTTTTCCTGTAAGCATAAGAGGCATGGGTCATCCCAGGTTCTACAGGTTCTTGCTCTATTTACTATTTTCCATTTTACTTTTGGTGTTTTATTCGTTTCCTTTAGATGCCAGAAATATTGGGATAGAAATGTCTGATTTCTATTTTGAATATTGTTGAAAGAGCTCTTGTGTTGTCTCCATCTAATTTTAAAATTATTCTTTGTTGATCCTATGTATATCCTATCAGTGTTAGGGCTCTCAATGGATGAGATAGTGCATTGGTATACCACGGATTTTGTGAGGCATTTATTTTCCAATGGGCAGTTTTTAGGGTTTCTACAATCGCATAATTTTTCGTTATTTTTATCTAGTTTTAGTTTATGTGTTTTATTACTGTTTTGGTATGCGTGTTTTTCTAGGATTTTCTTATTGTGTCTTTTTATGATTCTTTCTATATTTTCAGTGCAGCTGTAACTCAGTTTCAATGTGTTTTTGTTAAAGATGTTGCTAAGTTTGCTATTAGTGGGAAAGTGCTTTTCAATTAAAGCTAGGAACTTATGGCCTAGTTTGGTGCTGACCATTTGGTTGTACGGTGGGGTATACCAGATGATTTTTCTTTTCCTGTTTCTCTTATTATTGGTACTAACGTTTCTATAGGTTATGTCAAAGTTTTTGTATCCGCTGTTTTTCAGGGCTGTGTTGTAAAAACTACTGTGCTGTTGGAATATTTCTTTATTTGATAAGTTCATACTTATTCTTTTCTCTATTGATGTGGGTATATGCTTAATTATAGATGGGGGGTGGTTTGACTTAGGATGTACGTACAAGGGATTAGTGTTAGGTTTTCTGTAAGGTAGGTGAACGTTGTTAGTTAAGTCTAGGGTTACGTCTAGGAAGTTTACTTTTTTTAATTTAGTGTTGACTATTGTTTTTAAATTTAGTTTCCCGAATTCATTGTAAATTGCCTTTCTAATTTTCTCTGTTTTAAAGCTTGTGGAGCTCCTCACTACCATGAGCCCGTCATCTCTGTACAGCCCGATGTCCCCCACGTCCAGTTCACGGTGGGCGGTTAGGTTGTACAGTATAGATAGACCGACAAGGTCCGAAGATTCTGCAGAGTCTAGAGATCCCATGGTAATGTCAAAGTTGTCATTGGTGTTTTTTATCAACTGGTCCCCATTATGGATGAGGACAGATTTCTTTGCATTGAGAATAATGTTTGTTTCTTCTTCAGTTAAGTCTGTATATACCGTAGCAAACTCCAGGGCAGTCGTGAAGAGGTCTTTTGATATTGACTGGTAGTAATCGACAATATCGAACTGGATTAGGGTGCAATCGGGCTTATTTTCGATGTTGGTAAACCAGTTTATGACTTCTTTGGTGTTAATCCAGAGTGTTAATCCAGATAATTTAAGTTAATCCAGTTAATTTGGATTAACACTCTGGATTAACACCAAAGAAGTCATAAACTGGTTTACCAACATCGAAAATAAGCCCGATTGCACCCTAATCCAGTTCGATATTGTCGATTACTACCAGTCAATATCAAAAGACCTCTTCACGACTGCCCTGGAGTTTGCTACGGTATATACAGACTTAACTGAAGAAGAAACAAACATTATTCTCAATGCAAAGAAATCTGTCCTCATCCATAATGGGGACCAGTGGATAAAAAACACCAATGACAACTTTGACATTACCATGGGATCTCTAGACTCTGCGTAATCTTCGGACCTTGTCGGTCTATTTATACTGTACAACCTAACCGCCCACCGTGAACTGGGCGTGGGGGACATCGGGCTGTACAGAGATGACGGGCTCATGGTAGTGAGGAGCTCCACAAGCTTTAAAACAGAGAAAATTAGAAAGGCAATTTACAATGAATTCGGGAAACTAAATTTAAAAACAATAGTCAACACTAAATTAAAAAAAGTAAACTTCCTAGACGTAACCCTAGACTTAACTAACAACGTTCACCTACCTTACAGAAAACCTAACACTAATCCCTTGTACGTACATCCTAAGTCAAACCACCCCCCATCTATAATTAAGCATATACCCACATCAATAGAGAAAAGAATAAGTATGAACTCAGCAAATAAAGAAATATTCCAACAGCACAGTAGTTTTTACAACACAGCCCTGAAAAACAGCGGATACAAAAACTTTGACATAACCTATAGAAACGTTAGTACCAATAATAAGAGAAACAGGAAAAGAAAGATCATCTGGTATACCCCACCGTACAACCAAATGGTCAGCACCAAACTAGGCCATAAGTTCCTAGCTTTAATTGAAAAGCACTTTCCCACTAATAGCAAACTTAGCAACATCTTTAACAAAAACACATTGAAACTGAGTTACAGCTGCACTGAAAATATAGAAAGAATCATAAAAAGACACAATAAGAAAATCCTAGAAAAACACGCATACCAAAACAGTAATAAAACACATAAACTAAAACTAGATAAAAATAACGAAAAATTATGCGATTGTAGAAACCCTAAAAACTGCCCGTTGGAAAATAAATGCCTCACAAAATCCGTGGTATACCAATGCACTATCTCATCCATTGAGAGCCCTAACACTGATAGGATATACATAGGATCAACAAAGAATAATTTTAAAATTAGATGGAGACAACACAAGAGCTCTTTCAACAATATTCAAAATAGAAATCAGACATTTCTATCCCAATATTTCTGGCATCTAAAGGAAACGAATAAAACACCAAAAGTAAAATGGAAAATAGTAAATAGAGCAAGAACCTGTAGAACCTGGGATGACCCATGCCTCTTATGCTTACAGGAAAAACTACACATCATTAAATTCCTAAATAATGAAAAATTATTAAACCATAGGCAGGAGTTAACGGTTTTTTACCGACATCAACAGACTTTCGCATTAGATAATTAGCATAAAAAAAAAAAAACATAGCTAAGTAAAATTCTAAAAAGCTCAGCCAAACCCTTAAATAGGAAAAACCCCTTTTTGTCGTCGTCAAAAAAACTAAAAAAACAAACCGAAATTCAATGCAAAGCGATCTGTATATTAAACACCCACTTAAATAAACAAATAAATAAATAGATAATCAGCTAGACAAGAATAAAAGAAAATTCTCCAGACACAGAACGACTGTAGGCGCGCCATAAAAATATCCTTCACTGGGAACCAACTAAAGGATGACCGTAAACATTAGCCTTGAAATAGATACCCTACCCAACCTTAGCAAAACCTCTCAGAGGATGATGAATCTACTGATAAGAATTAACTCCCTGACCACTTAAAGAAGGAAAATAGTATAGCCACTCCCACAATAACAAATTCTGTAAAAATACACGTAAACCGAGAGATAGCTTATTCCTAAAATTTCGCTTGAAGATGAAACGTGACTAAACACCTCAATCCAACTTAATTTTATTAATTATTTGGATGATTTCGGCCCACGTTTTTGAAACATGAGAACTCTTATGTAGCGAAGGAATCATATTTTTAAACAAAAAATATTATTATAATATAAGCTCTACTTATGTATGGAGCACTGTCTTTTAAAAATAAAAACAAAAATACTAAGGAACCCCGGATTATGCACCCAACGTGTTCTTTTCTATTTTCTGCATACCTGCACAAGGATATATATATATATATATATATATATATATATAACTATTTATCCCAAAATATCTTATAAACAGAAATATATCAAATAAATTAGGCATACACCAATTGGATATAATTTTATTATACTGTTATGGACCAGTTTAGATCCGTTTTTTTTTATTTTATAAAAAATAAAAATAAAATGATATCCAAATTTTGGACAGTTTTTGTCTTTATTTCCTCCCGAAACTAAAGCCATTATACGAAACCTAGAACGGCTCATGATGAAACATAATAGGCATTCGATGTCTTCCGTCCTGGGTAAGACGATAAACTAGATCCATGTCATGGGTAGAACGATAAACTGCATCCGACACAAGGCCTCTGATCAGGTTTTAAAGAGTGCGGAACAACCTCTTAATTTCTGGTGTTCCCAGGTCATCCCTGACCCGGGGTTGCTCACCTGTCAGGGTACATGCTATGGGCAAACAGTTTAAACTCAAACTGGGATCAAAATACTATGAAAGCGTAAAAATATATATCCGGAAAGCTCAATGTAAAATTCAGAGCAGATATGTTTGAATAAAACAGACCACGTTAAGGTTCCATGTAATAAATTATTTCACCATAACCCATTCGTAGATTGTTTAAACATTTAGATACAGAAAAAACTTTAACCTCCCAAACATGCCCGTTAAAGTAACGCGAATTAACAGCGTCTAAAAAATTTGAAAGAAAAACTGTCCTCGTGAAAGTAGTGTGGCTTCTTCCTTTAAAGTCGGTCTCCACCCCTCCACTCCTTAGCCATCTATATCTTGAGACTAGACACAATAAATTCGAACAACATCTAGCCGACACATTGGAGTTAAAAATTAAAAATAAGAATTTGAAATGCTACATATGACACATTCATATCCTCTTCCCACCTCACTTCCTCACTTCGTTAATTTTACGTATACTTGATGAGGTCCGTCAAAAATGTGTGAATTTCTTTTCATTTTTCATTTTTCATTTCAATTTTTGGAAGTAAAGTCTGATGATCCAGAGCCCTGTTAAAGGGGTTATGGTGAAATAATTTATTACATGGAACCTTAACGTGGTCTGTTTTTATTCAAAAAAAAAAAAATATATATATATATATATTACCAGTAATAAAAATCTTGACGAGATTAATTACCCATAGAGGTTGATATGCCGTAAAACAAACCAAACCAAACCAAAAAATTCGTTGTCTGTTATATTTAAGAATATATTCTTGAAGGTTAAACATGAACTTATGTGGAAACTATAAAACAATAAGAATTATTAAATTAAGTATTTGAAACAAAAGCTGAGCGGAGACACAAATGAATATTGATAGGGCCTGGTTAAGTAGTGTGTAGAGTGTTAGAAGTTCAAATGACTTGCTGCCACTTAGTATTCAGGGATAAAAACTTGGTATGCTGTTTGAACATGAAAACGTAAGAAATATAATAAATATAGAATAGAGACATAATTCAAAACGTCAATAGTAATTACGAATATATATATTTCGCAATGTTGCAATAGGAATGCATTAACTCGGCTTTCATGACAGCCAAAAGCGTTCAGTGAAGGTCAGACGAAGCAAATTTCCGCTGGTGAAACGCTGAGAAAAGTAAGAAAACGTTGCTTTTGGCCCTGTAGGCATTCCTGCGGACGAAGCCAAAAACCAATTGGTATTTTACCCTAGGTTAAAAAAAAAATATAATGGCTATAAATGCAAATGTGCAGGCATCGGCGTTTTTATTAATACTGCTTTTAAATAAAAGCATTATTATAAAAATACGGCTGATAAAATAAGGAAAACTGCATATGTATGTCTGTTTATTAAAGAAAAAGAAAAAAATGGATCTAAACTGGTCTATATTTATATACTAGTCAACGTACACACAAATACAGAGAATATGTAAACAAAAATCCTCATTTTATTTACTGATATGTACATTCAAGTCATAAACAGATCCTTTTTCTTTATTATCAGCGTAGTTTCTTGACTACGAATAGACGTAAACGTTATTTCTCTTTGCCTTCTCCAAGGCTTACATTTCACCTCGGTTGTATACGAGTCAAAAGATAGTGAGTTTATTTATCCCATCGGTTTTCAAAATCCTAGATAGGAAATAAAGAAACCTGAATAGTTCATAATTTGAACGTGCCACGCCAGCGCCGATACATATTAGGCTAGACCCACGACTTTAATTACTTTTTCAGATATATCGATTAAAAGATACCAGTTTCGTTGGATGATATTTCCTGGTTTGACTTCTAAGTCTTCACCTGCAATACTCTTTTTTAATAATGCGCAAAAATATCTGTCTATATTTCCGACATGAGTTATTATGTACACTATTTACATTATTCGGACTATTTTCCTTATCTTTGCTGCCATATTTATTATAACGTTTCGGCCGTTGTACGCTGCAGCTTTTTCAGGTGGTTGGAATGTTGAACTGAACCCTTTATTTCGCTCACTGAGGTAGACTGTTCTAGTTCCACGTGCCATGCTTCTTCTGGATATCTCAGTTATGGATGCCAGTTATCAGTTATCTCCTGTTAATTTACCTCTGAAAGTTCTCCACTACCTTAACTCAAACTCTTTGGGTCATGTCACAGGATCTCACTAACGCATTTATCCACTGTGTCATGTGCCCTTAACGACATCTGTTAATGAATTTCTGGGTATTATAAACCTAATGTCGTCAGCAACCATTTTTACCAGTGCTCGTATTGCAATTTTTGCTGTAATCATACATGTTTTTATCAGAGCTCATATTGCAATTTTTTTTATAATTCTCGCTTTTCTCTGGCACACATATTGTATTCATTTCTGTGCTTGGTCGGCTCAGAAGACTTTTGTGTCCTAGCATATGTGCTGATTCCTTAAGTTTACGAATTTTCCAATGGTGTTCTTTGTCTATAATCTCAACCTGATCCCACATAGGCCGGTGATCTCCCTTCTCTATCCATATGTGGTCAGCCACGCCTGATTTTTCCACTTCCCCTCGTGTTACAGATTTCTGGTGTTCTTGAAGCCTTACCTTAAGGGGGCTGCCTGTCTCACTTTTATATTTCTTTCCGCAGCGGCACGGAATAGCGTACACGCAATCTTTAGTCATGTTCTCATCTTACCCCGGAGAAATATCTGCGAAGTGTCGTCAAGCTTTTGAAGGTTGTCCTGATGTCATATGGGCCGCAGATCCTTTGGATTTTCTCTGATAAACCCTTCACATAGTGAGCGAAAGAATGGCTTCTCCACTGCCAGAATGGGTTCTCCAGTTTGACATTCTAACAACCTGAAGAAGGACGGAGCGTACAAAGGCCGAATCGTTGTAATAAATATGGCGACAAAGATGAGGACAGTAGTCAGAATGATGTAAATAATGTAAATAATGTGTAAAACTTTATTCGCTAATTATCCATTATGCGTTTTGTTTGATAATTATATACTTGTGTCATCATTTAAAGAATGTAGATGATTATATTCCTCTGCAAATTCTTGACCTATTGTTCAATAGATTTTGAAAAAAATTGCCATCTTTTTTTTCCTCTTTTACCATCTATTTGCGCAATCATCTGAAGTGGTTTACACCTTATTTCTCCTACTTCTCATGTCTTCAAGTTCATATTCAGTGTGAGTTAACATTTCCATGCTTTCATTACACATTATACGTCACAGTAATACATTTTGTCTCACTTTTTCATTAGAATTAAATGCTTTCTTTCCTTAAGACCTTTTCATTCAATACATATTTTCTTAATGGGATTAGTAGTGTTTTTTTTTTGTTAGAAACAAATACCTTGCACTCTCATTAGGTGTTTTTTTATCATTTGTAAAGAAGTTTACCCTTATGCAATACAGGATATTCTTTGATACACTTAACAATTATTCTAATTTACTGTCCATATGAAGTTATTACTCAAATCTATGGTTAATGTCTGTTTCTACAAAGGCATAAGTGATCCTGGATCGCGTAAATATATATTTGGATACACCATCTGCATCGAAGTGTTCCCTGTTAGCAGCGGGACAGCTTTGCCTGTCTATATTCTGGCCTCTCTGCAAACGGCCAATAACCGAGTCTCTGTAAGATGCATTATGCCAATAACTGCCTATTACCTTTGCGACTGCTACGAGAGTAATTAGTTTGGTGTTTCTCCCAACCTCAACAAATTTATGCCGTACATATGTGAAATTTGGTTTGAACATTTATTTCTAATGTTGAACGATTAATTTGGACATAAAGCAATGCTTGAATTACATTGAGGAAATTTCAACATGTTTTATTAATTATTGGATTTATTATAATATCTGCTGCCTGAAAATATTACGCGGAATAGACTAATATTATTTTAGGCCTCTAAAATCTAAAAGAAAAAAAAAAGAAAATTTTATTTTTGTCCAAAATATAGAGGCTGGTTCAAAAGTCTTGTCACCTTTATATAATATATTTCTATTTTTAATGGCTGATATGTGCTCCTACTGGAAGAGGTATGATCTAGCAAATGCTGAAAAAACAAAGAAAATATCAAAGTTATACCATGAGAGCATGTCCTCATTGAAAATACCAAAGGAGCACGTTGATTTTTATGTGATTTGCATAATAACTTCAGATGAACATTAATTTCCTTCGCTCTTCTTAATTTGCCAATAGTAGTTCACTAAATTTAACCAATCTTAACAACATCAAAATAATTAAAAGCCCATCACAAAGTATTCTGTATATGATCCAAACCAGATATATCCATGAAAATAATAATTCTGGAACATTATATATGTAAAACAAAATCTTCCAGAACTGCTCTTCACAATACCTTGAGGGAATTTACAGAAAAAAGTATCTATTAACATAAAAGTGACTTATAAACAAAAATATAACAAACACATTAGTAAAACAGGCGTAAATTCAACCACAGCTTTGATCTAAAAATGCCACACTTAATTGAAAGTATCATATCTACACGGAAGATTTAATGAGAATGCTGCTATCGAATTCTATCAAAATATAAATCTGCTCATCAGATATATTCAAATATGCTCATTACTGGAAAGAAATTACTACTTTCTCAAGCAAACGTACATGATTATAACAATGATAAAAACGAAATGAACACGGTTAAAATCGCAACTACAATTTATTTAAAATATATAACATAAATTAATTCCAAACTAAAATAATTCATATATTAAGTGATATAAAACTATTTCAAGAAAATCCTTTACCCACTTTCAATTATTAGACATTAAATTATATGACTTAATGTCCTCCATAAGCTAACTAGATTTTCAATAATCCTGTTGAATATTCATGTACGATTCTACAATTTAAACACTTTGCAAAAGTAACAGCATTTTTTCTCATATGTATAAATACTTCTTATATTCACCTTGATCAAGTCCTCGAGACACAACGACTCAGCTAAGTTTTCCTTTTGTCATTGTTCACACACACACACACACACGTATATATGAATTTTTTGCAAAATTTATGCAATCAACTAAGAGATCTCTGAAAAAAAATAATAAAAGTCAATAATTTCAAACTTAATAAAAGTTACTCCCTTTTTACATCACATGTTTTGGAATCATTTCATAGTATCAGATGAGTCTTTCCAAAAATTGTCACCATCTGACATTGATAGTCTATCAGTATCTTTTTAATTATATGTTTTGAGATTATACCTAGCTGAGATTTAGTGGGATTAATTAATTTAGATTGAGCATTATTCGAGAAGTTGGGTTTAGAGTCTTTAAATAAAATATAGGCAACTTTCCCCATTCTATCAACAGTATTAAGATCATAGCTAAATCGTCCGTCACATTATCTATCTCAAACATCCTATTATTATGTCTATCTTTTCTATAAATAGCCGTAATTATTAAATTTTGTATAATTATTTTCTAGTAGTCAAGGCATTCGCTCTTATAATTACGAGTGCATGAGTTTATGCTTAGTTTCTTTTTATATGGGATGTAGTGAATGTCTAATTATTGGTGTCTATCTATATATCAAGGAAAGAAATTTTATTATTATTAAGTTCATATGTGATTTAAAGAGTTTTTTGAAATCTTGTTTTATTTCACCAACTTGTTCTTACTAAGATGAGGTTACTGTTTACATATATTATGTAAATGGATGTGTTTTTTTTGTTAATTATTAAATATATTACTTTCAAGTTTAACCATATAAAAGTTACTAAAAACACTGACCGGGGATTGAACCTGCGGAAACAGCATCACGTTGAACATATATAGTGTTTGTGTGGTCTAATAATGAAACTTCCGTTATATATTGCGCTTATTTTTTTAATTGCGGGCTACATGTATTATTGTATATATAGTTTATAATTATGCCGATCGTTTCTCTTACTGGGATATCGGTGAATAGATTTTCAACATCAAGTGAGGCTATGTTTTCATTATCAGGTTTTTGTGTTTACGGTTTGGATTAATTCAAGAGTTGATTTGATGCTGTATTTTGTGAGGATACATGGTATAATAAGTTGGTTAATTATTTTAGTTATTTGATAACCAGGAGTAGAGATTCTGGGATATAATAGGGCGAAGAGGAATGTTTGTTTTTTGTGGTTTTACGGTTCCATAAATAAAACCTTGTTTAGCACAATCACTGAAACACAAGAATTTGTTTCCATATGTGTATAAATATATAGAATAATATGTCGATGATAACATTTGAATAATAATAATAATAATAATAATAATAATAATAATAATAATAATAATAATAAAAAGTGTCTCCTGATTGATATGGCAGTCCCTGCGGACTGCAATGTATCTTTGAAGATATTCAAAAAGCTGTCAAAAGAGAAGGACCTTGAAATAGAAATCTAAAAATGTGGTACATGGGAACATCAACAATCCCTGTTGTAGTTGGAGACTTAGGGTTTGTTGGAGAAGATTCCAGGAGATTAATTGAAGGGATTCCTGGAAGTCCATGCCTCCATAAAAAAATTGTTCTGAAAAGTACAGCACACACTTTACGAAGGGCTTTATCGATGTAATTTTTTGCCAGTGGAAAGTGTCATGATGGCATTTCTAAAATTATGTCCCTGGGAGAGACCCGCAAAGAAATGTGGAAACGCCAGAAGTCAAAGGAAATAAAAGTAATAATAATAATAATAATAATAATAATAATAATAATAATAATAATAATAATAATAATATAACTGTAGTAGAAGAAGTAATAATAAAAGTATTAGTACTTGATATTATTATAACCATAAACAATTAAAAATTGTAGAAAGTTCCACGATTAGTATATAGAAATAAATGTTTAAGATTATTAGATTTTATCAAATCTAGCTTCTTTCAACAATTGGGTTACATTGGATGAATTGATTTATTGAGTAAGTCTTTAAGAATTTTACTTGTTAATATTGTGTTTGTATTAGATTTAAACCTTTACAATTTAATAGATTATAATACATTTTGTATTTTTTTGACATGCAGTACACATTTAAGGTTCTTTATTATAAGGGGATGATATTGTGTAATTGAAGCCGCCCCTCACCAAACTTATTTTCTCTAAATTGGTTTTTCCTCTCCTATGATGAGGATCATGCTATACACTTTTCTCGTTTGGTATGGAGCTACAATATTCGTGCCATTTATTCATGGTAGGTTTTAAATCATTATAGGGGAGTTTTTTGTGTTTGAGGGATTAATATTTAGTTGTTTCCTTTCCGCTGAAATCAATTCTACTATAACTTGTGTATAAAAATGTGGAATCCAGCATGTTATGATGTCTATTTATATTAGAGATATTCCATTACATTTAGCAATTTAGTAGATATTTTGTCTTTTTTTTCCTGTATTTCTTTCTATACCCTCTTGAATACGGACTTTGTACAAATGGTGAATTTATTGCTTTTTATTATTTTAGAAAATGATTCATTCTTCGTATGTAATAAGTTTGTTTTTACTTTTGGTATGTCTTGTTAGATCTGCTATTAATTTGAGTTATTAAATTAGCCAACATGATCTTTCAGCTTCGAAGATTATCTGTTCTTGTATTTCTTTATGCTTTTAATTTGATCTCTTTCATACATAGACCATATGGGTTCACTGAGCTTTCATTTTGACCAAACAGTACTATGCACTGTCGGTAGCGATTGCTATTGTATGTTGGAATTGATGGCATGATGGTTGTTTCGTGTCATATTGGGGTGCTATTTTTTGTCTTTTGGAGTTATTGGGAGCTCAGTTGCGTTTGTGTATATATTTTCTAAAGGGGAAACCTTAGAATGTAAGAGAGTGTGTCAAATACGGCACTATATTGCGTGTAGCTGTTTTAAATAAGACATCCACGCTTATCCGTATGTAAATCAGCCATAGTTCAACTTTGATTGACCTAGTGAGCTGTATAATTTAAATAATACTTTACATCAGCTCCCCAATCAGCGTCAGCTACTAATCTGATAGTAATATTAGGTTGGTGCAAAAAATAATGATGTAATAATGTCGTTTTTGACGTTAAAAAATACGTCAAAAAACATTATTACGTCATTATTTTTGCACCAACCTAATACTAATAGATGTATGCTTTGTTTTCATACATATTTTATATGAATTAAAATGTGTATCTTTTTCTGTCAAAGAGCATACGTTGAAGATATTATTGTTTAACTGTGGATAAATCAGTATTCTCTAGTTTTAATATCTGGACTTTATATATTTTCTTTTTTCTTAGCAGAAGTGTATGCACTTCGTTTTGAATTCATTCCATTTGATCATTTCCTTATTTTATTAAGACATCTTTGTAGCTTAAATTCTAAGTGTCTTTTCATCTATAGCAGACCAAAAAGTTATCAACATAAAGAAAGATTATTTTATTTCTGTAATAAATAATATAACTTACGTTATGATTTTTGTATTATTGTTCCTATTTCTTGTTCTTTTACGTTTAAAAATATGGAGCCTCTTGTACCACAAAGTTTCAATCATTTACAAATGTTAATAAATGGCGGCATTCTATCTTTCAAACGCACATATTTCAGCCATGTCACAATACCATACCAGCTTGTTGTATCATACACTCTCTCTAAGTAATTTTCCTGTTATATTTTGGTTGAAAGATTTCTCGTATTTAATTATTAAACCGAAACAGATTGCTCTTTTCTTATTGAAAACCTGATTGGTATTTAGTAATTTAGTTATTTGATACTGGGTACCAGCATAGTCTCTGGTTGATAGCTCTTCCAAATGTTTTGCAAATGCAACTGGTCACGGCAAGTTTGATGGATGGTCAGTAGGGTCTCTTGTAGATTTATTTAATCACATTAAATAATAGTAATCTATAGTGATACAACCTCATCATTGGTCTAAATATCATTATATATTTGTAGTAAGTAGCTTATAAACGTTTTGAGTAAGTGATTTAGACATTCGTAGTGTATAAAATATATTACAGCTATATGTTGAGAGTTGTCAATGCCAGTTTCAATACTAAGAACGGGGATGGGTGGTTGTAATTTTTTTATTTCTTGTTTTCAAGCTGATTGCCTTTTTTTTCATTTTGTTTGATTTTTTAGATGAATTTAGTAGAAAGTTCTCTGCCAGAAATTTAGCAAGATTCTTTTAGTGTCTTTTGATATTTCTGGTGAAGTGTTTTGAAAGCGTATTATAGTATTATCCTGATATTTTTTTAATAATGCTCGAAGCTGTTTTTATTTTGGTATTGGTTTTTAGCATACTAATGGAACTTTTTCATAGTATTTTGTTTGGATTCTTTGATTACTAATCTTACTTTAACACTACAGTGTTTTTTTTTTAGTTAAAATGATTTTCGTTTTCTTTTTGGTTTTAATTTCCTAAGTGCTGCATGGCGTGACTTGATGACTATTTTGACTTCTTTATTAAAACATGTCTTATCGTGTTGTTTTATGTTTTATGTCTTTTGATTTTTTTGACTGAGGAGTATTTTGGTATGGCTTATTTGGCAATAGATAACCGGGCATCCGAAAAGGGTGTGATGCGATTCTCTTGTCTAGCATTCTTTCCTGGAATTATCTCGCTGCGGCAAAGTTTAGTTTATATGTTGATAGTCAGCCTTACAGATATTCCTGTTCGGCATTTTATTCTTAGAAATGGCTCTAATGTGCACTAATATAATTAAAAAGTGGTAAAATCAACATTTATCTTCATATAAGTACCAGTCAAATCTAGTAATATAGATAAGCCCGTTGATAAGTAGGAACAATGTGTATGGGGTTTAATATTATAGAGGAATATATAGTCTTGGTTTAATAGATTTTTATGGTTCTGGCTTATTTGTTGGTCATCCTGCTGGACACTACCCATTCATACGTGCTGAGGAATGAGAATCAGCCAGCATGTAACTATACCAAGACTCTCTCACGATAAAACACATTATAACTGAATATAATCACTTAACTCGTTTGAGATATTGATGTTACAATAAAACTAACTTCAGAAATCTATTTGAAAACACAGTAACGATCAACATCATGTCCTACCTTAGAGAAATACATTTATACCAAAACATATAACAGCTAAATTGGATTATCCTTAAACTATAAAATGATCTATAAAATAATTGTATTTGAAGGTGTAAAATTGCGTTCAAAATACAGAGTACAAATACTTCAAGAAAGGAAATACTTGTATACATATTGCAATACTAAATTATTCACCAATCACGAGATTAATTCAAGTTACACTTCGATTCAACAATCACGCGAGATTCTTAAATTCATTTGCAGATATTATTTACTGCTTCGGCAATGTTGACCACAATTTCCAGTGGGATTGCTTCACATGCATTTTAAATTTCTTGTCCAAGATACACCAATGTAGTCGGTTTTCAGCGACATACATCGTCCTTTAGGTAAAAGTCTAAAAAACTAGGAAAGACAATTTTTACTTTCTTGAAGAGTTTATTTCATTTTGGGGATGAAATCTATATATTTAGCTGAAGGAATAAAATTACGTACAAAATATTCTGATGTCTGCATTATATGACCCAGAGGATTTGATATGCCGCTAAACAAAAACAACCAAATCTAGTGACCCCTAAAATATATTGTTTATTAAAAGCACCTATGAGGATGAAAGTATTTGGGTGTTACGTATTGAATTATTTAAATGTATTGCTGTAATATGATCATTTGAGAGGTATATACGAGCACGTTGATAACGTTTTGTGCCGTGTTGCAAACACTGCAAATGATTTCAAATATGTACCGAGATGTATTTGACTATGTGATATGGATTTCTTTATATTTATACAGGTCACAGCTTCGGATCTTATAGTGTAGTTAGATATATAGCCTTACGAGGTATTGTATTTGACGTCAATCTTTTGATATTCTTGAAGCAGTATTTTTAATTACTGCCCGTCAAAAGTTTAGAATTTGCTGCCTCGATGCTCTTAAATTAGATTTAACTCATTTCCTGTTCAATTATATTATGTTTGTTGCATGTTTTTAAGTTTTTTGGTTTTCCTTAGCCATGATCATATTCAATGTGCTGCTTATGTTTGGGAGTTGGTTTTGTTTGTTTCTTTGAGTGTCATTTCTTTCTGGTTATATTTATTGCTGTAACGAGCGAGGGAATTCTCCCGTTCACTTTCTATTTGGAGGTCAATTTTACCATTGCATTTGTGTTTGTATCATTTTACTTCTGTGTCCAAACTATCAAATCTTTTTTCGTATTGATATGTTTTGGGCTTACATATTGAACGTTTATTTTTCTTGCTCAAGTGAACTTAGTTTTGTAGGTAGGTTCTCCTTTGTCTGTGGTTAATATTCCTCTTTTTATGTTCTTTTGTATTATTTTATGAGGTGTATGTTTTATCCCTTTTTCAAGTGACTTGGTCCTTGGGGTCGAATCAATGCAAATGTTTTGGTTAATGTTGGTCTTAATTCTTTTATAAATCTTTATCACTAATCTTGTAATTGCTGTAATAATGTCTTGTCCCTGTCTTGGTCATTGGTACTTATCGAGGTTTCCATCTCCTTTACATTAGCATATGTCTATTTCCTCATTTGTGCTTGGACTAAATTTATTTCCTCTGGAAATGGGTTGTCTCAGACGGATTTTATTTTAAAGTTTTATTTTTTTTGTCAGATTTGTTTGACCTACACTACAATTCAAAAGAATGAAAGAACCTCTGGCAATTTTTTTAATTATACAAAATGTAATTATTTTGTAATTTAACTAAGAGAATATTATTATATATAGTTTAAAATAAAAATATGACACGTGATTTTTATTAGAAATGTTATGAAACAAAGAAAAAAAAAGAATTTTATGATTAAGATTTGCTCTCTCAAAATATCCTCCTCCAGCCTTGATTACTGCTGCACAAAGTTTAGCATTCATTGCAAAAGTTTCTTAAAGTATAATTTGATAATTGATTCCATTTTTTTTCAGTGACTCTAAGATCTTCTATAAAGTTCATCTCATGCTAAATCTGAGGGCGGCTTCAAACTTTTGAATTGTAGTGTGTACATCGAAGTTTTCACCACATTTTGCTCATTTGATTACTTGCCAACATTCATTTTATTTGTGGCATGGTTCTTTTTCTCCACATTTTTTTGCAATTTATGACACTCACTAAAAAAGAATGATATCTAGCTTTTTAAGTCTAGTATAATTAGATAAATGATGGAAAAGGCAAAGGAAACTGGTATCGTTTCTACCAATCACAGCAAGTAAAGAAAAGTAATCTATGGTCGGCTAGGATAAAGTACCTACTGTCGAAATCTGATAAAAAATGAAATTCTAATACTAATTATGTGAAAGCACAACCGAATATGGTGGCGATAGAGATGTGGAAAATGTAAGACATATTTGTCCATTCGGCCTATATACTCGAGTATAGTGCGTCAGTTTATTACAAAAACAGGGGGCCCCACAATACACAGGTATTTTGAAAGGGTTAATAATCATGCATTTTTGGTGACCGTTTACCCTATACACACCTATTTTTGGAGGGGTTAAAATGCATGCATTTTTGGTGAACGTGAGCTAACTGTTAGACCTAAAGTTTTTAGTGGAATACATAGGGAATGGGGTAGCGAGAAAAAAATAAGTTGGGTAGAAGACAGACATTGGGTGAAGAACTTACCTAAGTCAGGCATAGACAAAAACAATTGTACGTTATGTAAATCTTCATATCAAATATTTTAAGATAAGCTTTGTACAAAAAAAAAAAAAAAAAAAATGAAGACCATTAATTTGATTTAAAATAGGTTCAGTGTGATGCCTAATACTGAAATATCTGATTACGGTAAGCTGTCTAGTATTACCTGCTACATTTAATTCTGCCCAAACTAGGAGAATGGATTTAGGCTTTCAGAAAATACCGAAAAAAGCATCATTACTGGACCGCGTAAACATTGGCCATACGAGAATAACCCACTCATACTTACTAAACAAAGAAGATGAACCAATATGCCAAGTATGTGAAACTATTTAACATATATTAACCGAGTGTTAAGACGTTGCTTTCTAAAGAGAAAATCGCTATAATATAAACAACATTTATAAGATCTTCTAGAAAGCAAAAGTGAATAACATCATTTCTAATAACAGTGGGCCTCTACTAAAAAAATATAAACCACATGAGAATATCAATAAAATGAATTTCTCTGCAAAATGTATATGTCAAAAGAATATATCAATGAAATCAGACTCTTGACAAAAAACATCTTTACAAAAATACGTCAATGAAACCTGATCTACAAACTGATTTCTTACAAAGAATACATATTCTATTCATAGTAAACTATCCTAAAAATCTTGTCTGCATTAAATAACCCATTGAAGTGTTGATATGCCGCCAAACAAAATAAAGAATCCAATCGAACACTGCTACGTTTCTACTGAGATAATTTGTGACGCTTGGTCTTATTCGGAATGATCATTTTATCATTTTCCATCCAGGCCTACAGTCATATCAGCAACTCCTGTATTATCACCGAAGTTAAGAAACGCCAGACGTGTTCACTATGGGGATAGGTGACCGATTAGGAATACCATGTGCTGTAAGGTTGGGTGTTATTGTGGTCGAATGGATAATGGCACGGAATTGTTAATGGTAGAGTCGAGTTCTTTTTCCTCTTAGGTTCATTATACCGTGTAACCCGGATATAAGAGAGTTGTCGGGAACGGAGAAGAAGTTTCTTATATCCGGGTTTCTCTTAAATCCGGGTTTGGTCTATTTTGTTTAGGTAAGTATGGCTCTAATATGGGACCAGATAAACTCTCTCTTATATCCGGGTTTTTTTTATATCCGGTTCTCTTATATCCGGGTTACACTGTATTGAATTACGCGAAAGTACCCTTGGGAAACGTATGAACCCACCGATTCTCACACCAGCTATGGGTTAATTAATAGGAATTGTAT
Organism: Acanthosepion lycidas; assembly: GCA_963932145.1. NCBI lineage: Eukaryota > Metazoa > Mollusca > Cephalopoda > Sepiida > Sepiidae > Acanthosepion > Acanthosepion lycidas. Next base: position 89,972,143 of record OZ010591.1, on the reverse strand, counting down.
GATTAGACTAAAATTATCTCTTCTCCACTAAAAATAAAATTATTATTTACTAAAAATATTTTCCTGCTTTAAATAACTTGCAAGCTGTAGAAAACGAATCAATTAAACAATCAATAATTTTTTAAAACGGAGTCCCTGATTATTGCAAGCGAGAGTAATTTGAGACAAAAATAACATTCAAATTTAAGAAAAAAGAAACAACCTGGTCAATATTAATAGCGTCCTCGGTAAGACGATAAACTAAATCCGACAGCAAGACCTCTGACCAGTAGGTTTTCAAGAGCTGGTGTTCCTAGGTGCACTCTGACCTGGGGCATTAGACCCTGTTAGGTTCACAGCTATTGGCAAATAGTTAATACCCAACCTGGGGTGAAAACACCATGAAAGTATAAAAATAGGTTTTATTACCAGCAATACTTTTTGAAAAAATTATTACCAGCAATACATTATTGCCAGCAGTACATTATTGAAAAAAATATTGCCAGCAATAACAATTTTGTAGGCATTAATAAAGCCATTGAGGCTGATATGTCGTAAAAGAAAAGAAAGGAAACCGAACCAAACCAAAGCAATCAATTAATTAAAAGAAAATCAATTAATAAAGAAAATTATCTGGTATTTGAACTTTTGGAGATATATTATTATTTTTATTGTTAGCTAGTAGTAAATTATTTTTTACGGATTCTTCCCAATCAGTACAATCTTAAGATTTTCAAATTTATGTCAACTGCTATCCATCCTACATATCGTCAGAATTTTCACTTTCTGACTCCTATTACATCTATACAAATAACCACACTCAGTTACATTTTTCATTGTGTGGCTCAGAGAAAAAAAACTCAGGTTTCATATTGGACAAATCGTCTTGGAGATTGTCTCGTTGGCAATTAATAATAAGAAAGGACTACGATTTTGTGCGGGGGGGTGCCTTACGCACAATTACCAATTAAATAAACCAAAGAGATACGGTAACATCAAACAACCTGAACGTTTAACTGTTAACATCCTAAATATGTTTACTAAACGAATGTATATATTAAAGCGCTTGTCGTGTTTCTCTCCGTCGCCATGATTTTCTTTTACAACGATAAGTTACCAACATGATCGATTCTTGATTGTCTGCCAGCAGAATGCGTGTGTGCTATAGATAGCCTGCCCACCCTTCAAATGAGCATTACAGTAAGCCGTCAAAATGTACAACAGACCGATTAAACACTGGCCTCCAGCCAGAATACACAGACAATCAGTCACAGTCGACATGTCAGCAACACTTGACTCGATTCCAAGGTTACACCCTCGTTTTCACTCTTTCTTTCCATTCCACTAAGTATCGTTCTTCACTTCGGCCTATCCATAACTTGTGACAATATATCGCGCTCACATCTACTACAAATCGCTGCCGTTTCTATTGACATTGAAATCTTTGATCTATTCATTTCACGTCAATAAGCAAGTGTTAGCGATGTCGAATGATTCGCGAAGCTGTGGAGGGTACTCTAGATAAAAGAGGTTGTGAACTCTGAACTGACGACAGTGGGTGTACAATGTGTCAAGATAACTGTCTGTGGAAACATTTTATCGAATGTGTAGTAAAAGTTTGTGTCAGTGATTTAAGATATTTCCAGAGCTTAAATCATCTTGCTTAAGTTTGGTCGATTCAACGCAATTTCCCGCCATAAGTATACTTATTTGAATGTCAAACGCATTGCAGCTATAACTTTTAAAAGTGACTATCATTCAAATAGATCTTCGGATCATTGGGGTCCTTGTTTTCTTTTTGTTATTATCACAGTGTTTGGTCCGATACTAGATTTGAACATATGCATAATGCATAAGCAAGAAGTGGGGCCTTTTTCATTCATAAAATAGTGGAAGCAATGAAATACAGCTGATCATATGTAGAAGAGAAATCTAGTTCATTTTAAAATCTTCGACATAACGTCAAGATAGCACATTTATTTTTATAAGCGTTTCGCGCCAAGAAAGGCAGGAAGACACTACCACGCAAGCGGTTACAGGCAGCTGAATGGAGAGCAAATAGGAGTGATAGAGGAAAGGCTGAAGAGAAGGATAGGGAATAGATCATTGCATTTGGAGACATCGATTGACATTACATTTGAGTAGTTGGAGATTATAGCTATCTGGGAAACAGGAAGAGAGGGGAGTTCCAAAGGCGAGAGGTGCGAGACATGAAGCACATAGATATTGGTAGTATTAACGCTTTTCTTTCAAGAAAAAAAATGGATATTCTTGACCGAGCATTCAGTGCAACTCTCGGTTGAAATCTATAAAATTTATCTATTAAAATATTTATTTAGGAAAATAGATTTCTCAATCTTATTAACTGTTATCCCTCTTGTCAGTACCGATGGGGGCTTCCTTCTTAAAGGTTTTCATGAAGTCGTTTGGGATGTCCATATATCCATTATGCCATTAATTTCTCTTCAAGTTAATCTTATATCGATTATATTTCTTATTGCTGTTGAAATCAATGAGGTTCGAAGATGGATGTTTCTCGCGAAGAACAGCAGCCTTCATTCGCTCGCAATATTTGATTGATCAATTTGTTTTTTTTCGGCTTATAGACCTTTGCTCGCTATTGTTATTCATTGAGTTGAGAAAGTTGTTGTTTACAGATGGTGTCTTTAGATATTTCTGAACGGGTCAGGGGCCATATGAATGTTTTTATCCGACGAATTCGTTTACGTGTATGATTCCTGTTTTGAAGTAATGTTTTGTGTGACACAATTTACGTCGCTAGAAAGAAAGAAGAAAAAAAGGCGAGAATTAAATTTAGGTGATAAGAAGCCATCACGAAAAGGACACTAAGCGGTGTTATTTTTCTGACAGGGAAAGTGGTAAGATTTTATTTCCATTGTCGAGAATTTGAAACACAGAATTTAATCTGATTTATGTTACGGGGCGGAGAGTAAGATATGTCCAATCAGACCATGGCAATGGTAAAGAGAATTTTCAAGTTGGGCAAGTTACCTCCCGCAGAATTCTAAAGAGAAAAAAATAAAAATTAATTAAGCACGCACTCTCCGAGAAAATCAAAAGTGTCCGCTGACCACCATGAATGAAAGGTTAAACCTTTGTCTATATGCAGAATATCATTGAGAGGAGCATCTGTTTATCGTCAGGGCTGGCTATGATAGCGAAACTATTTTATCGGATCAGTAACTGGCACCAAGAATGCAAATACGTCCAAATGGCCACCCACTTGATGCTGGCGAAAATCTGATAGACGAATTCCAGGTTATTCGGTTCAGATAAGAGTCTAGGTCTCCACGAAGAAAGGAAAGAAAAGAAAAAAAAAAGGGAAGATATTTTTTTTTCTTTGAGCAAGATTTTTTAAACCGAGGCTAATCTGGCCACACCCACGCTGCTGAGCGCCCATTGGCTGCATGGTGGCATAGCTTTAGGCGGAGCTAATCATGTTAAGAAGGAGGGGAGGCCTGTTGCGCCCCCCTGAACGGATAGGTGTGAGATGCCACTGTGAGAGAGAGGGGAAACCCGTTGACACCCTCTGAGGGCGTGGTGAGATACCAATATGAGAACAGAAGAAGGTGGGAAGACGAAAGACTTCCAAAAATGGAAAATAATAACATTTTCCTGGCCGAAAACAAAGAAGTGGATTGTGGGTTTAGAATTATCAAGGAACCTCAAACCCGGACAAGCCCACCCCGGTTTTTTGTCAGCGTCCATATAAGCAGAGTCGCAACGAGTGAAAACCAGTTCAGTTCAGTTCAGGTTCCAGTTGAGAGGCAGTTGAGTGAAATTCGCAGTTGGAGTTACGCCCGCCTCGAAGAAGAGCTGACTGAAAGATATCCACGCAATTCCGAACTCAACTTCTAGCCAAGAACATTTTAATTTTGAAGATCGACTTACACTCATACCACCAAAACAAGTTTTACGAATATCGCCTGAAGATACACCAAGAACCAGTTTCTTAAAGAACAAACAACTTAAGATGTTAAGACTCGCTTAACAAACACAAAGTGTCACGAATCCATATAGCGGGTTTGGGAGAAAGACGCAGTCCTGTATTCAGCAACCAGATATAAAATATTGTTATCCTGTTTTAACACATTTGAACTTTTCGAGTTATTATTTTATTTTATTTTGCATATACTTGTGTCGTATTACTCTTGTTCGAACTCGACTTGCATTACGGCCCGGCGACTGATTGAATTTGTCAACCTAAGATCAAATCACAACGTGGGTAGGTTAGACTAGAAATCAAATAAGTTACTTCGGTAACCAGACGTTGGAGGCGAGCTGGGAACGACAAGGCTGATGCCAAATCTAACAACATCCCCATCCGAATCACCAAAAGGTTAGAACGTCACATTTGGTGCCGCGACCAATACAAAGCCAGTTAGTCGTCACAGGACAGGATAGCACGACGGACGCGGCTAGGCAGACGTCACATTTGGCGCAGCGACACCGGGGGGACATCATAATTGGTGCCGTGACAGCAGGATAAGACCCAGGATCAGCCGCTGCCACAGAAGTAACAGAAAAAAGGACTCAAATTGGAACAGACTAGAGTGGCTATAACCATATGGTTCAAGATACTCTAGTACGACAACCCGGAACCTGAGAAGAACGAACAGGAAATCGTCTGTCAGGTAGAACGCTTTATTTTCGGTTGATCTCCCAATTTCGATTGTTGCTGCTCAGATTGTTTTTTTTTTTTTGCTGTGTTAATTATGTCTGACTACGAGCCAGATTGGGTAGACATAGAGGAAGAGGGGGTTGAACTGGGATTGCCAGCAGACCTGAGAAAATTATTGTGTGGACCGAGGGTCCCGGCTTTTGACGGTAGTAAAAGGGATTTGGGGGACTGGCTGGCAGTCCTGGATAAGAGCCGCGTAATATATAGACTCTCAATCCAAGAGGCCCTATCTTTGGCGTATGATGCCACCAGAGGGAAGGCGTCTGAGGTTATAAAAAGACTCTTAGCCAGTGAACCCTTCTTGACATGAGAAAGGTTGGAAGAATTATTAACTCGGGAGTTCGCTGACGAGTGGACGGCGACAGAGGCCATGATAGCCCTCCTGAATTTGACGCAGCTGAGGGACGAAACCCCTGGAGAATTGGGGACCCGAATGGAGAAGCTGTCGTCATTAGCTTTCCCAGAGGTAGTGAGAAATAATGCGGTCCTGCAGGCCCAGTTGGGAAGCGCTCAGTGACGAGCGTGTTCGTCACTATGTTTTGAAGGACCGCTAAGATTATCGGCAGCAGTGAAGCTGACCTAAGAGAGTCAGAGTGTTTGGGAGAAGGTAAAAAGTGGTGGGAAGAAGCAAGAGCTAAGTCGAGAGGTCGGAAGAAAGGCGGAAGGAGGACGACCCCTCGCGTGGAATCGGAAGGTCAAGATAGAGGTGGATGAACCTGAAGTTTGGGAAGAAGATCCCAATAGAAAGATTTGGTCAACAAGGCATGGGTTCAATAGGCCCAAGCTGGGTAGATACGGGCTGGTCTGCTGGACTTGTGGATATGAAGACCACAGAGCAGCGGAATGTTCGAGGAAGTGGGGTTTGCCCCAAGACTTCGAACAGGATAAATATACTAGGTGTGGGAAGAAGGGAACCTAGCCAAGTGGTGCGAGTTAAGAAAAGGTGCCCCACCGATGTTGTTAAGGAAGGCCAAGCCCAAAAGACAAAACCAGGGAAAATCCAGCGGGCCACCCCAGAATTAAGAGGGAGGGTTGCCCAGTTAAAAAGCAGGAAAGTAAAACATTGGACATGTGATCAGGAGAGCTACTTAGGTAGAGGGCAGTCCCCCCCCAGGAATAAGAGGGTGGTTGGCCCAGTTGAAGAGAGGAAGAGTAAACTGTTGAATATGTTGTCAGGTGGGCCACTTTGCGGTAAACTGTCCAACAAGAAGGTGTTAGTTTTGTAGGAGACCAGGGCACCTGCAGAGGAATTGTACTCTTAGGAACAGCCGCAAGAGACTGGAAGAGGTCCATCCGGGACCGCCCAGATGCAGAAAACGCAGAACTCCCCCATATGAGAAGAATGAAAGGAGTTTGTTGCTACCGGCGCCTATGACTGGGATGACCCAAGGGTGGGAACACAGGAAAAGGAAAGCCCAAGTATTCTCTTCACTGACGCAGGAGAGGTAGCTGTCTTGTAGGGCAGAGATAGGAGGTAGGGCAATGAAAGCCCTGATAGACACAGGAGCGTCTGTTTCATTGCTGAGAGAGGATGCATACAGACGGGTGAAACAGAAGAATGGGTTGCAGGAAGCCGACTTAGAAGTCACGCAGGCAGATGGAGCTCCCCTGGAGATAAGAGGGATGGTGAGGCTCCCTGTGAGGATTGGGAAATTAAGAAGCACCCAGAACTTCTACGTAACCCCCAACCTGTGTACGGAAGAAATCTTGGGAGAGGGCTCGGATAGAGTTCAACCCCACTGTGCTGGTAGTGAATGGCGAGAGAACGCCATTGGGATGCCCACCGGAAGAAGATATAACAATAGTGGTGAAGAAAGATGTAAAGCTACCCCCAGCACGGCGGTGTCTGGAAAGGGTAGGCTAATGTCAGGGAAGAAAATAGGAAAAGGAACCCTGCAATTGGTCCCAGTAGAAGGGAAGGGCCTAGAAGAAAATGAGGTAACTCTGTGTGCGGCAGTAGTGGAGGCAGCTGAATTAGTGCCGATTATGATAGTGAACCAGGCCCAAAAAACGATTAAGGTTAAAAGAGAGGAAGAGATAGGAAAAGCACTACCCCTACGAACTCTGAATCGAGTGAGATTCGAGGAGAAATGAGGAAAACTCGTAGAACAAACAGAAGGAATAGTAGACGAAGATATATTGGCATCTGATCAATTTAGGGCCACAGTGGGAAGTCTGCTGAGAGATAATCGAGATGTGGTGGCCCAATCAGATAAGGAATTGGGTCAGACCCACAAAGAAAAAATGAAAATCGACACCGGCGATCACCCCCTTGTGAAATTGAAGCCCTACCGAACACCTATTCTTAAGAGACCCCTTGTGGAAGAGACAGTAGAAGAGATGTTGGAAGCTGGGATGATCGAAAGTTCAATCTCCCCTTGGAGCTGTCCAATCGTGATAGGTAAGAAAGATGGCGGGCACCGTTTTTGTGTAGATTTTAGGAAACTGGATTCTATATCGAAGCAGTTGGCGTGCCATTACCACTAATCGATGACATATTGGCATTATTAGGGAAAGTGAAGTACTTTTCTACGTTGGACTTGTGGTCCGGGTATTGGCAGGTAGCCCTTGATGAGGCTGACAAGGAAAAGGCTGCATTTGCGTGTCACTGTGGACTATTTCAGTTCGGGGTGATGCCATTCGGTTTAGCCAATGCCCCGGGAATCTTCCAACAGCTGATGTCAATAGTATTAGGAGGATGCGAGAGCTTTGCCATGGCATATTTAGATGATATTTTGATATTTTCAGAAACATTAGAACAACATTTTTCCCATCTAAAACAAGTGTTGGGAAGGTAAAGAAAGCACGGCTTAAAATTGAAATTGTCAGTTTCTGAAGGAGGAGACTAGATATTTGGGCTTTGTTATAAACGGAGACGGTATTAAACCCGACATGGATAAGGTGAAAGTCATAAGGGAAATGCCAGAACCTAAGAAAGTGAGACAAGTAAGAGGCTTTATAGGAGCTATAGGGTACTACCGACGATTCGTCCCGGCATTCTCGGGAATTGCCATACGACTAGTAGCCCTGACGAAGAAATACGCTAGGTTTAAGTGGACAGAAAACTGTCAACAGACATTTGATACCTGAAAAGGACAGTTGACAGCCGTCCCACTGCTGGCGTACCCAGACATCAGCAAGCCCATGTTACTATACACTGATGCCAGTGAGCAGTGTGTGGGAGGAGTTCTTACCCAGCCGTGTCCCGATGAAGAAGGACCAGTGCCAGGCATACCAGAGGAGGTACCGATATACTTTCTCTCTCATAAGCTCTCAGAGACACAAAAAAGATGGCCAGTAATAGAAAGAGAATCATATGCTCTCCAAAAACTGGACTACTACTCGAATGGTGCGGTCTTTACAATAAAAACAGACCACAAGCCTCTGCAGTACATACTGCAGGCAGAGTGGACAAATAATAAGAAGATTCAACAGTGGGCCCTTAAGTGAAGTGGCTACCACTGTAAGATATAGTATTTGGTAGGAAAGGAAAACACGTGTGCAGATTTACTCTCAAGAATACCGAAACAACTGGAAGAAAGATCTGTAAAAGTAGCGCAAGGAGTACATGATAATGCCTATAGAATCGGAGTAATTAATTCTAATAAGCTAAAAGGTCGTCCTATGTTAGAATCGGACGAGGAAGAGGACGTACAGATTACAACCGATCCCTACTGGACAGAAGGATTTGAGAAGGAGCAGGCAGACAGTGAAATAGCTGCCCTTAGAGAAAAGGTGGAGGCAGGAGAGACAACCAAGTATGCAGTAATAGAGGAAAGGATGTATTATCTCTCAGGTAGGGATGAAGAAGTCAAGCGCAAATTGTATGTGCCCAAAAGAGATATTGGAACAGTGCTACGAGAGTTTGGATCACATGGGAATTGATAGAACATATGACCTAATAGGGAGAAAGTACTATTGAGCCAAACTGTACGGAGAGGTCACTAACTATGTTCGGAGCTGTGTTGTGTGCCAGTCGCAGAGCAGAAGGCAGGAAATGGCACCATTGGAGGAAATTGACGTGCCGAAATTCCCCTTCGAGAAAGTGAGTATGGATGTATGAGGACCATATGGGGAAACTGCACAATGAAACAACTATATAGTGAGTTTTGACGATTGGCTGACAAATTGGCCTGAGGCATTTGCAGTACCAGACAAGAAGGCTAGAACTGTAGCCGATTTGATAATAAGTGAAATCTTCCCTAGGTATGGCGCCCCTGTGCAACTTGTCAATGATAATGGCACAGAGAATATAAACAGCATAATGAGAGAAGTGCTGACAGGTTTGAATATAGAGCACGTAAAAACATCTCCATATCAGCCCCAAGTAAACGCTAAAGTGGGAAGGTTTCATAAAACCTTGGGAGATGTGCTGGCGAAGCTGGCCAGAGAGAATACAGGAAATTGGGATTTGTATTTGACGCAGGCTCTGGCGGCCGTGAGGTTTACGATAAACGAAACCTCCATATTTCTCCTTACTTTATGTTGTTTGGCAGAGACGTGGTCCTGCCTGTGGATAACCTGTTGAAGCCCCGAAGAAAGTATATGGGAGATCATCATCATCAGTTGTTGCTGGAACAACAACATGAAATATTTGGACAGGCCAGACGAAGAATAAAGAGGTCACAGAAGAGAGGAAATGAGAGAGTCAATGCTGAAAGAAAGGTAGTAGAATTAAAACTTGGAGACCCTGTCTACTATAAATCCACCAGAGAGGAGGGAAGCTGGACCAAAGATGGGAACCGTAATACCGGATAGTAGAGCAGATGGGGCCAGTATCATATGTAATATGGGATCAAGTGGCAGGACGAGCAAGGAGGGTCCATGCCAACGATCTGAAGAAGGCTGAAATAGCTAACCTGGAAATGAGCGAACCGAAACCTAAGAAGACAAGGACAAGGAAGATAACTCTGGTTGAGCCAGAAGAAATGGAGTCGGAGGAGGATTCCGAGGAAAATGAAGAAATAAATCGATTTAGCAAGATAAGCGAAGCGATCCGGGTGACGGAGTTGGAACCCTGGGCGGGGATTAGCGGCGTTCAGTCGTTGCCTGAATCGGTGCAGAGAAGACCCTGTGATGTCACCGTCGCACCTAAATGCCCAAAGAAAAGGAAGAGAAAAACGAAGAGATTCATTCAAGCAGTTAAGGGCTCTAAAAAGAGGTATCCTAAACAAGACGAAGAGTTCAACGAGTGGGAGGAAGATGATCAAATACCCCTTTCCCAGCTCAGAGAAAGACTAAGAAACAGGAAAGATTTAGACATCGAGTCAAGAAGTATTGAAGACGTCCAGGGCGAGGACTCTAAACAGAAGGATGAATCAGGAGAGGAAGAAGAGGACAAATCACCTCCTGAACGGGAATTAAACATCGAGGGAAGGTTAGAAGATGAGATTGAGAAGGGTGGAGAACACCAAGCCTCAGTAGAAAAAAGAAGGCTGTTCAGAATAGAAGCACACGGTATCGACAGATAACGACACTGGCTCATTCAAAAACCTACTGGCTGACTGTGGTGGATGTGGATGGAGAGGAGAGATTCGCGAGCTGCACCTCACGAAGGACGGAAGAAGATTATTGGCATTGCTAACTGGCCATCAGTGGTGTCATGAAGTACAACCTTTGAACCTACCCGGACCGTTCTGTCTGCTACGAGTTAGTTAGGGGAGGGAAGTGTTGAAGTGTTACAAAGTTAGAAAGAAATTATGGAATAGTTGAGTGAAGAATTGAACAAGACCGAATGGTTATGAAGAATAAAAAAAACAAAAAAAACAAAAAAACAAGAGAATCTTGTTGCAGGAATGATCAAAATGAAAGGGCTGATGATGATGATGATTGTAGCCACGCGAATGGTAGAAAGTTACAAGATAGAAATAGAATACATAGCTTTAAATTCGGTTAGAACAAAATTCATGTTGCTAACAGCTGAAGAAGCTAGAAAGTGTAGAAATGATGCTCTAGGGACTTGTACATCGTTAAGTCCTATCCATATAGCTGGTAACCACAAAATGTGCATACTAGAATTGTTTGAAGGGAAAAAGAGGGAATTAAGAGAACTTGTCAAGTGGAGTTATTAGCAAACACGGCATTACCACAAGGTATCAGTTTGTCAGACGGGGTGTGGGTAGTAGCCACACAGAAACCCATTAGCTTGTCTAGGGTATGTGGGGGAGAGTCCACAAAGACATTAAGAGTAAAGCAACCATTATCTCTGTTAAAGTTACTCCTGGGATGTTCGGTATTTGGGATATCTATTTTCTTACAACCCTATTACCAGGAAGAAGAAAGATATGAAGAGAAAGATTCAATCATAGAAATGATTGGCAGAAGCTTAGTCAATTGTACAGAGTTGTGGGAGCCAATAGTGAGGGGATTCCCCAACGTTACCTTGAGTAAAATGCCAGTACTAATGAAGCCGATAGAAAAGATCGATATGGATCAATTGAGGGACAAGTTAAGTGCGTTGGGAAATGAAGGTATGGATTGGAATGTTGGTCGGCAATGATGGGTACATTCATAATTATAGCCATAGCGGGTATGGCAATATGGAAGATTAGAAGTAAGAGGAAATTAACTAGCGATAATCAAATGAGCATGCAGCAACTGGAGAGGGAGATGCCGAGCAGTGTTCTTTACTCATACAGAATCGGTGAAGAAATTGCAGAAAGACCGGCGGAGGAGGCTGACGTGAAACCGAAATGTGCGGCGGAAAAACCTCCTATAGCAGAGAGAAAATCATTGACCAAGAAGAACAAGCGATAGTAACCACACACATGCATCCAGAGGCACACACACACTTTAAATTGCATGAGAAACAGAAGATGAAAGGAAAATTACATTTGCATGTAGAACAGAAGAAGATGAAAAGAACATTGCATTTGCATGTAGAACGAAGAAGATGAAAAGAACATTATATTGCATGTAGAACAGAAGAAGATTAAAAGAACATTACATTTGCATGTAGAACAGACGAAAATGAAAGAACATTACATTTGCATGTAGAACAGAAGAACATGAAAAGTACATCACCTTGGATGTAAAACCTTAAAAAAAGAAAAGAGGAATAGAATTGCATGGGACAGATGCATGATGCATGCTAAATAGTGTATTTGGGTTTAGTTGTCATTTACGAGTAAATGACAAACAGGTTAGGGGAGGCTTGTGACACTATTTACGTCGTTAGAAAGAAAGAAGAAAAAAAAGGCGAGAATTAAATTTAGGTGATAAGAATCCATCACGAAAAGGACACTGAGCGGTGTTATTTTTCTGACAGGGAAAATGGTAAGATTTTTATTTCTATTGTCGAGAAGGTGAAACACAGAATTTAATCTGATTTATGTTACTGGGCGGAGAGTAAAATATCTCCAATCTGCCCATGGCAATGGTAAAGGGAATTTTCAAGTTGGACAAGTTACCTCCCGCAGAATTCTAAAGAGATAAAAATAAAATTAATTAAGCACGCACTGTCCGAGAAAAACAAAAGTGTCCGCTGACCGCCATGAAGGAAAGGTTAAGCCTTTGTCTATATGCAGAATATCATTGAGAGAAACATCTGTTTATCGTCAGGGCTGGCTATGATAGCGAAACTATTTTATCGGATCAGTAATTGGCTCCAAGAATGCAAATACGTCCAAATGGCCACCCACTTGATGCTGGCGAAAATCTGATTGACGAATTCCAGGTGATTCGGTTAAGATAAGAGTCTAGGGTGTGAGGTCTCCTCGAAGAAAGGAAAGAAAAGAAAAAAAAAGGGAAGATAATTTTTTTTCTTTGAGCAAGATTTTTTAAACGGAGGCTAGTCTGGCCACACCCACGCTGCTGAGCGCCCATTGGCTGAATGGTGGCATGACCGTTAGGCGGAGGTAAACATGTGAAGAAGGAGGGGAGGCCTGTTGCGCCCCCTGAAGGGATAGGTGTGAGATGCCACTGTAAGAGGGAGGGGAAACCCGTTGACACCCTCTGAGGGCATGGTGAGATACCAATATGAAAACAGAAGAAGGTGGGAAGACGAAAGACTTCCAAAAATGGAAAATAATAACATTTTCCTGACCGAAAACAAAGAAGTGGATTGTGGGTTTCGAATTATCAAGGGACTTCAAACCCGACAAGCCTACCCCGGTTTGGGTCGGCGTCCATATAAGCAGAGTGGCAACGAGTGAAAACCAGTTCAGTTCAGTTCGAGTTCCAGTGGAGAGGCAGTTGAGTGAAGTTCACAGTTGGAGTTGCACACGCCTCGGAGAACAGCTGACTGAATGATATCCACGCAATTCCGAACTCAACTTCTAGCCATACTTAGACTCATACAACCAAAACAAGTTTTACGAATATCGCCCGAAGATACACCAAGAATCAGTTTCTTAAAGAACAAACAACTTAAGATGTTAAGACTCGCCTAACAAACACAAAGTGTCACGAATCCATATAGCGGGTTTGGGAGAAAGACGCAGCCCTGTATTCAGCAACCAGATATAAAATATTGTTATCCTTTTTTAACACATTTGAGCTTTTCGAGTTGTTATTTTATTTTATTTTGCATATACTTGTGTCGTATTACCCTTGTTCGAACTCGACTTGCATTACGGCCCGGCGACTGATTGATTTCGTCTACCAGAGATCAAATCACAACGTGGGTAGGTTAGACTAGAAATCAAATAAGTTACTTCGGTAACCAGACGTTGGAGGCGAGCTGGGAACGACAAGGCTGATACCGAATCTAACCAGATTCCCATCCGAATCACCAAAAGCTTAGAACGTCACATTTGGTGCCGCGACCCATACCAAGACAGTTGGTCGTCACAGGACAGGATAGCACGACGGACGCGGCTAGGCAGACGTCACATTTGGCGCAGCGACACCGGGTGGGGGGACGTCATATTTGTATAAATGTGTTGTTCGTCTTAACTCTGCCTAGATCTAATCCATACACTAAGCTAAGTTGACACAAAAGATTAAAGAAGGAACACATGTTTAATTATATAACAAGTATCAACATGCGTAGTCAAAAGAAGTTACAAGCCATGTCTATAATAATATGGTGTAAACGGTGATATGCATAATTTTCTGTTCAGCTAGATAAACTGAGAATGATATGCCTCAATTCTTAAGCCCTCTTTCTTTGAACCATTATACCCGTTTTTGTTCATCTAAAGACATTTAGGGAAACATATATTTTAATAACTATCCGAGTATGATGAAACAGTGAGCTTATTAGATTTTGACCTTCAGAATATTGCTTCGAATCTTATACTTATCAAAAACATCAAGTGCCTTATCTTTTTCTACTTTTTTTCAACCTATGCCTATGACGATAGAGGGTTACTGAATCGGGAGACCTAATGGTGTACAAGCAAGAGGTAACATGTTTTGTACATTATGAGGATATGTAGAATAGATAACAGTTGGTCCTAGAAGTTAAGATTGTAGTATTTTATCGGGAGACACATAACAGTTCAATGGGAGTAACTGTTATGGTCCGGTTCCTTTTACCACTCCAAGGTAGAACCGATAAAGATGAACACGAACGCAGGTATGGAATAACACAGATATATTAGTTCACCGAAAGAGACTCTGCCCTTCGTCGTAGTCTCGTTTCGGTTCCTCCCCGCCGGAAGGCACAGAGTTCAAAGGATCAGCCTGTCGTCCGACTCCAGAGTGAACGGTATTTAGCCACCACCCACGAGGGCATCATGTGGAACAAGGCCGGTTTTACGTGGGATCTCCGAGCACGTGGAATCGGCCAAAAATATGCCCTTTGTACCCTTATACACGGATTCAGGTTCGGTTTACCTCACCGAAAGAGACCCCGCTTTTCGGCGTAGCCTCGTTCGTATTCCTCCCCGCGCGAAGGTAGAGAGTTCAACTGATCAGCCGATCAGCCGGTCGCCCGTCTTCGGACTGAACTCTCTGCTTCCTCTTGAGGCGCAGTATTTATTACGTATGGAATAATCCATTATGTTATTATGGGTAAGGTCCCATAACAGTAACTGTATGAGTGAAACTTACTCTTTACCAATTAATTATTAAGAGGTTAGAAATATTGACTCAGTGTAATTGTCATAGGAGCGCCACCTGCGAATTTCTCGCCTGGTGAACCCAAGGAATGTAGATCGCCTGATTATATGCCATGAATATAGCTGGAGGCTAAATAAAAGCTAGCAACGGACATCTCTGTAAAAAGAGTTGAAAGATGGAAAACAATATATAACCCAAAAGAAATTGGAACATTGAATTTAAACTAGCTCGTCACAGAAAGTGAAGATTGAGCATTTCCGGCAGAAATGTGGAAGGGAGACTCTTTTTTGTTTTTGTCTTGTAGTGAGAGATGGTAGTAAGGGGAGTTAGGTATTTTGGTAGGGAGGTGAACAATTTTGAAGCGTCAGTAGCCATCGATCGTATATACGAGTTTGAGCCTCAATAGACATTCTCGCATTGGAACAGCATTATTCGTTCGTACATTCATTCAAAATTACTGGAGAAACGTCAGATACTGCTCCGCAATGACCGACATTTCCCCGTACTAATGCACAGACGGAGAAGGAAGGGAAATTACTTGATTCGTCAGGGAAGAACAGATACCTCAAATCGAAAATAATATCAATAATGGACCTTTATTCCATAAAAAGTAGATATCCCGACCCTAATATATACTGGCCAAATCTCATATGATGCCGAAATAGACATTGCACTCGGGGACAAAACATGATGACAAAACATCATAGAAAGGTGTTCTCCTAGCCAACAGTTACAGATTTCCTTGTTTCATCTATGCCAGTGGCTGCCTATGTAAGCGAGTGACCAGTGCAGCTGCACTTATGTATTAACACACATGGGTAAGGGGATGACATGTTCAGACTATCTGTAGATTAAAAGAAACGGGTATCTTAGATTTTTGCGACAATTCAATGATTGATTCGTTTTCTACTGTTTATCAACATTTGGTTATTTAAAGCCAGAAGATATTTTAGATTGTAAGAATTATTTTTAAATAACTCTTGTTTAGTGAAGTCTTACTAAATAACCCGTAGCTGGAGGGCAGAAGAGGAGAATTCATATCTTTCCCGAGGCTAATTACCCGTAAGTGAATCCAACTGAAATTGACGTGGCCCTCTGGAGAACAATTATGAGCCGGTATCCATTATTATTCCCGTACACCCAAGCTTACAGAGACTGGTATTGTTGGTCCTCCATCTAGGTAATGATCAGGCTCGATATTGTTTAAATTCGCTGAACGTACGGGATTTTAGCGTCACGTGGTCATAAGCTCTCGCGAGAAGAATTCCCGTCGGGAGATATAGATATGGTAATGTAGTAAAGCAATCAGAAGACTCAATCAGTGCCGGTAAGTAAGACAGACACAGGCTACTGGTGGAGAGATTATTATAGTTAATAAAGAGTTATAATTGAGTTAAGATCTGCATTAACCAAAATGTTTCCACACACAATTGAATCGATCCGAGGGACCAAGCATGATGCTGAATTAATAAAGCGTTAAATCAAAGAAATACAAAAGAATAAAATAACGAAATCTATCTTCCCAAAACAAAGGAGAGCTATTCGCAAAAATAACCCCATGTGATCAACGTACGCAACACTAAAGTTTAATACACAAACCAAGCATATATCAACACAAATCAGATTTGATGTTTTAGAAACACAACATA
Organism: Acanthosepion lycidas; assembly: GCA_963932145.1. NCBI lineage: Eukaryota > Metazoa > Mollusca > Cephalopoda > Sepiida > Sepiidae > Acanthosepion > Acanthosepion lycidas. Next base: position 89,955,808 of record OZ010591.1, on the reverse strand, counting down.
TAGAACCAAAGACAGACAAAAATCCAATCACAATATAGCCCTCCAGAATGCAAGAGCAATGGAGAAGGCCCTCGCTAAAAATAGCAATAAATACACCCAAAACTATCCCAGTCGCACAAGCAAACAATACCAACCCGTGGTCATAAGCAGAACTAGCCGAATATTGAGTATGATCATGGAGAACGAAAAGAAACAAATGTGAAAAAAATGGCACAAAACATAATGCAATGGATCATGAGAGGAGCTATAAATAACTTAGAAGAAATTATATATATATATATATATATATATATATATATATGCGTGTGTGTGTGTGTGTGTGTATGTGTATGTGTGTGTGTAGATATGGATATACTGCCGGTCAAAATTCATAAATACCTATTTATGAATTTTGACCGGCAGTATTTTGCCTTCAGTTAACACTATTCGGGAAAGTAAAAAGACTACAGTTTCTATAACTCTCTATATAACCACGCTAAAAGATCCGAAGATGGCATATGACACATTGATATATCTCTTAAAGCCATATCTACTTGTAGAGATAAAATAGCGAAATATGGGTTTGAATAAACACTTATTATATACATGTTGAATTTAGTTTCGTATTCATAGTAGTCTGCACAAGGAAATCATTTGCATGCACGTGAGGAACCTAGGCTGCGTTAATAAAGATAATACTCAAATCATATCACAGACGCAAATTTACAAAGATTAACGGAATACAATAACAGGATGTTGAATTATTTATATTATTTACATGCAAACTGTTGCTATTCACAACATTTTGTCCGTTTTGCTCTTGGCAAATCATCACATGTATACTAATCCGCGTAACCTCCAGAAATATCAGAGCTGAACACTTTATTTAATCTAAGGAGTAGGTTGTTCAAGTTCTAATCGAAATATCTCGATATATCTCGACAAGTTCATTTTAGTATTGTTCACTTACTGCTTGTTCTACTTCGAATGGGTTCAAGTACACACTGCTCGGACCACCGATTGAACTCTTAATTAGAATGCAAGCAAAGTCCCGGACCAACACGGAAGACAAGTTTCTGTAGTGAAATTGGAGTTTTAATCTTAAACTGTCTACTGATTATTGTTAATGCTGATTGTTAATTATTAAACAGTCTGCATCGTAGATTAAATAAAGGGTACCGAATAACATGTAGTTTTCCCGGAGAGACATACACCTAATAAAAGCCAAAGAGCAAATCTCCCGAAACGTTGTGGTAACATTACCAAAGATGAGGACAATATTATATTTTCATTATAATATTTTCAATATTATAATGAAAATAATTGTAGCAACGGTGTCAAATTCAAGGGTGAAAGGGACGCAACTCTTTCCGTCGGAAAATGTCTTACACGCTGCAACGCAAAGCCATGTACACCGAACACTGGTGTAATGCTGTTCTGTTCATTTTTCCAAGCGACCTGCTTTTATGGAGTCCAGAAACACCTCATTATCATGCGTGTAACGCGACTTTGCCTGACTGCACGAGACCGTAAATATTAAAAGTCACGGACGCCATCTTGGACCCTTTCCTTTCTTAACCCACAGGCCAGACAGACGCAAGGGCTTTTGGGAGGTAAGTCATTCCTTTTTTTCCCCACAATAATGATAAATCCTTATCCCAGAAATTCAGAGAGAAAAAAAGGGAGAACTATGCAAAATTTTCTTTTGTAAAACTGAGATTGTTCTGAACACTGCAGCTAACAGTTAGCGTTCAGCCATTTTTCTTTATTTATTTAAATATTGTCGACTGAGTAACGTTGAGATTGAGTTAAAGGAAGTGACGGTTTAAGCAATAGAACGTTCCTTTACCTGTAGAAATGTATACGAGTTTCGAGATTATGTTCATACCGAGAATCAATGATAACAATATCAGGCGAGTCAAGAAAGAATTAACAAAGTTAAATGGAAAAAGAAAACGAGAAAGGAAAACAGACATATTGGCGCCAGTCACATTAAGACGGCAAGAAACAATTCTATATCTAAAGATGTCACACAATACAAATAGAGCAAGTATCCTTGAAGTGATAAAAAATAAATCTAAATTAGGCAAATTTCTCTTTCTCTCACACTCTCTCTCTCTTTATCTCTCTCTCTCTGTCTCTCTCTGTATCTCTCTCTGTGTGTGTATATATATATATATATATATATATATATATATATATATATATATATATATATATAACATTGAGCTCTCAGGATTTCATCCTCTTTGGATTTACCAATTCGGTTTACCAAGTTCCTTATAACTTAATTATATATATATATATATATATATATATATATATATATATATATATATATATATATATATATATATATATATATATATATATATATATATATGACAGGAGTCACGTTGGAGTAGTGGTTAGCGGTTCGTATTGACAAATCGGACAGATGAGTTCGAATTACATTCAATGGATTACATTCAATTACGTGCTAATAACGTTGGTAAAGGTAATAATACTCTTTTTTCTTCTGCTACAGGTAAATAGCAGAACAAACGGTGTTGTATAGCTTTTGATGGCAACCGATCTAGCGATGGGTCGTTGGGGAATTTGTGGCACGTACTGCACCAGGTCTTTGTAATCGGCCATTCAAAATGTGTGGTTGGTTATGCACAAGCCTTCAATCAAATCATATGTGCACGTTGTCTAGCTATCGGTCACTAGGAACTGAGCTGCTTGATCCAAATACGTCAAATACGACCGGAGAGTCCACCATATATATATATATATATATATATATATATATATATATATATATATATATATATATATATATATTCGCACACACACACACATGTGTATATATATATATATATATATATATATATGTTGGACTCTCCGGTCAAGTAGCTTACTTCATTTGATATATATATATATATATATATATATATATATATATATATATATATATATATATATATATATATATATATATATAGTTGGTTGGATAGATGTGAGTTCGTGACCCTGGGTTTCACGGTTTAGCGAGCGTCAGGATCGCTAAAGAGTGAAACCAAGGGTCACAAACTCATATCTATCCAACCAAATATGTTAGCTCTATCTCTGATATTGAGCGCTTTCTAATAAGTACCGCGCATATAATATATAATTATATATATATATATATATATATATATATATATATATATATATATATATATATATATATATTTATATTTATATACACACACTTTTATATATATATATATATATATATATATATATATATATATATATATATATATATATATATATATATATATATATAGAGAGAGAGAGAGAGAGAGAGAGAGAAAGAGAGAGAGAATAAAAGTTCAATAAAATAGAATAGAAAAAACAAAATTACTTCATTGGAATAGCTATTTCAAACAAGTTCTATATTGTTTAATTATCATCTCAGAAGTGTGATTGAATAAAATAAGAAAGTAAATTTTAAACATTTAAAAAAAATTAAAAAAAAGATAAAGAAAAAGGGAAACAGAAATTGAAATGAGAGAAAGAATAAAAGAAACGAGAGGTAGCTGTTAAAAAAATATACATTAATTAAACCAGTTCTCAGTAACATGGCAGAGGAAGAGGAATTGTCTGGCTCAAATAGACTGTTAATATAACCGTGACATATATTTTAAAATATTAACATCAAGTGATGTTGAAAAAGTCACAAAATTAAAGACACCAAAACGGCTAGTTTGTTATTTTGAAGTTAAGTTCGGAAAATAAAAAAGGAAGGAAACGTAGGTGGATTGCGTGGCAAAGAAGTTTTTCAACTTGTATTCATAGCTGAAGTTAGCACATTTTATATCCTGCCGATATCTACCGACACGAGATTAGACTTAGAGTTGTGTATTCTGCCTATTATTTGGATAAATATAAAAAATATAAAAAAAAAATGAAGACAAAACAGTTATCTTGAACGAAAGAAAAATCATTATGTGACATGAAGAAGCGGAGTCCCTCGACGGAGGCGTACGCACACATAAAAACACACACAGAAGACACACATACACACACACACACACACACACATATATATATATATATATATATATATATATATATATATATATGCGGACATATAATGTGTGTACGTGCCTGTGTTTTCGACTGCAGGCTGGTTATTTGTTGAGTTTTAGGCATGGGACATCATTATATTTCGTTCTCTTTTCTGACACATGTCAAAAGTATTTACCATTTTGGAGGTAGAGGTTAAAAATATACGTCGAAAGTTTTTAATGAACACCCCTAACAATAATTTAGCTTGGATTTTTTTCTTCATATTCCGATATACAAGAATAGTTTGTTTTTTTTTCCTTTTCAACCATTGAAAACTATTTTTTGGGACATTATGCTAATAATATCAAAGATGGAAATGCATTTCTGGCAAATCCCCGTTTACAATTTTAATATGAATATTGGTCTCCGTTCTGCCATGTCGAAACGAATCCCAAAATGGTTGCTTTCGATAAACTTCTCTATATTCGGATTGAATGACCATTTTACATATTGCCGGTTGATATCTCCTTACGACGCCCCACGTGTAGGGAATCAGGTCTTTAATGAAAAAGTGAAGAGTAACATAAAAAGAGTCTTTATACATTTACATTATCATGGTAAAGGTATGTTGTTGTGGAATATAGGTGTGGACACTGAAGTCAATAGCTAGAGGCGACAGTCTGTTTCATGCTAAAAGCGATCTTCATGACCTGGTGATTGCATTTACCATGAAGTAAAGTATAGTTGTAATACACCTATTATTACTTGTAGTATTGTTGCAGGACCCAAAACTTACGATAGGAAAGGCAATACATATAATTTATGTCCTCTTGAAAAATTTGTTATCGCAAAACACTTAAATAACTGTAGCTTATTAAACAACAGAAAAGAATTAATGGTTATATGTAGGCATATAAATAAGTATTTGCACAAATACCTTGATCCATGTAAATATTTAATGCAAATTATGGTTTCTTTTTTTTAATCGAGTAATCACACACACACACACACTATATATATATATATATCTATATATATCCATATCTATATCTATCTATCTATCTATCTATCTATCTATCTATCTATCTATATATATATATATATATATATATATATATATATATATATATATATATAAATATAAAAGTGAACATAGAAGTCAACACTTAGAGGCGACAGTCTGTTTCATGCTATATGCAATCTTCAGGCCTGACGATTGCATATAGCATGAAACAGACTGTCGTCTCTAAGTGTTGACTTCTATGTTCACTTTTATATTTACACACGCTCTATCTCTGATATTGAGCAATTTATTCCATAAATATAGCACACCTTAAGACTATATTTCTTTATATATATATATATATATATATATATATATATATATATATATATAGTGTGTGTTTGTGATTATGCAATTAAAAAAATAAACCATAATTTGCATTATATATATATATATATATATATATATATATATATGTATGTATTGAATTGAGTGGCATAAGATGCTGGTGTGTTTTGTATAGAGATTCAAATCCCCTTCCTTCTCTGGCGTGTGACTATGACCTAGAGATAAATAATCAGACTCTTTCAAGTTATTTGGATTTCGATCACGTCTTGAAACAATCTAACGACATTACGGATTTTCATAGTAATCAGTTTGTATATAAAAACCCCGCTTATTTTGAATGCTATATATTTTTTTAAAAATTAAAAAAAAACTTTCAGCAGAGTATAATATAAAACTGCGCCAACATTGCGAGAACGAGATATTTTTTTATTAAAAATTAAATTATGTAACGATCAGAATATCCTCAGCTCCTATATAATGCGTCGAGTTATCAGTAAGGAATAATATGTATATTTATGAATATGTCTCTGTGTGCGCGTACGTATGAATTAAAATACTTTTGTACAGATGCAAATCGGTTCTCTCCAACAGTGTTAATTTACATCCAGTATCTGTTATAGATGTATTGATTTAAATCTATATCTCTGAAGATTTATCATGAAATATTGATGTAATTTAGGCTTAAAATATCTAAGTCTATAATAATACGAACGCCTGCCGCTTGTGCACTGGAAAGGATTGACGTCACTATTTTTGTCCCGCGTTTATTATCTGTCTT
>OZ010591.1:89917159-89944659 GCA_963932145.1 Acanthosepion lycidas | reverse complement strand
AAGAATATTTTGGAAAGCGAGACAAAAATAGTTTTGTAGTCAAGATGAACAACATTAAGCGAGCTAAAAATAACAAAAATTCTGAGGCAATGCATAAGAAGGATTTTAAAAGCGAGGTTGCAAATGTATTGGAAACGATAATAATAAATGTTCAGATGATAAAATTAATGATACTTTTCAAAGCAACAATAACAAGAGTTTGTTATAAAAGATTAAGCATGATTTTCGAGGCTAGATTAACATAAGCGAGGGACAAACGGAAATTTGGAATGAGAGAGTAAGATTTGAAATGCGAGAGTAAGAAACATTTTGATTAGGAATTTTCTGAAAGCGAGATTAATAAAATCATTAAGTTTGGAAAATGAAATTACAAAAATGATTTCAAGATGTTGTTAAAATGATTTTGAGAAGTATAGTAACAGAAGTTTTGAAGGGCATATAAGAAAAACTTGAAAGGGAATATTAAGGAAACTAAGTGTAGTTTACTGCCATGAACATGAGCATTTATGCAACGCCTAACACTATTCTGTTCACATTTGTAACGCGCAAAATCTAATTTTATACCAAGTAATCATCACTATTGTTATTCCCATGACCTACTGGAGTCAAGGATCTATGCGCAGCTAAGAATCTGTGCATTTAATGATATTTAGAAAATAAGGACTGACGAAATAATGAAATTCTTCGGTACCGTAAATGTTATGCTATAGCAGATAATCCAAGCAAAAATGTTTGGCACTCATTTATTGGGCGTGAATTGTATGTTCCAGCAGCTATGTTGAATAGCCTTTCTCTTATTTGTTATATATATTATCTTTAAGAAAATTATTCATATATATATATATATATATATATATATATATATATATATATACAGTGTAACCCGGATATAAGAGAAATCCTGATATAAGAGATACCCTGATATAAGAGAGATTTTATCTGGTCCCAAATTAGAGCCATACTTACCTAAACAAAATAGACCAAACCCGGATATAAGATAAACCGGGATATAAGATAAACCCGGATATAAGAGACTCTCTTATATCCTGGTTACACTGTATATATTTTTAAGTATTAGTTTGGTGCAAAAATAATGCGTAGTAATGTCGTTCTTTGATGTTAGAAATACGTCAAAAAACGACATTATTACGTCATTATTTTTCCACCAACCTAATAATTCATCGAGTCTGAAAGAAACCTCAATAGAATGCAGAAAGCACTGGACGCCCGATTCATCCTAGATTTGGGTCCCATATATTGGACGAAACGGCCGTCCAGTGCTTTCTGCATTCTGTTGAGGTTTTTTTCAGACTCGATGAATTACTTAATTATAATTATCAAATCCTCCTACTAATTTCTATCATTTGTATTTCATTGCTTGAACCGGCTTATAATGCTCAGGTTTGCGCGGCACTATATTGAGTCTCATTTGCAACTTCTTCTTCACCGAGGCCCGTTGGAACAGTTGGTATGATTCTTGCTTGATAACCTAAACTGTCCGGATTTCAATTCTCGGTAATGGATGCGCACTGCTGATGAGTCCCAAATATGGGGACTTCTTTCTGCATTCTATTAAGGCTTCTTTCAGACTCGGTGAATTACTTAATTATAATTATCAAAACCTCCTAATAATATATATATATATATATATATATATATATATTCTTTCTGAGATGTTTTATGATGTACAATATATACATTGCTCGGAATATCATCCTCAACTTTGTTACCATATTTATCACCACATTTCAGCCGTTGTACGCTGGTTGAAATGCCGAACTGAACCCTTTCTTTCGCTCGCTGGGGTAGACTGTTCCAGTTCAACGTGCCATGTCTAATCTATGTCAGTTATCTCCTGTCCCCCTCTCCAATTTCTCCAAATGTACATACAAACTTCTTTCTTTCGTTTTTGGATCTGATGAAGGCGTGAAGGACGAAATGTGTAATTAAATCGACTTTGAATGAAACTGTTCTCCATTTATCAATTTTTTCCAAAACATTTTCGGGATTCTTTAAAAAAAAAAAAACGTATTTCGGCCTACAGTACACGTATTTCGTTTGGGTGTTTTTTCCTGTATATGGAAAAATCGTTCCCCGAAGACGAAAATTTGAAATTCTCGAAAATACTTGATTCATCAATTCCATCTGACTACAACACAAATATACAACAACTTAAATATAAGGCTCGTATTAATTGATAGTGAGTTAATGTCTCATTAATCTTGTTAGCGAATTGATTTCGCCATTAATCCCATTAGCATTGCTAATTAATTCTTTGTATAAATTGTTTCTTTCTGATATAATATGGAAGCTGCGCACTCTAATATATATTCAAATGTAGACGTTATTAGTATAGAATTTAAGTATACTTCAGAAAGTACTGGAAATGCAACCCTAAACAGAAAAAAATGGCGAAATATGCTCTTTTAAACAGAAATCTCTCTTTACTATATTTATTGCTGTGGAAAGAAGAAATCCCAGATAAATCCAGAACTCGTGGTCTTACTTCTTTGCTATCAAGTATTTTTTATGAGTACATTGTCCAAATTGGCATTAGATTTTGCATGGATTTCGCTATATTATTTCCATATTTAATTTTTGTTGGAGAATTTGTTTCCCAAGTTATCTTTATAACCTAGATATCGTCATTTGTGATTTTGGCTTGAGATTCTATATAAACTGAAGGTTTTTTAATTTCCGGATGGTAGACTCTGATAATAATAAATATTTAATAATGTTGCTTTAAGCCACTGTTTTGATTCATTCTCTGAATTCGCCAAGGTTTCCTAGTGACAGGGACTGAATAAATCGATTTCTATGAGGACTCAATGTTCCACACGGTTCTTCTCCACACGATTGTTTTATGAAGCCTCTTGTTAAAGATTTGCAAAGTTATTGTAATTTTAGTATGAGTCAATTGTGCAACATGATGTCATTGCTTCTCCATTAAAGGTTCTTTAGCGGTTGGTAACCACACGTGTCCATGTATTCTATGATAATCTAAGAGCGACCTACGTGTGTATTTATTTTCGGGGACCGTATTTTGTAACAATCATCTTTGTAGTAATTCTCCTTGATGTAGTTGATACTGTTAACGGACATGCCGAGCAGATGTATGTTGAGTATATGAGAACTGATACGTAGTAAATATAACATTTTTGTGGTGTATTGCCCATCCATTGTTGCTGATTGTGTAGAATTCACAACGGCATATGCTTATATGACACACACACACACATATATATATATATATATATATATATATATATATATATATATATATATATATATATATATATATATATGTGTGTGTGTGTGTGTGTGTGTGTTTTCCTTGCAAGGCGATACAACGTTTTGCTTTACAGCAGATAAATACTTCTCCTGAGTCTTTTAGATCGCTTTGTTCTGGTTTCTGTTGTAACTTCGATTCTTGCTAAACCATTTAAGGTGGCTTTAACGTAGTCCTATTATAATGATCCTGTTCTGATATTTTTCCATCGGGCATTCTTGACTCTTATTTGTGTATGATTCTTTACACGCATTTCACTTGCCTCACATGACTATCATCAGTAAGAAGGAAAACTTAGGTTGTTGGATAGACACACTTTCTCAGTTACCCACTTCAGTAGCATTTTTCGTTTGAAATCCAACATACCCGTTCGATAGCCTTTCGAAATATAGATTACCTTGCCGTTTCAAAATCTTGTTAATCGCGTTTTCCAAACTTTATTTAAGAAAATCTCATAATGTGTATTATTCTCATTGTCAAAGCATTTCTTAATCTCTACATCCTAACCGATATCATTGTTTCGTTCAATATATTGAGTTTATCTCACCTTCAAAATATTTTTGTCGCTTCGCAAATCTTTATTAATCTCGAGTTTCATAAGATTATAGCTATCTTATAAACATCACATAATCTCACATACCAAACATTCCTTAATCTTAACAGTATATATATATATATATATATATATATATATATATATATATATATATATATATATATATATATATATATATATGTGTGTGTGTGTGTGTGTGTGTGTGTGTGTGTGTGTGTAAAGACATATTTTCTAAGATTTCTCGGACATTCAGGCCGGTAAATGCTGTTAATACCGGTTATTATAAGGAGAGATTTTACTTAAATATTTGTATTGATAAAAAGTACGTATAAACATAAAAAAAATTTTCTAAAAATAATCTTCGGACTTTGCCCATTTCATAAGGTATATATATATATATATATATATATATATATATATATATATATATATATATATATATATATATATATATATATATTTCGATTGAGCTATCTGGCGAGGAAGTGTGGGTTTGTAAACAGTTACTATTACGGCTAATAATGCAAGAATCTTCGGTAAATATAATCGAGTTCTCTCAGTCACTGTGTGTTTATCTAAATATAAATACCCTCCGTCCCTGCCATGCGCCAATGGCTTAGTGGTAGAATCTCGGCTGATGCAAATTTAGTCGGGTTTCGATCCTAGCTAGAATCAGACTGACGTCTAGCCAAATTGATGGGCTGTGAAACAGTCTGTCTGTGGATGACTATATATATTCATAAATTCTTCTTTCCATACATTTCTTAAACATGTTTTTTTTTTTTTAGTCTTCCCCTTAATTTTCCTTTAAAATACTTATTTTTTATCGTTCAGTTAATCTTGGTGCATGAAAATCTATTATTTTTTCCTTCAAATGATATTGTAATGTCGCACACTAAAACTTACTTATTATCTATTCTTAATTACGAAATTTTGCCTCTTTCAAGGTTCTGTTAATTCTGCTGCCCAAATAACTTCTTATCTTATCTCACACACTTTTATTAATTTTACCATTCATATTTTGCTTTTTGCGCCATCCAAAATTTTATTAATGCCATCTATCGAACGATTCTAATTCTAAACGTTTCTTATTTTCGCTTTTCTAACTACTGTTCTAATCCCCTAAATCCCCCTTACAGAAATTTCACTATCTTTCCATTCGAACAAATCATAATATAATGTTCCCAACTTCTATTAATATCAATTTCTAAACATTTCTTAATATCCAATACTAAACATTTCTCAAACTTATATTCTGTACTTCTTTTTAATCATGTCTATGTATCTGTCTATATTTCTGAGATGATGTAGTATGTAGACTATTTACATTATTCAGACTATTGTCCTCATATTTGTCGCCATATTTATTACAATGTTTCGGCCGTTGTACGCTCCAGCCGTCTTCAAGAGGCTGGAATGTCGAACTGAACCCTTTATTTCTCATACTGGGCTAGACTGTTCTAGTTCCACGTGCCATGTTTAATGTTTAATGGATGTCAGTTATCAGTTAACTCCTGTTAATCCCCCTCTTCCAGTTCTCCACTGACTTAACCGGGTATTGAACTCACACTCTTTGGTTCCTGTCACTGGATCTAACCAACGTCTTTATCTACTGTGCCATGTGCCGAAACGTTGTAATAATAATGGCGGCAAAGGGGAGAACGATAATCCGAATAATGTAAATAGAGTAATCATGGTTTCTAAACACTTTTAATTCTGCTTTCAAACTTTTTTCTTGGTTACTAAGTTAAAACTTGTGTTAATAATACCTGTCATCTTTTCTAAAGTCCGATTCGCAATCAAACCAAATCTATCCTTCCCGTTTACCAGTTACTGCAACACCGACAATTTTGTTAACTTCAGCTCCACATCATTTATTATTTAAATATCTATAATTTAATCTCATCTACATTCCTGTGAAACTTATCGTTATATATGTTTATCTTGCCTTCGAAACTTTTATTGACCTCGTCTTCGAAACAATTGTTAATTTCGATTTCATAATCTTTCTTAATCTCATCTAAGAATGTTTCTGTATCTTGCCTTCAGAACGTTAATTTCGCCTTAAAACGTTTTTTCATCTCGCCTTCAAAATGTGTTTTTAATCTCATCTTCCAAACGATTTTTTAAAATCTACCCTTCAAAATGCATTGATCTCATCTTCAAAACGTATTTTAATATCGCCTTCAAAATGTATTTCTAATCCCCTCTTTGAAGCAATTCTTTAATCTCGCCTTCAAAATGTTTTAATTTCATCTTCAAAACGTATTTTATTCTCACCTTCAAAATGGGTTTTAATCTCATCTTCAAAATTTTTTTTACTCTCGACTTCAAAACGTTTCTTAATTACCCATTCGAAATTTCTATTTTTCTTTCCCTCGTCTCAAACTATTATTACTCTCGCTTTCAAAAGAGTTCTTAATCGTATCAGCTGAAAAGTTGATATTATCGTTTCTAATCTATTTGCAACCTCGATTTTAAAATTCTTATTAATCATAACCTGTGAATTGTTATATTTGTTTCGCTCAATATTATTCATTTTGACTTCAAAACTTTCTGTCTCGATTTCCAAATTGTTCTACATAGTAACTTGAAGAATTTTTCTTAATATGTCCTACAATCCATCAGTTAATATAATGTCCGAAATCTTTCTTAAGTTTGTCTTCAAAACGTTTCTTAATTTCACTTTCCAACTTTTGGTTAGTTCTCCTTTCTAAAATGTTCTTATTCTCCATATCGATATAATTTTTAATCACATCTTTCAAACGTTTTTTAGTTTTTCTTTAGACGGTTTTCTTAATTGCACACGTTTGTTTTTACTCTCAAATGGCAAATATTTCATAATGTCGCCACTCATATTTTCTTAAAATAAATCCTTAGAGACCATCGCTTTCGAATGATTTGTTATTAAAACCTCCACAACGTTTATTAATTTTCCATTTCGAACAGTACCTAACCTAGATGTACAAACACTTCTTAATTGTAATGCTCATATTTTTGCTGATTAATGGTCCTGTTATTTACTTCATGTATGTTTTTATTTTTTAATTCCATCTAAAGTTTGAGTTGTCTGTTTAGATTCAAATGACTCATTTCCTTCCATCTTTTTCTGTTGATTCAGCTTTTGTTCTCGCATATAAACTTGTCTTTGGCACGCGTTACCCTGATCTTTTGTTAAACAAAATTTGTTTGTTCTTTCGCAATGGGAAATTGTTCCAAGATTTGCACTTTTCGGTCATCTTTTGACGCGCTCCCTTTCTATTTTTCATTTTTATTTTTTTGTGCCTATGAAAAGAGATTTGTTGACTTCGTCGATGCTGCTCTCCAGCTCTCTTTGTCCCCGATTTCTTTCATTTGCTAATTTTTCCTTATTTTGTATGGAATACTTCCATTTTTGCTGCACCTGGTGAGGCTGGGCGCTACCAATGGTTCATTATCTTTGACGCTATAGTTTCTCGTTTTTGGAAATCATTTCCTGTTTTACTTTTGCTAAACTTTGATGCTCAATTTCTTGATTTGCTGTTGGTTCTATTTTCATTTGGTGCTGTTGTTGTCGTGCTTGGTTTTGTATTGAAAACTGAACCATCCTGCTCAGCAACATAGGGTGCCGTTTTTCGCTAATTTAGCTTTGGCTCCAGTGATCTCTACTGATAATCTTACAGGAGAATATGCCGATTTTTCTCTGTGTGGTTTCTTTTGATATTGACATACAAAATATTCCAGCACTGATTCTTGATTTCGATATAGGAATGTAAAGTGATAGTTTCTCTCTTGCGCAGTTGTTGTTGGGATCAAATACAATGGAAACAATTCTCTTTATTTTTGTCTTTTTTACCGCGAAACCGTTGTTGATGATTTATCAGGGCCCAGTTGATAATTGTATTTGAAAATTGAGTTTCTGATATTTATTTATCTTACGATATTGTAATGTTTCAGTTTTATTTCTTTGTTTATTTTTATAATAATTTCTATAAACATCTCCTTTATCTTTTGCAGTGCTTTTCGTGGTTTTGATTCGGTATATTTTGAACTGATTTTTAATTTCTCTTGCATTTTGTTCTTGTTGCAGTGATAAGAATTCCATACGCTGTTTTATTCGCCTTATTCTTTACAATGCGTTTTAACTTGTACAAGGTCTGTCAGTCAGTCGAAGTATAGCTTTACTGATTAAAAGTCAGTTTATGCGAATAGGAGTTTAACATGACGGTTAGATCTAAAATTGATCAGACTAAGATTGTAGTGATTGGGAAAACATCCTCTTGGGAGTCACTGAGTATTTTTTTAAATTTTCGCAGTTGATGTATTTCACTTAAATAATTTGTTTTTCTCATTTTTTGGAACAATAAATGTCGTTCTCCGAGCTGTGTATAAGTTTCAACTTTACTTGATTTTTCTACATTGATTCTATATATACGAATTCTTGAAGAAAATTATATCTGCAATTCTACTCCTCCGTCTTGATGTTGTTTTTCTCCGCGTTCATAAAAACTTATGGCATCAATTAGCGCAATTTTTCTCCGTCTTCCAGCAGGATGTTTTCAGCCTCCAGATTATGTTCTTCTCCTGGAATTGCCTCGGCTGACGATAACACGTTTCTTGACAATGAGTGTTTTGAATGACTGAAAAAGATCCGAGTTTATTTGTTTTTTTTTCTAAATTACTTCCTTTTTCAGACTGATGTAGTTTTGTCCTCACAAGCAGGTCTTGGTCCTCGTCTGGATGTCTATGTTCCTGTATTTAAAAATATAGCACCTTGAACTTAGCTCGTTCCATCTTTTTTATCTTCCAGGAATTTATGTTCTTCAAAAGGATTATATTATGTTCTTGGAATATTTCTGGATGTTGGACTGATGACTCTCATGTCCCTAAAAGAGAACATGGTAGATTTAATGTAATCTATCATATTGCGAAGATGGGGAATGCTGTAGTGAATGAGAGCAATTTGTTTGATCCAGACAAATAATCCATCCTCAGATCAGTTTCAGTGGCAGTTGCACTCAGTATAAATATTTTACATAACAAATGAAAAACGTTTCAAATATTGAACCATTCAAACTGTCGACATATTATATTCCAAGGGCCTATCAGAAACAATTACTCGTGATGAATTTGAAGCGGGAAAAATTCGACTTGTTGCTAATTGGGTATAAAAACTTTCAGAATAAATAAATTTAACGTTTTCAAGTTAGATCAGTTTCCAAACTTTGAAAGGAAATGTATTTGAACATGTGAAGGGATTTTGCATCTATCTATGTATTAGGTTGGTGCAAAAATAATGCCCTAATAATGTCGTTTTTTGACGTTAAAAATACGTCAAAAAACGACATTATTACGTCATTATTTTTGCACCAACCTAATATATAAAGAATCATATAATTCAAGAAGTGAGAAAATATACTTGCATTCAAACAGAGTGCTGTAAAAGAAAAAAAAAAGCATTTTAGGATTGACTGTTAGAAAATGTGTTTGCATTGTCATGCGCTATATGTCTAGATTTGAAATTTAGCAGTCCGCTGCTCTGTGAAATAGATTTTATTCTGGAAGCGTCGAGGTCAGCCCGATACCTACTACATTCTAGAACAGAAAGTGAAAGCGAGAAGTGCAATGGCCCGTCTATTTATAGTCATTAATTGAATAAAAGATAACAGTTTAAAATTCTCTTTGTTATCTTTATTTGGTACAATGCAGTGATAAACTTCTTTAACTTGTTTTTATACAGCGTATATAAAATACAAATGTGATGATTATAATTTAAAAACCTATCGCTTCCGGACATAGACCAACCTGAGTCCACAGATATTTTGAATAGATGCGAATTGGCATTTCTTCTTAGAAGGACATTGCCTTCAAAGCATTTTGAAATACAGTCTTCCTTCTGTTAGAACGACATATATCCAATCTAGAGAGAAAATTTAATCCTACTAATATCCTTTGAATAGGAATGGTAATATTAACCGTTTCCTTCTAAGTAAACCATCGGCATTCATTGACTGAGTTACATTTACAAATGTCGTTTGAAATTTATAAAATCTTTCTCATACAATAATTTTTCAGGAAAATATGTTCAGTAATTGTTATCACTCTTTCCCGCTCTTTCCAGTATTGTTGATGGCACTGGTCTTTCATTTTAAGGAGTATCTTCTTTATGTCAGCATTTTCTCTATGAGCTACGGGTGATCTCTATTTTAGTTGTGGCGACTATTATATGTCCTCTAGTGCTGTTTCATTTTACTGTTCATTGCTTGTGATGCCGTAGCACTAATCCACACGGTTTGAAAAAATGTTGGCATCACCAAGACTTATCGGCTTCATTCGCACAAAACTATTTTTAGCCATTGATCATAGATTTCGGCTGTTTACAGCAAACAGTTTAGACATTTGTGAAGGGGTTTGGAACTATGCTTGTCATCCATATGACGAACTTGATCTGATGGGATATTTAAGAAGATGATCGAGTTTTAGGTTTAAGTTTTCGTTGCGTAGCAATTTGTAGTGTTTGGAGAAACTACACGTGAAGAAGAAATTAAAGCATGAATTTAGTAATGCCTGAGTTAGAAGAGAACGCAGTGTATAGTACATTGAACTAGCAGACTAGTTTGGATTCTCCGCGGAAACACTTTTACCGTACCAATAAACGTTCGAATAAAGTCTTGAATATCATATATTTCTCTAACGGTATCCATCTGTCAGTATCTAGATGACCACGGGAACGAGTGGCTAGACCATTCGCTTTCTGATTATGTAACAAGGCTTCGAATCTCGGCATTGTTGATTTGCCAGAAAAATAATGTCTGATGTTTTCGGTACTTGGGTGGGGGCGATACAAGCGTTTGGCATCGTTTGGAAGTGTCTGCATGGCATTACACTAGTCTTGCGAGGGACATTCAGTAATCGAAATTGTTCAACGATGGTTGAATAAACACGAATAAACATACATACATCAACGTGATGTTTTAGTTAGAAAGCTTGTCTCGCTAGAACAATTACGACTGAATAGTGGGTTCGATCCTCACTGGGTGCCTACATCACGTGTGAGACATCTAAACAATGCTTAAAAAATCAACAAGGGTGATCCATACTCGTACCAAACTATGCTAAGCTTAGAAAATAACTCTCTGGATTACTTCGGAAGTGTGCTAGTTAATTTCTCTGCCTCCGGGCAGAGAGGATCCCCAGACGAGGCTATGTCGAAGGGCAGAGTCAGCTACCCGACTCCGTATTTTTACGGGGTCTACAGGGAAATTTTGGTTTATGCTACGGGCACAGACACTCCACAATAAACTCAGCGTTGTGCCATATCTGACCTCATGGGGCGTTAGTTAATGTCATCGCCATATGTGTGTATGTGCGTTTAACGTAATAGTCATATATATATATATATATATATATATATATATATATATATATATATATATATATATATTCTCAGCTAATTCTCGTTCTTATTCTGGATGGAAAAAAATAAGACAATCCAGTGAGAAGTGAGAAGATTCAAAGAAATTGACATTCTTCTTCTCTTACCATAGGTTGATAGATGATTACTGAACCTTAAAGAAACTGTCATTTTTTAGAGAAGTTTACATGTTAATCTGCTAATGAAGAATAGAACGACCTCGCATTAATATTTCCCTTCTTTAAACTATGTGTTAAATTAGTCCTTTAACGTATTCATGAACGTGCTTGATTTCGACACTTTTCACATTGAATAAGTCATTGTTGATTAACATGCCATGGCATATCTTTACAAGAATCAGATATGGCCCAAACTAGAGCATAACTATAATGTCCTGTTTTGAGCTGCTCGATCTTAACTTTCAAGTATTGATAGAATTCAGAATTCATTATGCGGTATTGTTTCAAAAATAATATTTCTCATTTTGCCACATCTTTTCCAAGACGCAACATGGCAATTGTATCTATACTCTATCGACATTTCTACAGCGAATGTCCAGATGAGCGCCATAGTTTTCCTTTAACACTTCAGGCCATTAAGGACAGAACTGACAAATGATAAATGATACTTATTTCCTTTTCTGTCTCAAATATAACAGTAAAGTTTCCAAATTTCCCCAGGAGCTCCAACTTTGTGGAAATGACTCCCACATGATTGCTTACATGGACAATATTTACTTTTTTTTTAACCAATAACCAGTCAACATATTTTCTCCTTATACTGTGATTTTAGTTGTTACCAGCCATCTTGCCTTCATATCGCAAACTGCTTAGTGTGTATAGAATTTCGAATGTAAGCCCTAGTCTTGAGCAGCTCTGCTGTCTTGTATTTTGTTAAACTCTTTATTAAAATATCATAATCTTAATCTTCATCGTTCGTCCATCCTCATTACTATTATTTCCTCCTGTATCACATATTTATTACAGATTACTTACTGAGTCTGCCACAAACACCGTATCATATATTTAACACAACACAAAATAAGCTTGAATACGCCAAGTATTTTCATTTTGGAGGTTATAAAAATCAGCGATACTTTGCAAAATTTTCGCCTTAGCAACGGTCAGTTCAACAGATATGATATCACTGAAAAACTTTACGAGATCGATTACCAAATCAAGATGTAAATATATTTTTTGGCATTTCATTGTATACATGATTTTGCCGAATTTGTGTCGAGGAACCTCACACTAACTTAGAAACTCTGTCGTTGCCAACAATATCAAAGCTATTTCTAATTTTATTTCTCCTCCTATATTTTCAGTATACAACGAAAACATACTATTTAAATATTATAAACAGCAAAAAATAATTATAAATTCATACCAACAGAGGTAACTAGAGCTATGTTCAAATATGTTTTCTTTGTGGCTTAAATTATTGGTTGTCCATACTAACAGATATATAGTACCACAAGATTTATTAGGATCTTTGGAAAGTATGACTAAGAGTTATTAATCAATTGCATAGTTTTCGCAGTAAAGAAAATAACGTCTTCTTTTTTTAGAAAAAAAAACTGTATTTGTAAAACTTCTGGATAGCTCTACTGGTAAACAACCCACTGCGTGGGTGATAATGGATATTGTTACGGAAAAAGGAAAGTTGCGTTATCCTTTAAGTTATTTCCTTAGAAAAGTATACGACTTGATTTTTTTTTTACCAGGATAGAATATCCTGGCATAATGAATTATTTAGGCAAGATTTGCAACCAGTCTAAGAGAAAAAATATTTTAATAATTCTATAAAAATAGTTATTTAAGAAGAAAGGTAACATTAATAGATAGACAGAAAATTATAATCCGCAAAATGTGTGATTCGAAAAATAAAAATCTGTTAAGTGGTTTACACGAGGATCGCTTCTTTAACCTGTTTTCGATCGTTTTTGGCAATCATCCTGCTTAAGAAGAGAATATCTATGTAATGAATATGATTCAAAATTATGGTGTAAAATGGCGAATCTTGGTTGTAATCGTCCGAGCTGGTGGCTATGGAAATAGCTTTAGACAATGAGAATGTGAAAGGAACCGGAGGGTGATTAAGAATGCAACAACGGCTAAACCATTTACAAAGATATTATCTGAACATAGTCATTTCCATACTGGAAATTATTTAGTATACATATAAAGTCTGTATCGTTAGTCATCTTTCAAAAACTATTATATTCGTCTTATAAGTTGAGCCAATGAATTCTTATCATCCAAGATGTTTACTTCTTGAGTCTGTTAAATAATCATTGCCGTACATTTAAGGACTAAAAAACGAATTGATAAATATTAGTTATTACTTTCAGTACCACGCAAATGTTTATTTTGTGATGGCAATGGACACTAGTTGCCACTCGTGTAATGTCAATGAGTGTTGACTTCAATGTTCACTTTTATATTTATATTTACATACGCTTTATCTCTGATATTGCGCACTTTATTCCATAAATATAGCACACCATAAATGTATATATATATATATATATATATATATATATATATATATATATATATATATATATATATATATTCGTCTTTGTATTGAATACTGTTGCTAAATATGGTCTGGTGCTTTTGTTGTTCATCTCGAGATGCTAGACATAATATATAGGCGGATAAACAACGTGATAGGTCATGAACTTGCATCACGTCTACATTGACTTTCACGCAGACGTGATGCGGCTTCTGTCAGTCTTTTCTACAAATATGTTCATAGCAACTGCTTAGACGAACTACTTATACTGGTGCCCCATCTTCATGAATTTAAGCGTTCTATTAGGTGGGCATCTTGGTGCAAACCTTTCTCTGTCGGAACAGTTGTATGTAATCGCCTCATCTACTCCAAGATTATTATTCCCACTTCTCATCAGGTTAACTCCATTCCTCCTAGTTGCTTCCCTGATAACTATAATCTTCAAATATCAAAATGTAATGTCAATCGACATATTCTGATGCCTTAATACTGATCCCCATCCCTCAATATATCCTTTTTTAATACAACCCTCTTTAACAGCTTGCGTGTTAGTGGCACTCACACTTTACTTGGGGGTGAAATACTGATATATATATATATATATATATATATATATATATATATATATATATATATATATATATGTATGAAAGTGAATATTGACGTCAACACTTAGGCAGTTTCATGCTAGAAACAATCGTCAGGCCAGGTTGCATCTTGCAGGAAAAAAGTTTTGAATTCAATGTACACTTTTATATTTAGACACGCTCTATCTCTGATATTTAGCACTTTTCCCCATTAATATATAGCACAAATTAAGAGTGTATTTCTTCATTCATATATATATATATATATATTTCAATAAAGGTGCCATTAATTTACAAATTCATGAATTATTCAGACATAAAACAAATACACTTATTACTGAGAGTAAAATCAAGAACACAATCTACTTCATACCTGAGGATGTCTGTAGGAACAGACGAAAGTTTGTAAAATGAAAAGATCTAATGCAACGAAAATTTATAAAACAGGATCTTTTCATTCATAAACAGATTCGCGGTTTTTGTATATTATTGAATTGTTCGCGAAGATGGATTTCTCGACATTTAATCATTAACCTTTGTATTTGTTTTAGGTATGAATAATTCCTGAGTATATATATATATATATATATATATATATATATATATATATATATATTTATATATATGATGTTGAACGATGTCGCTTGTCCTTTTTCTATGTAAAGCAAAAGCCCTTTATCACTTCCAAAACTGATCATTATATTCGAGACTTCGTAGAGGCTGGTACTAGTAATAACGCCTTCTTGTAATATCCGCACCAGTAATAATTCTTCCTGTAGTAATTGCCAAATAATATAAAGGTCAGTAGAGAATTTTAATCTGTATATTAGTAGAAAGAATGGCCGTATATCAATACTGGATAGACAAGAAGAGTGAACTCTGATCGTATAGTCATCATGCTACTTCCTTATTCCTTCCTTTAAGATCACCTGATCTACTTATTAATAGAGTCGCCCGTGTGCAACTAGTTTCAAACCACAGTTTCGTCAACACACACCCACACACACACCCACACACACACATATAGATATATATATATTTATTTATATATATATATATATATATATATATATATATATATATATATATATATATATACACACAAGTATATGATTGGTGTATATGGAATCCAATAACCAACAATTACTATTCTTAAAAGAGTGCTCATTACCAAGTAGAGCAGATATAATTATTTATTTTAAAAAAAATTATAACATAAATATGTTATAAAATCACTACAAAAATAGCCATTTTGTTTCAACACCCTCGGTGTCTTATCAAGTGATGTTTATGTATGTATGTGTAGATATTTCGGTGTGTATGTATGTATGTAGGTATATTTATGTATGTGTATATATATATATATATATATATATATATATATATATATATATATATATATATATGCGTATATGTATGTGTATGTGTGTGTGTGTGTATATATATATGTATATGAGGTGGACATCGTAGTTACCGATGTGTGTTGACTTTGATGTCCGATTTTATATTTACATACACTATTTTAATATATTAAATAATATTATTTTTAATAATTTCAATCTTTTTATATTTACTCGCTTAAGTTAGATTTCAATAGGTTGTTAACATTCATATAATGACATTTTCTGTCTTAAATATTTATCGGCTGTGGTATCCGATTATCTGGGTCAATATCTGTGGATGTGTGTGCATGTATTTATAGGTAACTACTCCTTTTTTTCATGACAGACCGTGAAGATGTTCTCTGTCTTGTCTCTTTTTGTCTGTGTGTATATGTATATATATATAAATATGTCTTGGTGCTTATATATTAGAATCTGACTGCGCTTGTTTTACGCGTGAGTTTAGGACCCCATTCACACACCATGAGGATTAAAATGTATACATTGTAAAAGGACCGGATATTAAATTAGCTAAAGTAACTTAAATGAAGAAATAAATTTAATAACATATATATTTCTTCTTTTCTCCTCAGTAATTTTATAGTTGTAAACTTAATAGCGAATAAATTTTAAATTTTCATTTTGTAATTAGCAGTTTTAAATTTTAATATTAAATTTTATCATATAATTTAGTAATTATTGGTTGGAATAAATTCTTTTTTAATACTACCCATATTTTAAACATCTGAATAGATATTATAACATGACTTCGTTATCAAGCTTTTTGAATTTTCCTATACTTGTGTTTTGATTGGTCCATCTAGCCTTTGTAGCCATGCGAAGGATTGTTAATTAATTTGAAACTTTTAAAACCATTTATTTTACATTCAACGTCATGACTTGATAAGACACCGAGGGTGTTGAAACAAAATGACTATTTTTGTAGTGATTTTATAACATATTTATTTTATAAATTTTTTTAAATAAATAATTATATATATATATATATATATATATATATATATATATATATATATATATATATATACACGCACACACACGCATAGATATATACATATATATATATATATATATATATTTATATATATATATATATATATATATATATATATATATATATATATATACCTATACATATATACACATACACACACACATATATATATATATATATATATATATATATATATATATATATATATTAGGTTGGTGCAAAAATAATTTCGTTTTCTCACATAGTAACATATGTTAGAAAACGAAATTATTTCTGCACCAACCTAATATATATATATATATATATATATATATATATATATATATGTGTGTGTGTGTGTGTGTGTGTGTGTGTGTGTGTGTGTGTGTATGTGCGTGTCTGTATGTGTATGTACAAAAGCACATTAAGACCCAACATTTTGTTTTAAATACAAAGGAGGTTGCTTATATTTGAGAAAATTGTATTCTGGATTTACAGAACATTCTATTATTAATAAAATGGCCAAACATTGAACACAAGGAATATTTATCCACATTTTAAATCTGATCGTTATGAAGCCATGCTGGGATAGACTTCGACATTCTCATCAGCAATAAATGCGTGAGATCTCTTATCCTCGCTAACGCTCATCATTAATGAAACCTTGCTTTATTTGGCACAACAATGCTAGTCTGCGGGAAACTAATAGATTTCAAACTCGCTATTCAGGACATAATGATAACTCAGACAAGCTCGATAGAATTTTTCTATAATGAAATCACAAATATAATAATGCCATGTATATTCATTCTTATACAGAAATCTTACGTATTAAAATATTTTGATCCATGCCATACATTTTTCAGTACAGCTATTTCTAGAGGCTCTGCTTGCGGAGCACCTAAAATAATTATAAAAATGATTATTCAATTCTTTAAAGTTTAAGACATGCACTATGAACAAACAGGATATGCTGGTTAGAAGTGTTAAGTGATAATTAAAACGAAACGAGGCAATTTTTAGTAGTTACAGTTTAAACAAAAATTTAGATTACTTATAACAATGTTTAACAAATACAAGCTTCTACGTAATGTGTTACAATTAACAAACGGAAGTTGTTTTTACAATGGTGTTCACCCTGTAAAATAGCAAGCAGATAGAGTGGATTACAGAGTAAGAGTTAATTGAATAAGCTGTATGATATTGTGGAATCTTCCACAACAGCCAGTTCACCCCTGCTAGGAAAGGCACTATTCCTTTTGTGATTTTCACCATCACCATCTTTCAAAATATATAACAAGTATTCATTGGTTAATCACCTTCACTCTAGCTTGCTGATTGGTCAGTTTCGACCAATCAAATCACCCCCACGTGACAGATCTATTTTGGCGCCAACTTAGTCGGAGCCTCCGACGTTGTACAACAAAATTATAAAAACAAAACACGTGTAAACTCTCTCTCTCTCTCTGTCTCTTTCTCTCTCTCTGTCTCTCTCGCGTCTCATTCCTTGCTGCCAAGATGTAATATTCAAGAACTCCCATCTTGACTAATGCAGCCAGACGGTAAAGACCATTACCAACATTCACGCAAGTACGAACTCTAAAATCTCTTCTGAACTTTTACCAACTTGTACAATATACAATTGCAAACATGCAACAACTCATTCTTCTACAGTTTAATAATCAATTTTTTCTTTATGAGCTTAGGTACAAATATTACCTAGTCTAAGAGACACAACACTGTCTAACATCGTGAGGGGAGATAACTCGGGATCTGATCTGATGATGAAACGCATCTAATTTTGTGATTTATGTATTTTTGTTATTAACCATGTATTTTCGGACTGGACTTTTAAAGCAAGGCCAGAGGTGAAGTTAACAATAAACCTCCGATCATCTTGCTTTCATGTTTGTGATTTATGATTTTCTATTCATGCTACAATATCTAGTTCTTCCATTTATTCTAAAGAAAAAACACAGAAAATAATGGCCACATGTGTCACCGACATATGTTTCAAATGTCATTCACAAATCCACAGCCTTTTTCATTTTTAATATAAGCTAATTGGGACGAGTTCTTGGGAAAGTTAGTTCGTTTATTAACTGCGTATTTTTTGTTTAGCGCCATATAAGCTCCTAATTGGTCATTTAATGTCGATATGTAATTTTCTTGGGAGCATTAGTTAATTCTTTTAAAAAATATAGTTAGTTTTTTTTCTTAAAAAAATTGTATCTTATTGCTGTGATATTAGGTTGGTACCAAAATAATGACGGTTTTTGACGTTAAAAAATAAGTCAAAAACCGTCATTATTTTTGCCCAATCTAATATTTTTTTTACAAAAATGTCTTGCTGGTAATTTTTTTTACGATGGACATGTATTTCTTGTATTTTTATTATAATTTCTTATGCTTTCATAGTGTTTTGACATGAGGTTGGGGGTTAACTATTTGTCCCTGGTTGGGACCTTAACAGGCTCTATTACCCCGGGTTACGTGGACCTGGAAACAACGGCGATTAAGATTTGGTTCCACACTGCCTAAAACTTCAGGATCAGAGGCTTTGCTGGCTTGAATCTAGTTCATCATCATACCCAGGACAATTGTACGTTATTGATTCCAGAATTTTACTTTTCCTAGACTGTAATACCCTGAAGACAACCCTGCGATATGACTTATATTTGGGTGTTAGAGCGACTAAACACACACACACACACACATACACACACACACACACACATATATATGTATATATATATATATATATATATATATATATATATAGACTCCCGACTCTCCCGTCGAATTCGACGTATGAGGGTCAACCAGATCATATCCCAGGAAACCCACAGCCCGACAACTGCACTTGAGATTTGATTATAGTGGTGAAGGTTACCTGCAGGACCATCCAAACTTTTTGAAGGGCCGAATACAGAGACGTGCCACAATGTCCCCAAAATCCCTCCGCATCCAAGGCTATGGAACCCAGTCTGTCCTGCTATTTACCCATAGCTGGAGGGAGAAGAATAGGGTTCACACATTTCCCAAGGCTATTAGCACGTAAGTGAATGTAATGGATTCGAACTCGGCTCTCCGATTCCTCGACCCAAGCCACTATCTATTACTCCACCCTACACTCTCTGTCTGTCTCTCTGTCTCTCTGTCTCTCTGTCTCTCTCTCTCTCTATATATATATATATATATATATATATATATATATATATATATATATATATATATATATATATATATATTAAAAATTACCTTTTTGATAGTAGGAATAAAAGTAAGAATATAAATCTTCTTAGAGTATGAAGGAAATAAGAAATAGTTCAAAAATTATTATCTAATGAATCCAAGCTACCAGCATTTTCTTATAGTGAGTTATGGATTTGTATTTTTTCTGACTTATCAAGCTTTTAGAGATTATTTAAAGGCAGAGAATATTTAATCTATGTTTTGGAGACAATATTGATTTACTGATACATATCCTTCTAGTGAAAACATAGCTGGGTCGGAGAAAACGTGATTTTTTGTCCCAGTGAATAAAACGATGTATAGGGTGTAATGCATAAATATTATTGGGGTGTAATGCATAAATATTATACAAAGATTTTTTTTTTTAATAAAGATTAAATGGAACAAAGGAAATAAGCTACTGGACAAAAGTTAAGGAACGATCTTGTTAATACTTTATTGTGGACAAAATATCAACAAAATTTAATATTTGGTAAACATTCCCTTATTTTCAATGACTTCTCTGCATTGTCGACCACATCATCTAATTATTTTCTTGCAAAAATCAGCAGTAATTCCCTCCCATTCGTCTTTCAATAACTCCCATAGGTGATCCTGTTTTTTCTTTTCTGAGCCCTTTCTCCAATTATCTTCCAAACATTTTCTGTTGGATTCAGGTCGGGGTTCTTGACTGGCCACTTCATTAGGACGATTCATTTTTCTTCAAATATAGCCATAACCTTCTGAGCCTTGTGGCAAGGTGCATTGTCCTGCATGAAAATAGGAGATTCATAAAGATTATGGTGTAATCTTGGTACCACATGCTGCTGAAGAAGCCTTTTGTAAATCTCAGCATTGATATTGCCATGTACGCGGATGATAGGGCCAACTCCTGCAGATGAAATCATTCCCCCACACCATCACAGTGCCACCACCAAAGTTAACGCTTTTCTTGACACATTGAGAAGACAGTGTTTCACCTTTTCTACGGCGTAGGTAAATTTTGCCCTCAGAACTAAATATAGTAAACTTGGACTCGTCAAAGAAATGAACTGTATCACATTGTGCGTCAGTCCAGGCGTGCCATTTGGTTTCGCATCGAAATGAAAGGCTTCGAAGCTGGAATACGGGCATTAAATCCTGCATTTTTTAACTTGCGAGCAACCGAATTCCTTGATCTTATCTATTTCTTCATTAAATTTACGGACAATTGATGTAGCAGTTTCAAAACGGTTTTTTGTAGATATTCTAACATTTCTTCCATCTTCTCTTTGCGACGTTTTTAAAAGTCTGCCGGTTTTTGGTTTTGCATCTAACTTTTTATCGGTTTTATACCGGTTTTATACACGATGAACGACACTTTTAGATCTATGAACAATATTAGAAATTTCTGAAATTGACTTTTTTTTCTTGATAATTAACGATAATCTTTTTTTTCTTCAAAAGAGAGCGTTTTGCGTGTAGAATTTGCCATATTGCTTAAAAATAAAGTCCTAATGTTAAATGAACTTTCATTTATTGTTGAAAAGCTCCTTCGAGTTTTTTAACAATGTAAATTAAAAGTTTATGCAAATTATTAACATCGTTCCTTAACTTTTGTCCACTAGCTTATTTCCTTTGTTCCATTTAATCTTTTTTTTAAAAAAACAAAACAAACTATTATGTAAATTTTTGGTACTTTGTATAATATTTATGCATTACACCCTAATCTTTATTCGGTAAAGAATTTCATTGTTAATCATGCATTACTTTTTTAAGTAATAAACATATTTACGTCTTTGTTGTTTCCGTTCCTTATATTATGGGCAGTACTATATATATATATATATATATATATATATATATATATATATATATATATATATATATATATATATATATATATATATTGAGGATTTGAACATAACAAATAATCTAGGATTTTAACATTCCACATTTTACGACACTCACATATGCCACTTTGATATGTCCAGTGAGAATCCACGTTTAATCTATATTATAGAATGCATTGCCAATCATGATTATTTGAGGACTATTTGTTTAATGTTAATTTTATTGGTGAAATCAACTCACATAATCAATCTATAGCAGCTTATTGCATTACAAGATAATGTTAATACTACTAAGGTTCTTTAAAAACAGTAACGAATAGCACTAGGGCACGTAAAAATTCCAGGGTGATGTTATTTGAATTTCTCGAAGAATTATAATTAATATAATGACTGGATATGATCCTTGTAACTTCCAAGACTATAAAATACCCTTAGAAATTCATCGCTAAATTGCGTCGTTAAATATTTGAGCATAACCTATCTGACAATAAATTGCAATGAGATTAAGATTTGACAAGGACTTCCATTCGACTGAAGCAGGCGTTAAAGTGAGCGTTATTGGTTCTTTTAGCTCGCCTTTCTCAATTTCATTCTTTTTTTCACTTAATCCAAACAGCGTCACTGATAATGATTTTTTTCGTTCTTTACTCGCAATCAAAAGGGAATAGATAATGTCAGGAAGTTACAAGTAATATTAGAAGACGATTGTGGCAAGCTATCGTGAAAAAAAAAAACACAACAGGTAACATGAAATAGAATTATTAGATATTGGACCAAATCAATGTTATCTTTACAAGAAAAGGAGGTAACACTCCCGGAAGTTGATTGTGTGGAACATTCTTTTTTTTCTGATTAACGCAAGTATTAGTTGCGATGAAAACCACGTAGAATTTAAATGAGACAATGTCCTGTTCGATAATCCAGCGAATCAGCCACTTTCTATTTCCATTTTTTCGATTTCCAGTTTCTGACATATTGCTAATTCTTTACTTTTAGCTTCTCAGCATGACTACATGTGTTTTATTTACCAGTGAAGTTAATAGCAAACACCATAGATTGAAATATCTTACTAAAGAAAGATTTATATTCTGACGAGATTCGAACCTGTATCCCATATTCCATGCAATAAAAATAAACATTCTATTGTAGTAAGAAATTTTGTGTGATGAAAAGGTTCATTCACAAATGATCAATTCCTAACTATTCTCGAAAATATCTATAGTATACATTAATACGACGGATTCGTAGAATATAGATTATTATATGAACATTTTAATGATTATTTAGTTGTTTTCATACCTTGACGAGGATTGTAAATAAAAGTTTGTAAATTCCGTTTTGCGCAACGTGTGCAATATAAATATGTTATGTGCAGTAATATACAACTGTTAATTGTATTGGTGATATCGCTTCTTTTCTTTTTGATTCAAATTATATGGTCCGTAAAGCATTTTAAGAGAAGATTAAATGGCTAAAAGTGTTGAAAAAAAGAATAAACAGGGTAAATTGCTAAAAAGTTTGAAAGAAACTATCGGACAGTCAAGAAATTCATCTCAGACACAACTCCATGCAATCATGTACTGACAAATTAAAATCATGTTCGTCTTTTACTCTATGAACAGAAAAATCAAGAGGATACTGAGGTGTATGTAAAGGTATTATTTCCAAAAGTGCCTCTCCTCGAGGTCGATCCTGATGCGCTTAGAATAATCCTATTAAATAATGGAATTAAATAATATTGGTAACGGTTTACATTATTTACATTATTGGAACTATTGTCCTCATCTTTGTAGACATATTTATTACAACGTTGTACGCTCCGGACTTCTTCAGGTGGTTGGAATGTTGAACTGAACCCTTTATTTCACTCACTGGGGTAGACTGTTCTAGTTCCCCGTGCTATGTTTCTAAAGGATGTCAGTTATCTCCTGTTAATTTCCCTCTAGAAGTTCTTCACTGTCTCTCACTGGATCTAACCAACGCCTTTATTCACTGTGCCATTTGTCCTTGAGGACATCTGGGTATGAAATTCTGGGTATTTTAAACTAATGTCTTCAGAAACCTTTTTTACCGGTTCTCATATTACTACCTGAAGAAGGCCGGAGCGTACAACGGCCGAAACGTTTTAATAAATATGGCGACGAAGATGAGGACAATAGTCCGAATAATGCAAATAACGTACATAATACCTCATCTCAGGAATATAGACAAATACTGGTAAGGGTTTGTAATGAAAATTAGATCATTTATTAACGGACATGTGTTGGATTGTCCAGATGACTGACCAAGATATTAGTAGACGTACAACGAACTTAATCCTCTTTGACGTAAGAAGTAGAAAAAATAATATTTGCTGCAGAGGTTGTCGACAATGAGATGGTTTGCCTCTCACGAGTTACTGATGGTTTCGAAATTCATTCTCTGGTTAACGGTAAATACATGTCTCAATGTACAGACGCAGAAATAGTGTCATTCAAATATTGGTATTTATATAAAATAGTGTTGTAGCTCACACTGCTGTCGTAACTGTTGAAATCTTAATTTAAAGAATGAGCAGCTTATCGAGTAGTCAGTTTATTTGTCGAATATTAATCATATCGAATATTTAAGTGGGTCTTCAAGTGGGCGGCAAAAATGGTTAATTCGCAGTGTAACACACGCGCTCACTTCGCATTAAAAATTTCCAGCTTATT
Source organism: Acanthosepion lycidas (assembly GCA_963932145.1). Lineage (NCBI taxonomy): Eukaryota > Metazoa > Mollusca > Cephalopoda > Sepiida > Sepiidae > Acanthosepion > Acanthosepion lycidas. Next base: position 89,920,182 of record OZ010591.1, on the reverse strand, counting down.
TACATTTAAGAGTAATTATACATGCTTCATTCGAATCTGGTTTGATAAATTCGATTAAATCTACCCTTTTGGAGTTATCGACTGTGAAATTTGGGATTCAATCGCATCGTTGGCGGCAGCCGTTATTCGCGTTGTTTGCATACATTCGCCTCGGAATGCTAAATGCGGAAGACTACGGAAAACTAAGCTGGGAACTGATTTTTCTTATCTAAATTCGTCTAAATTTCTGCGTACGAGAACTATTTACGTAATCACGCCCAGTCTGCGGTATGCTAGATACACTGATAGTTATTCTGCAGCGAATGTATGCAAAAAAAATAAAATAAAAATCAAAGCAGTAATGGCTGACCGCGACGAGATCGAATCCAAAATTTCACTGTCGATAACTCCAAATTGGTAGATTGTCCATAAATGTAAGTATTCAGGAAAATTTTAATGCGAACTTACTGCAAATTAACCACCAACATTTCATCCCCGACTGAATATTGTGAAGCATTCTTAACTGTTCGGGAAACTATAACTTACGAAGAAATCCAAATTTAACGTCTCTTCAAAATCAAACGCGGATTAAGAGTTGACCACTTTTACTCCATGCAAAAGTTTCCTACAAACTGTACGTTGCAACAACAAAGTATATCAATTTCTAGGCTGTAATCTGGCCAAGCTTACAATAATTTCCTTGTTATATTATTCATTTTTTGTAAAGTATTGTCGTGTTTGGTCATTGTGGTTTAGTTATAATCATCCAGTCACTTCAAATTTATTCGTTTGAGAGAATTTTTATATAAGCTTTAACGGCTTAAATTATACTATCTTGTATATTTCAGAATAAATTAATGACACACACACACTGCCGACCACGATAAATTGGTTTCAAACTTTCGATATCTACAGGCGATTCCGGTTAAATATTTTGATAATCCTTTATTTTTTAAAACGAACAAACACAGAATGCGAAGCGTAACAGAAAGAGAGAAGAAAAGCAAGGGTAATGAAAATGTATCGGCTGGAGTTATATGACGTGTACATACTTTCATCCTGGTACATAGGAAATCAAAAGGAACGTTTTAATTTGTATACATCGAGTCTTTATTCAGAAGGTTTTTCTAGTCCGGAAATTATTTTCAACTTTCCTTCCTGGCAAAGATTGCAGATACCCACTGATTGTTGTACGGTTGGGCATTTATTTTTTTGTAATTTTCCCAGGATATAATCGGATTTTTTTTTGTTAATTTTCTGTTAATTTCCACACATGCCTTTCTAGTATTGGAGAATTCCTAAGTCTTTCTAGTTCGAACTATGACTTGTGTTTATACCAACTCCTCTTGAAACCTACTTCAGCACATAATATGTATATTTTGGTCTGGCCAAATGTCTTTTTTATTTCTGAATATATATATATATATATATATATATATATATATATATATATATATATATATATATATATATAACACACATAAATACACACACACACACACACATATATATATATATATATATATAGAGAGAGAGAGAGAGATTGATTGATGTGATTTTGTGATCTTGGGCTTCACGCGCTCTGCAATTGTCTGACAAAGTAACGCACGCAAAGTCACAAACTGACATCAATCTAACTAAATATGTTAACTCTATATATTGAGTTGTTTCCAATAAGTACCACGCATATATAATATATAAATAATATATATAAATTGCAACTGCACATATATATATATATATATATATATATATATATATATATATATATATATATATATATATATATATATATATGTGTGTGTGTGTGTGTGTGTGTGTGTGTGTGGTTAAACCTAGAGAGTCAGACAAACCTACCAATGGCTTGTCTGGTTCTCTAGTTTTAACTATGTCTGCTCTACTCATTGTTTTTTTTTCTTTGGGTCTTGGACTCGTATGCTGGACGATTATTTTCGGTTAACGTACATGTTCTTGATTCTTTTTTCTTTTTATACCTTTTTCCCCTTTGGTATTTGCTTGTTTATTTGCAAATCAACACATCGAAGGAATACGATCATATATTTTGTGATATTTCCTTCAAACATATTACCAATTACTAACCGAGTTCCGATGATACTCGTAAGATTTGTCTATAAATATATTGGCTATTCGCTTTTAATCATTGACCCTTGTTTAAAATAGCTATTATATGTATGATTCTCATGTAACATAGTCTCTTTTGTCGGTTTGTTTATATAGGTTTCAAGGCAGATTTTTTCGTTAGCTATATTGGGAGACGCTTATTAGAAAAAAAAAATCTTCTTACTAACCAAATGTCCCCTGTGCAAAGATGCCTATAATATTTTATCTATATGATTTTGCTTTTCTCTTCATTTGATTTTGAATTTGCTTTTTTTTCCAGTTGTAGGTTTCTTTCGCTTGTCTTTTCAAGTCTACAATTTACCTTTTTCTTCTGTTTTATCGAAGTTTTTGGCTGTCATCTTCGTTCACACTTCACTTGCCCAAGTATAGTCTGTACGTCCTCTGGTAGTCGATTCGACACAAAATCAATAATGCTCTCCTTTTCAGAAAAAAAAGTTAATATACTTCGAGTATGGTTTTATGTATAGTAATTAGTTGTCTTATCGTCTCATTGAATGCTTCATATTTTTAGTTTGTCTGAAATAGGAAAGCCTCAGGTTATCTTAATGGGAATATTTCCTAAGTATCAATACCTTTTTATAATGTTGCTTCGAGAGAAGCTTACCCCAGAAATCAATTTATTCCTTAGCTCACAATTCATACTTCTTAAAGTTATATCTTTCCAGTATTTTCAAATGGTTTTTAGTTATCAATTACCTATTTCAATTTTGATTGTATAGGAATTCTTCTTTCAAATATCAAGTGAATTGTTTCAGACAACTGTTTGCCGATAGATTTAGCTTTCAGTGCAGCTTTGATTCCTCTGTCTAGTTAATGGAGCGAGAATATCTTCCTAGTTTTAATCCTGTATTGAAATAAAAAAAATGTAAATGCGTTGACATCAGTTTATATATATATATATA
>OZ010591.1:89899659-89907159 GCA_963932145.1 Acanthosepion lycidas | reverse complement strand
AAGTGGTTAACCAAATTACATCCCATGATCTTCTCTCAGACAAGCAATATGTCTTCCTCTTTGCCCGATTTACAGCTGATGTGCTTACGGCCATCACTGAAACTCTATACCAAGCTCTTCAAAATGACGGGGAAGCTCGTTCCGCGGGCCTAGACATCTCCAAAGCGGTTGATAGGGTTTGGCATGCAAGCCTTCTTCACAAGGTCCAGGGTTATGGCATTACGGGTCGATTGTTGGACCTAATACAATCATTCCTGTCAAACCGTGAATTGAACGTCGTTCTGAACGGATTCTCATGCCGTTCCTATCCCACGAACGCAAGTGTTCCTCAAGGCTCCATCCTAGGCCCCACTCTATTCCTTATCTACATAACTGACCTTTCTGACGCCATAAATTCCCAAGTTGGCATCTACGCGGATGACACCACAATTTACTCCTGCCTCAAAAACAAATCACTGACAAAACTAACCTGGCCGTGCGTTTCGAAAAGGACCTCCAATCGGTAGTGAACTGGAGCAGGAATTGGCTGGTCAAATTTAATGCCTCAAAAACAAAACGGCTCTCAATTAATCACCACGGAGATACTTCCCTGTCCTCCATTAGAATGTCTGATGCTCAACTTCTCGAGAGTACCTCTCTGCGGCTGCTCGGCCTCACGTTGACTGCTGACATGAGTTGGAACAAATACATTGAGTCAATTGCTTCGTCTACCGCAAGAAAAGTTGGCTCCCTGTGCCGTGCCAGGAAATTTTTCTCCCCGGAATCGATCCTCCAGATCTACAAATCAACAATTTGCATTTGAATGGAGAATTGCTGCCATATATGGTCTGGAGCCCCCTCTGTTTGCCTCGGGGTTCTTGATAGGTTCCAGAGGCGGATATGCAATATAATTGGCCCTATTCTAGCATCTCGTCTACAGTCACTCTCTCACAGACGCGTCGTCGCCTCTCTCTGTCTTTTTTACAAATACTTTCATGACAATTCCTCCGAGACTTCATGAATTCAAGCGCCCTACGAGGCTGGCATCTCGCTCTCAACCTTTCACTGTCGAAACTACTAAATGTAGCCGTCTCTTCTACTCCAATAGCTTCATGTCTCGCACCTGTCGCCTGTGGAATACCCTTCCCTATTCCAGTTTCCCTGAGAGCTATAATCTCCAGCTATCCAAATGTAATGTCAATCGACATCTCCAGTATCTTTCTCCTCATCTTTTACTCTCTTACTTCTATCTGATCTTGCTCCAAATATTCTGTAACCCCTTGCGTCCCTGTGGCTTCTCGCCTTGCTTGGGGTGAACGCTTAAAAAAAAATCATTATAATCCTTCTGTTTCAGCAGAAGAATTATTGCACTACATCAGCATATGTCTCTACGTAGTGTTGTTAAAAAGTACTGGAATTTAACTTTTTAAAGAAAAAAAATGAAGACTATATCCTGTTAGATATAACTAACATAATTTCTTTGAAAATAAGTATTAAAATTATCAATATATATATATTCATTTTTCACATTCTTATTTCTTCGCATGAATGAATAATGATGTTTATTTGAATCAGGTATGATTCTAACAATCTCCCTGTATAGTTATGCATCTATATGGGATGTGTGTAGTGTAAAAAATATATATGCAATACAAATGTGTTTTCGCAAATGATGAAAAGATTTAAATTGCAGGAGGATAATATTCCATCATTCATACATACACAGAAGCAGGAATCTAGGTGTCTATGAATAAAGTTGTTTTCTTTGAAGGGATAAAAAGAAAGCTGTGAAAACAATTTAATCTTAACCGAAAAAATAAGAAAATAATTCAGACACGTATATGTTGTTGTTTTCACTTCGATTGCAATGATAGTAATCTCGTTAAGCCAATAACACAGTTATGCATATATATATATATATATATATATATATATATATATATATATATATATAACACACACACACACACACACACATATATATATATATATATATATATATATATATATATATATATATACAGACACACAAATACGTTAGATGTATTTCAGTATATATGTGTGCGCGGCGATGCATGTGAGTAAGTATATGTGTGTGCGCATGCATATATATATATATATATATATATATATATATATATATATATATAAATATGTATATATATATATATATATATAAGCAGCTCAGTTCCAAGGAACCGTCATATTAAAAATATTTAAACTGTCAGGAAGCGAGAGCCCAGGCACCTGCACATATGATTTGATTATAGTGGTCAAGAATCAACCACACTGTTGAAAACCCGAATACAATGACCTGGCACAAGGTCCACAAACAATCCTCTGGAGGTTTTAAATTTAGAGTTTCTATTCTAGACCAGTTGCCACCCAAGTCTGTAGAACCCAAAGTGTTCTGGTATTTACCTATATATATATATATATATATATATATATATATATTTCTGTAGTTTAGTGCTAGCAGCAAGCAGAAATATTTCTCCTCCCGATGATGGCCATTTCGGCCGAAACTAGTCTAGGAATCTAAATGGAATAATAATAAAAAAAACGAAAGAATATTAATCTACAACCCATTGTGTCTGAAGATTTTAATTTTTTTAATTTTTTTATTGTTCCAAAAAAAAAAAAATGTATATATATATATATATATATATATATATATATATATATATATATATATACAAATGAAAACTACAGACAAAAGTTCATTTTCTCCATCAAGACATTCATTTCTGTAGTTTAGTGCTAGCAGCAAGCAGAAATATTTCTCCTCCCGATGATGGCCATTTTGGCTGAAACTAGTCGAGGAATCTAAATGGAATAATAATAAAAAAACGAAAGAATATTAATCTACAACCCAGTGTGTCTGAGGATTTTAATTTTTTAATTTTTTTTGTTCAAAATATATATATATATATATATTACTTTTATGTGAGTGTATTTGAAATTTCAACGTCATAAATCGATTTCGACAGTAGATTACAAATATGTATCTACGTGCATGCGATTCTTTATCGATTTTAGATATTATTTTAACTTATACAAACTGATTAGCACCATGTTATGGCAATAAGATATATCGTTGAATAAATTATGTCTGAAAAATGTTTACTTCGCATATTTTCTCAACGTGGAATATTTTCACAGTGATGATAAGAAGTCCGTTATAAAAAATAGCTAACTTATCTGATTTCGAAAAACACGGAAAGATATTTAATGCCCTCGACGACTTATCATATATATATATATATATATATATATATAATTATTTATTTAAAAATTATAACATATCAAGTGTTGATATGTCAAGAAAGGTGTTGAAACAAAATGACTATTTTTGTAGTGATTTTATAACATGTTTACGTTATAATTTTTAAATAAATATTTATATTCGCTCTACTCTATTGGGCACTCTTTAGTAATTGTTATTAATTAGAAATTATTCCGTAAACACCAATCATACACTTGTATTAATGCATATATATATATATATATATATATATATATATATATATATATATATATATATATATATATATATATATATATATATATAATATTAGTGGTAAATATACATATATATGCAAAATCCACAGGTGCATATATACACATGTATATTTTAGAATAAAAATCCCGAGAGGATAGAATCCAGGTAGAACTCAATGTCTAGGACAGAGTAAGGATATAATAAAAAAGCTTAAACACTAATATTCCATGGTCATAATTTATTCCAATGGAATCGTAAATACGATCCAATTCATCAGACCTACAAATTCAAAAAGAAAACAGAAAAAAAAAAAAAAAAAAAAAAAAAAAACCTACTCCGGAAATAAAAATAGAATTTAGAGAGAGTGTAATTATGAGAGTGTGGGACGAATGTTAATTCATAAGAGAGGGGTTTAACAGAGAGAGTTTTATTTAAAAACTAGGTGTGAGTGGAAGGGGGAAAAATGATTGTTGTCGGATGTCTAAAACAATAAGCATACATTTCGAGGTGACATACACACACCATGGCCGATCAAATCTTAAAGAAGGAGGGAGAGGTAAGGAAAGAAGTGGTGGGGAAGAAAGATGGGGCAGGTGAAATTAAAATTGAAAGGGACGCTGTGTAATTGAGAAAATTTGACAAAAATAATATCGACTGCAGGTTACAAATCAAATATTATAAACAATAAATATGACGATTATCTAATCTGGCGAGGACCTATATTTTTATGTTCAAAACGCATGCAAAACCACACATACACAACAACTTATACACGTATATACATACACATCGCCGTGTACCTACATACACACATACATATATCCATGTACACATACACATATATCCACATATTCACACATGCATACACACATACATATACATACACACACACACATATACATATATCTGATTCAATATCTCTGATACTAAGCGCTTTCTAATAATTACCGCGCATATGATATACAAATAATTACACCTACATATATACACACATACACATACACACACACCTCCATATATATATATATATATATATATATATATATATATATATATATATATATACATATACATACACACATACATACATATACATGTACACACACACATACATCCATATATATACATATATACATAGACACACACACACATATATATATACACACATACATATACACAAACATCTACACACATACATACATGTATATACTACACACACACATACATACATATATATATATACACATACACACATACATATAAGTGTACACACATATACACATATAAATACATACACACATACACATACATATATATATGCATACGCACACATATATACACGTATATTCACCTATACCCTATACACACATTTTCCACATACATATACATAAATACACATGCACCCACATACACATATATACATACACACACATAGAAAAAAACAGATATATATATATACACACACACACACACACACACATATATATATATATAATTATATATATGTATATATATATATATATATATATATATATATATATATATATATATATATATATATACATACAAACAAACAAAAATGTACACACACATATACCTACATATACACACTTAAATCCATAGGCATCCACTCCTTACACATTTACACACACTTGTACATATGAATATACGCATACATGCGCATAAAAATATATACCTAAAACCTTACATTTCTATACAATTAAACAAAAAAACAATGTATCCCTGTATCTATCCGTCTAGCTATACATACATACACATATACACGCACATCTATACCCACATACACACATATATATACACATACATACATACACATACATATATATATACCAAAACATACGCACACCCACACATATATATATATATATATATATATATATATATATATATATATATACACACATCCCTGCATATATATCCATCTATATATACCTACACCCACATACGTATACATGAATATATACATATACACACATATCCATGCATATACATACATATACCAATACACACGCCCCTAAATATATACCTACATATACCCGTAGCCAAGTACATACATACATACACATACATGCATATACACACACATACACACACACACACACATATATATGTATGTATATATATATAAATATATATATATATATATATATATATATATACACATATACCCACATACATACAAATACATACAAATACATACATATAAATTAGAATTTAAGAACTAAATAAGTAAAATTTCAACAATTTATATATACACATATACCCACATACATACAAATACGTACAAATACATACATACAAATTAGAATTTAAGAACTAAATAAGTAAAATTTCAACAATTTGGTCGTAAAAAAAAAAACATAGTGCATCAAAAAAACATACACAATGATCTATATAGAGATAAACAAAATAAACATAATAGTCATTCCGTTAAAATGTCATCCCCGATGTTTTGAACCAAGATGGAACTGAAATAAGTGACAGAAAGTTACAAAACGGTGTTTATGTTTTGAATCTTTTCTTATGTCTACATTTAGAAAATATCTCATTACGAAGATTCAACAGTTCATCTTGATTTTTATCTTTGATAATAAATTTTTTTTCCGCCAAGCATAGATCAAACCGATCGCGGAAGTTATTAGGTGTTTTGGCTCTTGATAGGTATCTCCATTTCAGAAGTGGGGTTAACCCCTTATCCACCAGATCCCAGTAGTGTTTGGATAAGGAAGTTTGACTTCTAAGGCATCTATATCTAAAAGAGTGTCTATGGTTGTATAGACGCTGCTTCCAATTACCGGCGGATATACCTATATATCTTTTTTTCTCGTTTATATTTTCCTCGGGAAAGATAGTTGCCTCGTATATTACATTTTTATAGTTACATTTACCCCCGATTGGACAATGATCTTTATTCCTACAATTGCAGGTAGGGTTACTTGATTGATTCACATTACAATGGTAGTTTCTAAGTATTCTGCAATTATGGGAAGATATGATTTTCTCCATATTTCTAACGCATGAGTAACTAATTTTCAGAGTCTTCCTATTGAAAATTTTACTTAATGTATGTTTACTGTGAAAATGTTTATCAATTAATTTAAGAAAAAAAACTTCCTATATCAATGTTAGAGAGCTTGCAATATGGTGGGTTGAACCATATTAAATTCCTTTTTCTATTTTTAGATCTGTTATTGTACTGATTTAAAAGTACTCCGTTATAGTTTAATTCCTGTCTAAAACCACTATTGTTGAGGGCCTGATTGTATATAAATTTATTATCATTAAAGATTTCTTTGGCTAGAAGATAGCTTATTTATTCTAGTATTCACAGTTTTAGGGATGTGGTCTATCACATGTTTAGGGTGGTTAGAGTGGACGTTGGTATATAGGGGTGTTTGATCAACTTTATGGAAGGGTTTAAAGGTATCATTAGATAGATTTAGTGTAATATCCAGAAAGTTGATTATTTTCATGTTGGAAGATATTTCAATTTTAAGGCCTAAGTATTTGAAGGCCCTAATTATCTTCTTATGTAAGCTAGAAGTCAAGGGGCCATTGCTATTTGGGACAATGATTAGGCCGTCATTTCTATAAATTCCGACTTGGCTAAGGTTAACTACTCTACTCAAGGTGTCGAGAATATATATGCCCACCAGATCTGCAATTTGGGCGGAATCAAAGGCCCCAATAGGTACATCGAAACTACCATTATTCTTCTTCACCCAAGTAGCGTCATTGTATGTAAGTATTGATCTTCTTGACGCTAAAATGATGCTCAGATCATTATCCGTTATTTCAGTATATCCTTTGGCGAAATTAAGGCTGATACTTAATAGTTCCTCCGAAATAGAAGGGTAAAAATCCAAGATGTCAAATTGGATGAAAGTGGCTCTTCTTTTGCTAGGGATCTTTCGGAACCATATAATCGTCTCGGCCGAGTCTTTCCAAAGGTTAGCAGGGTATTTCTCCAAGACACATGAAGTTACTTTCTTAATAAT
>OZ010591.1:89869659-89897159 GCA_963932145.1 Acanthosepion lycidas | reverse complement strand
TTTTCCCCCTTCCACTCACACCTAGTTTTTAAATAAAACTCTCTCTGTTAAACCCCTCTCTTATGAACTAACATTCGTCCCACACGCTCATAATTACACTCTCTCTAAATTCTATTTTTATTTCCGTGGTAGGTTTTTTTCTGTTTTCGTTTTGAATTTGTAGGTTTGATGAATTGGATCGTATTTACGATTCCAATGGAATAAATTATGACCATGGAATATTAGTGTTTAATCCTTTTTGTTATATATATATATATATATATATATATATATATTTATATATGTATATATATATATATATATATATATATATATATATATATATATATATATATATGACAATAAAATAAGTAAAATAAATTAACCCAAACAAATCACAAAATCACACCCGTTAGAATAGAGGGAAGAGAATAAATAAATAAAAAAAATAAAAAACAAAATCAATGAACCCACATAAATAAAGTAAATAATAACAACAAACCATTATGACCAAAATATTAGTACGACTATAAAATTCAAACTAAAATTCGGACCAAAAACATAGCTAGAATTGTTATATATTGACATAAAAATTTACGTTAATTAATAATCGAAAACCGAAAAGTGTAAATTAAAATATACAGTATAAATATATATAATAAATAACAAGTAAAATAAGTTAATCTAAATTAATCTAAATATATAAACAAAGTAACAAACCGACCGAGATAAATTAACCGTTAGATAAAAAAAAACAAATAAAAATAATCAATCGAAATAAATAAATGAAGTAATAAACAAATTAAAAACTGGTCCCGCCAAAATGATACTTAGAATAAACTACAGCAATCAACGCCAAAATTGAATAAACAGATTTAATTATCTTCCCAAATCAAAACAAAGCTATTAAATAGGCGATATAAATCGAGTTTTACTACGTTAATAAAACACCGATTAAAATAAATATAAATAAATAAATATATACGATACGAAAGAAAAATGAAAAAACAAAAATAAAAATAAAAGATAAATATAAATAAAAGTAAGCAAAACAATTTAACCCATAATAAAAATAAGTAAACAAATAAACGATTTCCGGCAAAATAACCACTAAAATAGACTACCCATAATGCACCATTGATCCGTATATATCAATAGCCGAGAAAAAAACAACACTCGTGGCTTGACAATTGCGTCTAGCATGAAACAGACTGTCGGCTCTAAGTGTTGACTACAATGTTCATTTTTATATCTAAACACGCGCTATCTCTGATAGCATTTTAATCCCATAAATATGGCACACCCTCAAGAGTATATTTCTTCATACCTCTCTCTCTCTCTTTCGACATATATATATATATATATATATATATATATATATATATATATATATATATATATTGAATAGAATTTACAGTTATATTTAACCAACATAACTCTGAGAAGTCTAGTGTTGTCCTTAAAATCAAAAACTGCAGGAACCATGGCGAAGAGCGATATTTATTTCTGCTATGTACAGAAAATGTGTCACAAGAACAAAATGGGGGATGGCGTAAAAGGGCGGTCTTCTTCTATCTTAACGTTAATCGTAGCTAAGCACAAACACTGGCCAACACATACAGCAATGTTCCTTACACCACAACAATGCATTATTTCTCAACATTCTTACTACATCCACTATAATACCTCATTGTCTCCATCGAAGTCCTAACTAAATCCCATATGTACAATTCATTGTCTGTTGAGGTGGAGAGAATGAGCAACTATTAAAAAAACTAGTCCCAATGAGTATTTACAATATGAATACAAATCTATTTACAAGAAACTAAACAAAATAATGGCGAAGAGCTCATCCGAACGGTTTCGATGATATTATTTAAGCAAAGGTACAGTAAGCCAACTTTACGGCGGTGGTAATGTGAATGAAAACGAATCGAGTAATCAGAACCCATAATATTGCAGATTATTATTTAGATTTTATCAAGAATCTGCAGATATATAGTGAGAGAATCAGACCATACATGGCTGCACTATTCAAAGTGCGGACGAATATAGACTTATAGAAATGCCAGATACATTCAGGGGAGTATGATTGTCTAGCAGATCACACTGAACCAACTTTTTAGCTGGTGAACTATCATTGAATTCAAAAATGTCTTTCCACTTTATCTCAGCAAAGATCTTCAGTCCGAGATTGTGCAAAAGGTCAATCTCCTGGAGGTTAGCATCAGCCATGCTAATGGAAGGCAGAAGCTATCCTCCTAGAGGATTCATAGAGAACAGTTCATATTTGGAAGCATTATAATTACAAAGCTATACTTTGCCACAAGTAAACAGCTATGTGTACATGTTAGTACCGGGGTATTTGGGGGTCGCATCTGGGCCCCCCAAATAAATTATCTGAAAGAAAGTTCAGTCATAGAAATAATTTATCTGAAAGCCAAACCCTGTATTTATTTTGTTTTACAAATAGGCTCTCCTTTCTCCCGGTTCATATTGTTGCATCCTCACTTCAACAGGATCTTTCCTTCTTTCTTATTTAGGAAGGGGTTCTTAATTCCTTTCTTTTTCTCAGGCCTTTATTATGGTGCTGTCCTGAATTTCTTCTGATATGCATGGATGGTGGAAACATCTCTTTATACTGAGGGTAACTGGTTGGCAGTTTTCTGGTTGCTGTTCCTGGCTGGTAGTTAGGAGCGTGAACCTTTGCGTTGCGTTTTGAGTGGCTGCTCTGATCAAAAGTTGCATAATATTGGAGTTCTTGCAATGCCATATCGCGTTTGGTCTGGTGTCGCTGTAAGCACATGCGGAGCATCTCGAGGCTACATTATGTTGCAGTCTACGACAGTTTCCTTCTGCTTATGTTACATTATACGAGCGGCTGCTACTACTAACCTAGTCCTTTTTTTAGCAATATAAGGGGTAGTTGCTCATTGAAAAATCTCTGGATATCCTAGCCCTCCGCGAATCTAACCGTAATTCCTTAAAATCATCCTCTGATTTCTCGATTCCTGTCTACTTTTTTCTACTTAGAAAGGACTGTAAAATCAACATGAATAACTTGGAAGTTTATGCCCTAGGGAACTCTCTCCTGAATCTCCAGACTATTCAATGTGTCTATGTTTGTCTCTATTTGACTCAGTCAGCTATCTCTTCTTTCTCTACCTCTTCCTCTTAAAACTATTGCTGTCTAGATAGTATTTACGATAATATCGACAAGGTTAATTGCATCCACCAGTTTGCAAGCATTTTTTGTGACTTTAATTCCCACCATACCAGGTACCCTAAACACTCTGTCAGGGACTGCAATGACATCGAATTCCTTACATTTTGAATCAATCAATCTTTCACGCAATTGCTTGAATTCCTTACGCGTTTCCCCAGTAATTCTCATGGAAACGCTTCTCGCCTCGATCTCTTTTTACCTCTATCTTTGACTATTGTCGTACTAAGCAGTTCTTTCCTCCTTGCAACGCTGATCATGCGGTATTGTCATTAAACAACTCCTTCCGCTCTCCCACCAGCTAAGAACCTCCAATCAACAGGATATCTTTCTGTTATGATCGAGCAGATTGGGACTTGTTCCGTGATTTTCTTCGTAACGTACCTTGAAATTAAGTCTTTAATCATCCCGTTCAACAATTCGCGTCTGACGTCCCCACCTGGGTGAAAGCTGACATCGTTGTTTATATTTCCGCAAGAAAAAACGTAGTTAAACCGCGGTCAGATCATTTGTTCTCATCTGCATGCTCGGTCGCTATAGCCCACAGTAATACCAATTTCCGGCTGTACCAGAGCGACGTCTCTGTCTCTGCTCGTAACGATTGCAAGCGTGTCCACAACAAAGCAAAGTTACTGTTTACTGATAGAATGAAACGATGTATAACGTCGGTACCCAGAGACTATTGGCAGCTCTGTAAGTGTGTGCTTAACAATCCTCAATAAGTATACATCTATATTTCTGAGATGAACTATTATATACACTATTTACGTTATTCGGACTATTGTTCTCCTCTTTGTCGCCATATTTATTACAACGTTTTGGTGGTTGTACGCACAGTGGATAAAGGCGTTGGTTAGATCCACTGACAGAACCCAAAGAGTGTGAGATCAATACCCGATTAAGGGAAGAACTTGATGAGGGGAATGAACAGGAGATAAGTGATAACTGACATCCATTAACCATGGCACGTCGGACCAGAACAGTCTACCCCAGTGAGCCAAATAAAGGGTTCAGTTCGACATTCCAACTACCCGAAGAAGGCCAGAGTGTACAACAGCCGAAAAGTTGCAATAAATATGGCGACAAAGATGAAGAAAATAGTCCGAATAGTATAAATAATGCTCAGTAACATCCTCTATTCAATCAATTCGAATTCCTAACAACTACAGCAGATAAAGTTAAACGCTTTGCATGGAAATTCTCCTCCAAATCAATGCTCTACTCCCTTGATTACTCACAGCTGTTTTTCCACTAGATCAGAGGCTCAAGGGAGTGATATGTTCATAACCCCGTCGCTGGTCTCGGATGACATTTCTTAATTAGATTACCATAAACCAAGCAGAGCTGATGGAATACCAGCTGTTGTCTTAAAAAGTATACTCTCGAGCTGGCTTCAGTTCTCTCCAAATTATACAACTATTGCCTTGCTGCTTCCTTTTTTCCAGCTTCTTGGATATCCTTGCCTGTATTCTTTGTTTTTAAGAATCCTGGAGAATCCTCTGATCCTTCTATCTATCGCCCTATCTATCTTTTACCTCTTTTTGGCAAAATATTCGTGGCCTTAATGCTGATGTGGTTAAGCATCTTACCTCTCACGTCATACTCTCTGACAAACAATATGGTTTCCGTTTTGCTCAGTATATCTCTGATATGCTTAGGGCCATAATCGATTATGTTTATCAAGCTCTTAGCTATAATGGCGATACTCGAGCTGTAGCTCTAGAGATCTTAAAGATGTTTGACAGGGTTCGGTATGCTGGTCTTCTACATATGTTTCAGGGCTACGGCATTACAGGACGATTATTTGATTTAACCCAATTATTCCTATAAAATCGTGAAATGAAGCTCGTAGTGAAAGGATTTGCTTCCAGATCATTGCACACTAACACGAGTGTTACCTATGCTACATCCTGGTCCTACACTGTTTCTGATCTTCATTAATGAACTCTCTGATGCCATTCGTTCCCAACTAGGTACCCATGGAGATGACACTAACATTTACTCATGCCTCAACACAAAATCCGTCAGCGCTGCCAAAATTAACGTGGCCGCTTTTCTCAAAAATTAAAAACAATTACTGTTTAAATGGGACAGAGAATGTCTCGTAAATTTTAATGGCATCAACACTAAACGTCTTTCATTTAGCCACCATAGAGAAACTCCCCTGATCGCCAACAGCATGACTGATGCTCAACTCACAGTGAGCGTTTCACTGTGCCATCTTTTCCTCGGGTTTTTGACTGACTTGAAGTGGAACAAATACATTGAATTAATAGCTGCATCTACTATTGGTTTCAATATATCGAACCAGAAGGGCTTTCTCGTCCATCTTACATATCTACATATCTATCATTCGTCCGTGTATTGAATATTGTTGCCATATCTGGTCTGGTTCCCCTGCTGGTCACCCCAACGTTCCAAAGAAAGATCTGCAATCTAATATCGTATTCGATCACTTTCTCACAGTAAAGATGTAATTTCTCTCTGTCTTTTCTACAAATATTTCCATAGCAAGTACTCTGACGAGCCTTTTTTCCTTGTGTCCTGACTACATTAATTTAAAGCTGCTACTAGATTGTCATCAAGGTCCCGCCCTTTTACTGATAAAATAGTTAAATGTACGACCACTTCTCTAGAACTTTCTGTACGGTTTTCAAGTTACTTGCTTCGCTGATCACTAAAATCTTTAAAAAATTAAATGTAGCGTCAATCGTCATCTTCTGTTGTCTTGAACCCGGATAATTTTTTATCACTTCCTCACTCGCCTCTATCAGGTCAGGATAACTGATATCTGAATAGTTTTGCGTAAATTTTGAAAACCTCATGAACAAAATACCTGAGTATATGGCAACTGGTCACAGAAAATGCTGACTATTTAACCGTTACTTTTTTCATAAGACATTAGCAGAAAAACATGTATTAAACACGAATATATACGTTTGGTTTTTGGTTTATTTTGGCTTTTGTTTTACGGCATATCAACCTCAATGGGTTATTTAATGCCGACAATTTTTTTATTGCTGGTAATGTTTTTCACCAAAAATTTATTTCTGGGAATATTTTTCAGAGAAGAAATCTTTAGCTTGTCATATTTTTTTCAAAGAATGTATAACTGTTTGTATTACTGGTATTTTTTTAAGAATTGCTGATAATAATTTCTCCTTTAAAAATTATAGCTGGTAAGAATTTTTTATTACAAAGTATTTCTGTTATTAAAACCTATTTTTGGGGGGTGTTAACTACTTGCCCATAGCTGGGACCCTAACAGGTGCTACTACATCGGGTCAGGTCGACCTGGGAACAACGGCAATGAAGAAATGTTTTCACGCTCCTCAAAATCTCCTGGTTAGAGGCCTTGCTGTTGGACGTAGTTTATCGTCTTACCTAGAACGTGGATGCAGTTTATCGTCATACCCAGGACCCGGATGTATTTTTATCGTCATACCCAGGACGAGAATATGTACCATATTCATATCAAGATAATTGCTTTAGATGTATAAATTATTTTTCCATTGAGTTGCTGTTTACTTAAATTTTGATGAAGATAATTCTTTTTTTCCAGATAATCACAACAGATATAAAAATTGTGATGGCGATATTTTTAATATTTACGCAAATAACAATCCTTTCTTACGTTCATACTGCCTAAGACGTCAAAAAAATTTTAATGTTTTGAAGATTTTAGCATCGCTATATATTTCCGTTATAACGAAAAAAATAGTTCAATCGGTATTTCCTGGAGTTACAAAATGGATGATGTTTAAAATTTCATATTTGAAGTGCCATTTCGCTGAAAGATAATTATATCTCCAAACATAGAGAAACTTTTCAAAGGGCATCATTATGCTTTTAGTGGAGCCGTTTGACTTAAAATAATTTTAGTATTGGTTTTTGAAAGAACATACAGAAGAATTTATAAAGTATTTTCATATCAAAGTGTTTGTCAGATCAGCATGACTTATTTTTTGATTCAGTTCTCCATTTTAATAATCAAATAAAACATGCCATGACCACATTTGTAAATATTGTCAGTTATTATAACTTACTTAAATGAAACTTTCATTATGTTAGATGTTTCACAAATAATTCTAACAGTTAGCATAAGAAACACTGCGATCAAACGATATACAAATAGTTGCCTGATTGTGTTTAGTGCCATATCTACCTTTATAGGTTATTTGTTGCCAAAATCTAAATACTGTGAACATAATCTAATAGCTTCAACTATTTATAAAATGTAATATCGGTAAATCTTCTATAAATAGGTATTGTTGCTAATGTTGCAATTATTCGGTATTGTTGCTATTTTTTTTATATAAATATGTATTGTTGGTATTTTTCTACTTTCATAGTATTGTGAGTTCATTACTTGCCCATAACTGGGACCCTAACAGGTAAATACCACACCGGGTATGCTTGGGCTTAGGAAAAACAGCCGTTAAAACAAATTGATTGGGGCGGGGGCGATGTAACGGCGACTTATTTCTCCTTATGGTATGTGTTAAATAGTAAGGCAGATAATGTTTTAAACCTCGGCTGACAACTATTCCTCTAGAAAGTATATTATGAATTCTTGAATTCTGGTAAATTGTACTCGTTAACATGAGAATACGTGAGCATGTAGTAGAAGCAAAAATCACCGCAGAAAACTCTTCCTTGGAATATCAGGACAATTCTCTTATAGATACATCACCAGAGTTGTTATACCTCAGGAGTAACCAGACAAAGAGCACAGTATTTAAGCAAACATTCCCTATTATATTTTCTAACCTAAACTATCTTGGGGCATGACCGCTGCAATTTGATGACAATCATTTTAGATCGAATTCAGTTTCCTGAAATTATGGAACCGTTAAATTCTGTTTCGTTAATTCAGATTTCGAAATTGAACAAACCATTAGGTTACTCATCTTAACTTTTGCCTTATGACATTAGATTCATTTAAAACCTAGTATAATTATAAATTTGAAAAAAATATTTTAAAATTATTCTGGCGACATTATTAATAATTAAAGTAATGGAAATAAACACTTTAATACGCAGCGAGCTGCAAAAATGAATACAATATACTTATCAACGTGTATATATTTATATATTTCCAATAAATTTATATTAAATATTTCATGTCCTATCTGTATAATGAAGGGGGTTAAATCAACTTAGTAAACTTATGCGTGATTATATCCCTTTATTATTATAATAATCTATACAAATAAAATATTTATCTTCATTTGGACAAAAGTATTTCTTGAGCAAAATGAACCGTTTATTTAATGAGGCCCTTATTTCTTACGCTACTTAGATTGCAGTCTCTATTCTGATGAGGCACTGACGTTCGTTTGTCTATTACATAATAATCTTGCTTCAAACTGGTGTTGCAATTGCTTTTGACGTCGCTGCCTTTGCCGTTCTGTTGCTTATCTTTTTCTTCCGAGAGATATTTCCATTTCATTAATATATTAAACCCATAAAATATTTAACATGGAATTGAGCAAAACGTTATTCATAAAATACCAAGAATAATTAATGAATCCTAAATAAGATTGAATGTCTAAAACATATAAAATGAATAAAACATTTCATTGGTTAGGTGTTTTATTAGTGAATTTTTCATCTCTGTTCTATTGAATCAAAACATTGTTTCAAACTTTTGCTTCATTGCATCTACCTATTAAAACTTTCTAACAATTAGCGCCATTTTTGACAATATGGTTACGCTAGTAAATAATAAGAGGCAAAACACTTGAAGAATTAAAAAAAAATTAAAAATACTACCTGATTCTGCTCTAACAATCATTGGGGGATTAGCGGAATTCTTCATTTGAAGCAAAGATTAAATAATGGAAATGCGCATGTGCATAAGTTAATGGCACATTGCCACGCACATGGATAAGATCGTTACACGCAAAAGAACACACACAGAAACACGCGCACACGCACACACACACGCACACACACACACACACACACATATATATATATATATATATATATATATATATATATATATATATATATATATATATATATGAGATTAATGCCAATAAAATTGTTACATAGCTGATTGATGTTATATTTAGCACATCGTTTACAGACGAACCTTTTATTAATTCTTCAGTTCAATCTTCATTATATGTTCAGCAGTTGACTGCTGTTTTCTAATCTTCCTTTATAACGTATATACTCGAGTATCATGTGACTTTTGCAGGTCTAATTCAAGCCAGAAATTCTTGGAAAATATGGAACCAGTGTGCCATAAAATTTCTATATATGTTTCGGAATCAGATGAGTTTACCTATTAGACTGGCCTCCAAAGAGTATGTGACAGAGTAAATCTTTCAATAGAAAGTATGTGGCAGAGTAAATCTTTCAATAGAATTAGAATAGGAATAAACCTGTCTCAATGCTTTGATAGACAAGGGTATTTTTGTTCTTTTTCCTTATAGATATGTGCATGTACACATCCACTTAAACTGGTTATATAAGAAAAGTAGAAAAGTAGAAAAATATATCAGATACCTAACCAGCACAGCCTGTGTTCCCTCTCATTGGAATATGATTGGCTGGTGTCCTTCACAAATACCGACGGATGTGTAGGTACGACAGAGTCAGAGCATTAGTTTGAGAGATAAGTCTATAACGACGCCCATTGGACTACGCCATTGACCTATATATCTTACCTGCGACTACGAGGCGTATCAGTCGATTACTGCTACCATATTCTACTTGCTAATAGTAGCCAAAACCACTTAGCTACTTCGTTCAAATATATCCCTTTCCGGAAACACATCAGTATCTATTAAGATTATCCATCTGCACACATCTATTAAACCTTACAGGTTTAGTATGTGTAACCATTCTTCGACGCGTAAAACTTAACTCACTGAAAAGCACTCACTCTAAAATTCCCATGCACGGGTCAACCAGTCAAAATTTAGATCCCTATTTTGTCTACCATCTGAGTTTAAGGTCAGCCTCAGATTGTCTGAGCTAAATACACTGCCATCAACAAATAATAGTCTGAAGCTATTAGAAAATTACGAACTTTGTTTATCCATTTGCAATCTTTAAGATAATATTTTATTACAGATGTTTAATGGGAAAATGCACAAAAATAAGTAAATTTAATGGTAAATGTGTTCAATAAGATTATAATTCTGGGAATTAAATCCTATATTTATAAGAACTTTTGTAATATTCATACCTGAAGCAGAAAAATGATTTTATAAACCTCAAGTTGACTCAGTGAGTGTTGAAGAAATGCAAATGGTCTTGAGAAGATGGACCAGAAATGAGATTTCATGATTGTTGTATCATAGCTACAGACAATAATGGGTATATGCCATTCACATATAATCAGTAGTGAATACTGTATGTTGGTCTACAGTTGGAGATTCGTCTCCGGTTGTGCTTGGATCGTTATTTATGTAATAATATATTTATGTAAAATATATTTATGTAATAATATAGTCCACAGTCAGTAATGTTGAATCTTGATTTAGGGATACTGTTTTTTCGTCATATTTTTGCTAAACCTATATTAACATATTACCAGAGGAGGACTGACTTTGAAAATAAATTTAGAGCAGTGATCCGAAACAAGCACTTAGAGGCTGATAAAAGGTGTTAAATAACGTTATCGAAATAGTCTATTCCGATGTTGAGATTAATTTTTTTTTCGAAATGGTATAAATTCAACACTTCTTCCCTTACATACGGGTAAATAGCAGAACAGACTGCTTCTTTCTAGCAGTATTTGTCAAATAGTCAAGGAAAATGAAAACTCTGAACACCATTTTTATTACGTCTACAGTTATGACCCTAAACACCGGTCTCGTTATCATGATTGGGTAACGTGCATTGAAAAAGGTTATGTTGAAAAATAAATGTTTCTTGTGTAAAACAAATACTGCGGATGCTTCGATGTTCTTAAGTAAAAAGGATTTATTACTGATGATTTATGTTTCTTGGAACTGTTTATTGTTGGAACCGTCCTCCCTCAAAGATATCTACTTCCTGGAAAATCGATCAGGATGAGATTCGAACCTAGGTCTCTTGATATCATGCGTACCTCCGTGAATACATAGACGTCCTATAATTTCGTAGATCGTCATGTGTAACAGCTGGCCACTCGTATTCGAGTATACCGGTCTACTAGGGCGGCATATCAATCCCTATTGCAGACTGTCGCTCAGGCACATTTGCATTTGTTCGACACACACAAAACCCACCTGTGATTTACACTGCAACAATGTTGAGCAGACCTTAGTTACAGTTTCTAGGAGGGCGCGTGTTATCTAGAATGATCAACAACCTTAATAACACTAGCACACTTAAATCCTCGGTCACGATGACTTGTGACTTCGTGCTAGGACAGCTATCAATGTCCCCCAAGTGTTCCGTCTACCCAAATTCACACACACGTCTTGGATAGACCCGTGGTATGTTTTTTCAGACATTTTCCAAAGGTGCCGAACCGTCCTCCCTCAAAGATATCTACTTCCTGGAAAATCGATCAGGATGAGATTCGAACCTAGGTCTCATGGTTGTTATAACCACTCGGCCACGCGCCCATAATATATGTGTGTGTGTGTGTGAGAGAGAGAGAGAGAGATAGAGAGAGAGAGAGGCGGGGGGAGAGTGTGTGATTTTTTCAATAATCTTTTTTTGTTTTCTTAATCTTTTTTTCTTAATCGCTTGATTAAAGTAACCTTAGATTCCTTTCTTTTGAAGTGATTGCCGTCAAATTCTGGGTGCAATTGTGAGGGCACTTGGTATTTATTTTAAAAGAGTTTTCAAATAACAAAAAACACAAGTCAGAAGAAAGCCTGCTTCATAATAGATACAAAGAAGAAAACAGATTGTAGGGAGGAAAACAAAATCAAACTGGATATATGTTTGGTGACTGAATTAAATATAACAAAAGAAAAAAAACGAGTGTGTACGTTTTTTTCCTTCCTTTTGAAGTCGAAGTTCTATAGTTAATTCCAAACAAATATCAATTGTAAAAATCTGAATGAGCTCCAGGCAACGGTTTGTTATTTGAGTTGTCAGTCGTGATTCCCTATCTCATAAAAGAACCATCTCTCACGTATCATCGATAGAATGTGACTACTGATGGACTATGCTAAGAAAAATATGATTGGATCGCGCATAGACCATATTTTCTTTTAAAAATATGCGTTTGAAGACAAAGAAGAATTGATATATTATCTCACAACGCATTTTTTTCAGATAAGCTTCCTCGTTTAATATCATATGTAAAAATCCTGTTCGAACATTAAATGTCAGAGACTGATGAGTATTTCAGTACCAGACAACTGTTAAATATCCTCCTCTGCATATAAATTTACCGGAATGAAAAAATAAGATTATTGTTATAATGAATATAAATAAAATATTGGTTGAACATATTTGATTCACTTTATTAAACCTGCGCTTCTCATATGGAGTGATTTGTTAACCCGCAATCTTTAAAGTACTCTTAATTCATTGTTGACAGTTTGTTAATTTTGCTCCATGCAATTATTCTCTTGACTCAGTTGCATTCGTGTGTCGATGCGAATCATGCATATCATCAGAAATATTTTGAAAGTGGAGGTTGAAAGATGAAAATAAAACTCTGAAATTGAAATGGAAAACTTTAAAACTAGCAAGGACATGAGAAAATTACATGTACCTTTGATGAGGATGCTTTACTAAATCAAAGATTTGAATTAACAGTAAATGATAAACATACTCTACTATTACCCTACAATCAAGCTAAAAGCTAAAATTTCACATTTGCTTTTACTTAGAATTAAATTTAAATGTGTTGCGCCATATATAGCTTATCTTTCTCTTCGTAAAATCAATTTCGATTTAATATCGTTTTTGTGGTGCTGTTCTAGCGCAGTTGTCATGGTGACAAACACAGCGTTAAATGTAAGAAGTCATTTTTCTTGAAATTTAAATCGTTTTATAAAATATGAAAATTATAAAATGATTCGCAGTTTCCTGAGAATAAAATGAAAAACCAACAGGTATCTAAAATGCATAGGAATAACTGAAAATGCTTTGAATAAACTAAGCAAAATATTATGAGATAGAAAGATTTTAGAAACAAAGTAAAGATTGCAGAGATATTATATTGTAATATACTGTACCTATGAACACTAATGGGTATGTCCCAATTCTTATAAATACGTTGGGCACTATTGTAAGTGGGGGTAACTTGCTGTCTAAGTAGTCAACCACTAGCAGTGGTTTATCTGTTTTACGCCGGTAGCAAGTATAATATTTTGTTGATGTTTTAATGATTACCATTTCATTTACAACTTCCGTTTTGGTTCTCCTCATTCAGTAACCCTTTCTTGGTTACATCATTTCGGCGACGAGAATGATGAGTTAATATCTAAATCTAAAAAGATAGGAATCTTACATGCTGTACCTATGAATTCAAATAGGCATGTGCCAAACCTGATACATAAGTTGGACTCTATTGTAAGTGGGGGGTAATCTGCTGTCTAATAAGTCCTCCTACTGACCGGTTTTTTGTCACGTCGTATTTGCGATACTATTTCACGGATTTTTTGGTGATCAACGTTTTGTCCTGTTAAGTCTGTTTTCATTTTACTTTTTCTTACGTTTTCAATTTTGAACTGACTGACTTTTGAAAAGTTTTTCATTTTTTCTTTTTCAATTTCTTACCCTCCCTATTTTTTCTTTTTTTTCTCTTCACATTCTTTTATTATTATCTTTTTGATTTTGTTTTATTTTCAAATTAATATTTTTATATTTTCCGTTTCCTTTTTAATTTTTTGTAATCCCCTGCTTAATTTTATGGTTTTTTTTATTTACGTCAGATTTTATTTTTTCATTGTTTACGTTAATACGTGTTTAAACTGTTATATTGTTCTTTGTTATTCTTTGTTTTTCGTTCTTTGTTTCCCCTTTTTTAAATATCCGTTAAGCTTTCTGTGTTGTACTTGTGAAATTTCTGTACATATTTGTTTTAATTTTCTTGTACTTGTAATTTTTTGTCTAATCTGTTCGATTTTTCCGTTTTTGTTTTTCTTCGTTAACAGCTAGACTTGGTATTTTAGCGGCCATATTTTTCTTTGCGATTTGTTAGTTTCGCATTTTTCTCGAACTTTCTTTGATTTTCTAGTCTTATTACTGTATTATTTTATTGTTTGACTTTTCTTTGTGTATTTTTTTACCTTTTTGTACGTGTAATCCTTTTTGCGTATAGTCCTTTTAATGGAATTTTGTGATTGTTTTGGATATTTAATTTTTGTCCGCCTTTTTAAGTTAAACGTTTTATTCTTGTCTGTATTTTGCGTAAGGTTTTGTCTTTAACACGTCTAATTGTCTTATTATATTTGTTTTAGTGATTTTTATTTCTTTGACATTTTATGTTTGTAAAAGGAAACAAAAATAGTTGAGGGTTTTAAAAAATGGCTCCGAAGAATAATGTGAAAAAAAACTTATTTAGAAAACAAGGCTGAGCCACCCGATAAATCGGAAGAAAATAAAAATACAGAAATAGATAATGAAACTTCAACAAGTATAATGGCCGATAATCGCCAAAAAGTTCAAGAAAATTTGGCGGAAAAGAATAAAAATTCCCATATTCCAGTATGGACGCCGAATCAGGCCAAAATATACAAAGAAATGAAAAGGTTCTGGAAGCAGAAACAAGCCAAGACTCTTCAAGAAAAGAACATAGAACAGAAAATACCAAGAAAGATGAAAATCTAGCAGTCGGGAGACATCTTCTTGCTGGTCGTCCCCTCCTAAATGCAGTATCAACATCCTTAAGAAAAATAATAACTACGCCCATCTTGTTACTAAAAATGGGCTCTTGACAAATCTTGAGCAGCTACAGAAGGTTGATAAATAATTGTGTTTGTCTTTGTGGTGGACAAGCGTTCGTGCAAAATTTGTCGATCCACTACAGACACCGTCATAAAGTCATTGTCGTCCCTGGGGATTAAACCAAAGTCATTAAAGGCAAAGAAACATACTGTTACCCACGCCTGCCGACTGTGAAACGGTGAGCACTCGGCACCTAATAAAAAAAGATCTAATACTGAAAAACGAATATCAAGGCAGGTGTATGACCAACGTTTCAGTTTATGAGATCCGTCCTTAGATTGTTGTCGATCACTTGGCCGCCAATCCGTGCCAAATTTGGCCAGATACTCAGTGCCTCCTTTGACGATCTGACCGGAGGATTGAGTTTTCAATTGATGGTGGATCGAAAGGCCTTCGTCTCCATCCCCAACTGCCTGGATGCTGACGGCCAGGGGATGATGATCATAGTTACAGGTCGAAGACTAGCTTGCTCGAATTGTGGACAGACTGGTCACTTGTACTCTTCCTGCCCAGAGATGAAGGTCTCTGGAGTTCTGGCCCCCACCGACCCAAATCCCCCTCGGGCTGAGTCTGTTGTTTCCGTTTCGCCTGTAATGGGCATGCCAACAGCCGGGACCGTTGTGGTAATACCTTCGGTTGGGTCCGTCTCACGACCCCAACTCCCAAAAAGACTTCACCCGCCGCTAGTGCTGTTGTGGAGGAGGAAAAGGGAGAATAGAAGGTTGTTGGTAAAGCTAGAGGGAAGATCCGGGCAGCCGTCCCACGTCCGATTGAAGCCCCAAAGGGAAAAGAGACAAACAGTCCAACTCCACCAAGCAGTACTAAGGGTGTCTCCCCGACCAGCTATTTAGAAAAATACAGCAACAAAAAGAAAGATATGAACCATCTTTCGACAAAGTCAAAAAATTGAGCTAACTTAGAGATTCGCTGAAACAAAAGAAAAAAATATTCCGGCACCGTCTTCCTCGTCAGCCAAAACAACACGTGACCCCTCCTCCAGGCCTAATATTCTCATCCATCTCCCACAAAAATGACAGCATTAAAAAAGCCCTCATCAGATTTTCACCTGCCAAAGTTCAAACTTCTGCTTTCAAACCCCAAAAATCCCGTCAAACCTCCTGCAGAAACTACAAAAAAGTATGAAAATCCCAAAAGGCAAAGAAGCCCCTCTCCTGAAAATTTAGTCCCTACATCCCACAAAAAAAAACAAAACCCATATTTAACACAGGTGAAGACATGTGCCGGGTCTCAGAACAACTAGAGGACATACCCCTGCGATATCCCCCCAAAATAAAGAATATTAACTCGCTATTAAATTTCAGAAGGTTAAAAGTGTATTAACTGTCATCAGAGGGTTGAATCCGGTCAAGAAATTTGGGCCATGGTTGCGGAGGCAAATGAAGTCTTTGTCATGTTTCCGCTCATGTCCTGGTTTGATAACGACACTGTTAAAAATTTGCAACAATTTTGTTCAGGGTGGTTCCCTCTTTTTGTTCACCCCTCCTTGTATAGAGCTTTGAAATTAACTTTACCTCTGGGCTTTGGCAGCCTGTCTCTCGACGTTACCATAAAAGCTGAGATGGGAACAGGGTCGATGGGAGAGGCCGTTGGTGTCCTTTCGCCGTACATGTTTAATGCAGGAGAGCAACACTAATCGGTTACATTATGGCTCTCTGGTTAGCTAGTCTGAATGTCCGAAGCCTGAGGGCGGAGTCGCGCAGAGCGAGGTTCTTTCGTGACCTTCAGCGTCTCGGAGTGAATGTTTGTTGTGTACAAAAGACCCTTTTTTCTACTCATGACTATGAGGACAATCTGTCTAGGTGGTTCTCCCTCTATTCAGCATGTTTGGATAGTCGTTCGAGAGGTGTCTCTTGGCTAGTGAGCAATATTAGAAGGCTGTGTGTAGTCTTTTCTTCGCAGATCCGGCGTGAACGGTTTGCGTACTGGATAAGGCTCTTTGTCTCATTGGGGTTTATGCGCCCGATGTCCATTCTGAGCGGCCTACTTCGTTTCGGCAAATCGAGCCGTTTTTGACATCCCGTCGTGTAGTTTTAGCGAGAGATTGGAATGCCGTCCTTGACCCCGATATAGATCGTATAGGGCCAAATTCGGGTACTAACAAACGGGACGTGAAACCATTTCGGGACTTTATCGACAGGTTTAATCTTGTCGATAAGTACCGGAATGAGTACCCTCGGGAGGTAGTTTCGACCTGGGAAAATAGTGGCGGTTCGAATGCTGGGGACATTTCTAGCTACCTCGACAGAATTTTAGTTAGGAGAGTCCGTGTAGGGCTCTTGCAGTTAGATTGTCTGGATACTGGAAATTAAACTGCTCACTGTTTGATGAGCAGGATTTTCCGGGACCAGCTGCTACTAATGATACAGAAGAAATTGACGGGGCGGTTGTTGGGAATGCCTGCTGGGATAATTTAAAATAAATTTAGAACGTTGTGAGAAAAGAGTAGATCGGGCAGTGAAATCCCTTGATAGTGGAAAATAGCTTTAGCTAAGGCAGAGTTGTCCTCCTTGCTTATCAAGAAGGCTCAAGCTCTGATAGTTAGGGCTAAGTAAAAAAGACAGTGCTCTGAGTCGACGAATATGGCCGTTGATTTGCGCGCAGAGGACTTTTGGAATGTATCTCGGCGACATATTGCATGCGTCACATTGCTGGATAAGCGGACCGTGACTTCAAACGCGTGCATATGTGAGGCTTTTCGTGATTACTTTCAAGAACTTTTCAACAGGGAGATCGGTCTGACACTGCTCAGTTCCACGCCCATTTAGCCGATTTCCCCTGTCTTGAAGCAACTGAAGAGGTTGGGTGCGAGGATCCTATCACAGAGTCTGAAATATGAGAAGCGTTGAAACAAGGTGGCTGGTATAAATCTTCGGGATTAGACCGTCTTCCCTACCAAGTTTACTTGAGGTAGTGACCCGTTTTTGTTCCTTTGGTGGAAATGATTTTCAACAACTGGATGAAGCAGGGGTATATATCTCAGCGCTTCACCAGTGGTGTCATCAAGTGGCTACGCAAGGACAAGAACGCTGGGGAAGGGATAGATATTAGGTTGGTGCAAAAATAATATCGTTTTCTAAAGTAGTTTTTTAACGTCAAGAAACGATATTATTTTTGCACCAACCTAATAATTTTCGCCCTTTAACTATCTTAAATACAGAGTTAAAATTTTTGGCACAGATCTTACCCAACCCTTTGCAGGCTGTCCTGTCTATTGTGATTGCATCAGAACAGACGTGAGCTGTGAAGAGTAGGGCGATTCAGGACAACCTTCGTATGGTAGGCTTGACCATTGAGAAAGTCGACAGTGAAGCTGTGCAGATCAATCTAGATCAGTCCAAGGCCATCAATAGGGTTGATCATCGATTTCTGGAGCTTGTTCTTTCGGCGGCTGATTTAGGTCAGTACTTTCGCACCTGGATCCGACTTCTGTATGCGACTCCCGGTGAACTAGTGGAGGGGAATGGGTTACGATCGGAGCCTTTCGTATTGTCCGCTTTCGGATTTGCTTTACGTTCTTGCGTTAGGACCTTTCCTTCGCAAGGTAAAAACGAATCCGCTCCTGCGCGGAATTTCCCTGCCTGCGGCTACCACCTCAGCCAGGTATTCTGCCTTTGCTGATGACGTTTCGAGTAGATCCGAGATTGACGAGTTTGCCAAGATCAACCACGATAAGTCTTTTGGCTTGAGATTTGGTGCGTGGAAGGGAGTTTCTCTTCCCGGACCTTACCTCTGGACGGATGGGCCGGTCAAGATACTCGGCGTCTGGTTCGGTTCTGATATCCATTTGGAAATGAATTGGTCGTAAGTACCAGGGAAGGGTGAAATCTCAATTAATTTGTGGTCTTGGATGAATCTTTCCTTGAAGTATGGTTCACACATCTACCCGATTCTCCTTTACCGACTCTCTGTACTTCCACTTCCGTATACCACGCTAATATCATTAGAAAAGTTTTTGTTCTCTTTCTTGTGGAGAAGCAAATCCACTTTGGTATCTCGGGAGATTTGTTGCCTTCATCCATCTGAAGGCCGTCTGTGTATGCCTAACATTGAGATTCGTCAATATATCCTTCGCAGCGGGTTCCCAGATCGAATGTGTCGCGAATCGGTTGAGGATGGCGCCTTCTGGAACGAAGACGCCCGTAAAACTTCCCCATCCCTGAGAAGTGTGCATTTGAGCGAGGAGGAGGTCATCGTTTGCCTCAAGCCGAATGCTCCTTCTGTTTGTCGTATTGCTCTATGTCGTACTGCTCTGAAACGCCTCTTATAGGCGTCGGAGGGCCTCTCCAACATCCAGGCGTTGTCTCGTAGGGCATTATATCAGGTGTCAGTCAGGGTGGGCGTGCGTGATGAGCTTATTGACCAGCTCGGTTTTTACGAAGCGCCTGGGTTGAAATGCCTCAATGACGATGAGGCATCACTCTCCTGGCTGATGATTCGTGAAGCCCTCTGGGTCGCCAAAAGAGTTTGTTCAGCGGGTTTGGAGAAATCGCCAAACAGCCGTCGCTGGAGTGGGGAAGTCAAAACCATTGGTCACGCCTTCTTTCATTGCAGAGTGGTAGCGCCGTTGTGCAGGTTTGTTGACGGTCTCATGGTCCACATAGTGCAAGGAAAGTTCTTTTTTCTTGAAGCCAGTTCTGTTTGTAACAATGTGGTGCCGCAGACGACGAAAGCTGAACAATATGTGTTCTTTTCCTTACTAGGGGTTATGAGAGTCGTGATTTGGACGAGGCGTAAGAAGAAATCTATGAGAACGTAAAGTTCACTTCTTCCCAACTGATTTGTTCTTTAAGCATCAGCTTAAACTCAAGATTAGTACTGAAAAGCGGTGGCTCACCTCAACAGAATTTGGTAAAAGGTGGGTGATCCTTACGCGGTTGTGTCAAGTAAACGTGGCTGACCTAGAGTGGCATTTTGATGCCGGTTATACATCCTGATATTGCTCTTCCTGGGTTGAACTTGGGCAACTCTACCCGAAATTAGGTTAGTGTATGTTTTATGTTGGAATCTTTAGTTTTTTTCCTATATCCAGTTAACTTAGCTAGGGTGTGTCTGCTAGTTGACCCCTTTTATTTCTGTACCTTTTATTTCTGTCCCTATTTTTTCTTTTGTTTAATTCCCCATACCCTCCCTTCTTTAGGTGGTCAGTGATGACAGTTCTCTGGTGGATGCGGGCCGATTTTCGTTTTTTCGCCTGTGTGTGTATTTTCGTTTTCTGTTGTCCTGTTTGGTTGAGTGCGTGTCTATGTGAATGCTAGGGATGAATGAATTTTCTTTTTTATATTTTATAGGTCCCCATTGATTTCGTTCAGTGTTATGTAGGGGTTTCACAGTGGAGGCTTGTATTTGTACTAAGTCGGTCCTAAAATAGGTTTGACGTACAAAACGTTAGGAACTTGATATAATAGGTAATGACGCAGTAATCTAGTTGTGGTGACTGATACTAATATACTAATATCCGACTAACGGTTGACCGACATCGACTGACTGACCAGCTCACTGAGCGACTGCTACTGCTACTGCTACTGCTATCGCTACTTATTATTATATTAAATAACCCGCATAAGGATGAAAAGCCGTAAGGACAAACCAATACAATGATATTAGAAAAATCCAGGTGAAATTTCTAATTGAGAATGAGTAAAGAACCCCGAGGATATTTGACACTCACAGTATATTATGTAGTAAGTAGAAGCAGGTGAAAAGTCAGCGTTACCTACTTGTCATGTCTGAGTAAGTGGATGAAATAATAAGTACGAAATGACAGAGAAATAACTAGTTATAAAAAAAAAAAAAAGAGGGATTTAATGAGAAATTCGATCATCCACATTCCGAAAGGATATGGAA
The DNA here is from genome assembly GCA_963932145.1 of Acanthosepion lycidas. Lineage (NCBI taxonomy): Eukaryota > Metazoa > Mollusca > Cephalopoda > Sepiida > Sepiidae > Acanthosepion > Acanthosepion lycidas. The sequence continues at coordinate 89,876,233 of OZ010591.1, read as the reverse complement.
CGTAAATGAAGATGAATCAATGTGCGGATGAGAAAGTTGAACCATTCACAGGCAATTCATGCCGTGGTTTAACTTGCTAAAATCGCCGTTCTGGAGTACACGCTAAGACACACTTGAATATATAAGCTTGACAATCGCCGCTTTATATAAGCAGTAGATTAAACTATACACCGTATTGGCTTATCTTCAAAACGTTTGTCAAGAAATGACTTGCTAAAAATGTATTGCAATAGATTTCAATATATAAGGACGCCCCAAAACTGATACAACGGTTAAGCTCGATCAAGTTAATGCAATTGACCAATATATATATATATATATATATATATATATATATATATATATATATATATATATATATTATGAAATGGACAAAATCCAACAATTATTTTAAGACATTTTTATGTTTATATATTCTTTTTTTTTTTATAGATACAGATGTTTAAGTAAATACCCTGTCGGAGGATGCATATTTTATTATAAACAGAGCATTTACTTAAATATTTGTATCTATAAAAAAGATTGTATAAGCATAAACGTCCCTTAATATATATATATATATATATATATATATATATATATATATATATATATATATATATATATATATAAATGTTTCAATTGAATCAATTCAGAAGAAAATAATATAAAAGTAAATGATGGGTAATCCGGTGTAGTATCTTTTGACTGGGTGATTACAACGTTCTGTTTATAACTATGAGACTAGTTTTGGAATCTAACTCTTATGAATTTGGCATTTTCATTTCGTTAACATTCTGGGTAGGCGATATCAGCGTGCCTTTTTTGAAACTGCTTGAAAAATCATTCACTGTGAGACCCAAGACTTTTGAGTGATATCGGGTAGACGTAATAATGTGGGTAGCTTCTTTGTTTGTGCTAGCAGGAAGTTATAATTTATAGCGCCTGACGGTTTAAGCCTTTTTACAGTTGTTGATCGCTGAACAAAATGTAACTGCTGTCCACTCAGCATAGTTTGACACAGTGTGTATTGAACAAAGACGATTTTTTCGAAGCAAGGCTCAGCAACATTGATTGGCTATTTAAGTTGGCAAACGGGTTGGTTTGGAATAAATGACAGGTCATTATTACTGTATTATTTAATGTAGAATTATGAGTTTTTCTGACGATTAGAAACGCAGGCAGGGCGTAGGCTGTTTAGAAGCTCGGAAAGTTTCGGCATCAATACGGTGACCTGTGAAATGCGAAATAAATTGAAATTAAATATATGGCGGTTCAAAAGAAATAGAATGTATTTTTTTTTTACATTATCAAATCAACTTTCGGAAGTAAATAGTTATTATCATTAAAATTAAAGAAATTTACAAATTATAAGTAATATAATTAATTATTAATATTATCATTAATTATAAAAATTAGAATTGGTAAATTTCATTAGAGTTACTTTGCTTTAACTTCCAATATAAAATATGTATATGCATACACACACACGCACACACACACACGCATATTTATATGATAAAAATATAGTTTTGTGGCACGTTATATTTATGGGCTAAATTACTTGATATCAGGGATGGAGCGTAGGTGAATTTAATATTGGAGCTTGAGGTCAACACCCAGCGACTACAGACTGTTTCATGATTAAAAGCAATCCTCATGGACATGTCGATTATGTTTAAGCATGAAACCGACTACCGCCCAGGTGTGTCTGTATATATATATATATATATATATATATATATATATATATATATATATATATCACTCATTATGTCCGATCATCCTAGGAGGAATGCTACTGTCAGTATGTATTACAGTTATACCTAAAAGCATGGTCGGATCATCGAACATTAAACCATTTCCCCCGTCAGATTCTTATGTTGTGGAATTTTGCTAATCGTCCGACTGGATTAAGATCGACATCAACTAAACGCTCGATAAACCATATTGAAGCGTCAATGCCCATTTGCAGAAAGGGTTAGCACGATTCAACTTAACCCCCGAGGCAGACGGTTCTCTTGAGAGAATTAACGGACTTATCTTCCAGTTGGAGGATATTGGCTGAGTTTTGATCTGTAGAAAGATGAGTTCCCCCAGGTCCATTTGCAAACAAAGGCTCAGCATGAAAGAAAAGTGCTCCATTGTAGAGAAATGCACAGTTGCCCAGCTGAGCAGAGATCTGAAAATAATTTCAAGTCATGATGATGAAGCTGCTGATAACGCCGAACATTATTTTTTTTAACGATTTCGTACCTGACTAGAATCGTGTTTGGGCTCGTATAAGTGCATAGGTTCATTGCGGTAAATTGCACCTTGTTTTCAAGTTTTGAGATAAAACAACAAACTTCCAAGCTCTCGATAAATAAACGTAAAACTGTTTCTTTCTGAGGATATTTTTGCGGCGCTGATGAAGCCTCTTGTGTATGTAGCCAAATTTGTCTGCTTTTTAATTAGAGTTCTTTTTATTGAAACGTAAGTAAATTTCTAAATTCTTTTTGGGGAAAAAAAGAGAAGTAAACCAAACTTTCGATGATAAGAAAAGCTGTTATGGAAAAAGAAATCAATAATATAGAGAATTTTTCCATATTGTTCTAACACGATTCAAGTCTGGCCTGATCATTGTGAGAAACAACGACATAGAGTTATGGAAGAAAGATGCGTGAGGCGAACAAAGAATGTCCGCCATGAATAGAGAAGAAAAATATATTTATTTGTAACGATGGAGAAGCTATATTTAAAATGTTCGTCAAAAATATTGGGGTGAATATATTCGGCTAGTAAAACGTTCATGGAAATAATAATATATTTAGGTTACAGAGTATTTTAAACATAGCACTTTATTACAGGATATTTCCATTCTAATATGCATCCACGTGGCCGAGTGTATAGAACGTTCGTATTCTAACCATGAGGCACGCTTTCGAAACTCACCGTGGTCAGGAAGGAGATTTGGGTCTCGTCGATAGCTGTGCTAACACAAAGTCACAAGTCATCGTGGTCGTGGCCATTTTCAAATTATTGGTCACGATAGATAATTCGCTATTTCCCATAAAACGTAACTAAGGCCTGCTTAGCATAGTTGCAGTATAAACCACAGGTGGGCTCTGTGGGCAAGGAATAAACACAAATGTATGCAATAGGGATTTGCTAGCCGCCCTTGTAGACGGGTATCCTCGAATAAGAGTGGCCACCTATATACTTCCTCTAATATTTATCTTGCAACAAAAGTATTTTTTCTTTAAAGATACACATACGGACTCGTAGATATACACATTAGGGTATCAATACGTATTCATGGAAACAATGATCTAATATAGGTGGAAGGAAATGCGTTCATCTGTCCACTTGAAAACCTGAACTGTTTTTGTTTTTTTTAGCATTCCACCCTAAGCAAGGCGGGAAGCCACTATCACGCAAGGGGTTACAGAGAGTTGGAGCGAGAACAAAGAGGAGTGATAAAGAAAACGATGAAGAGAAAGATAGGGGACATATCAAGGCATCTGGAGACGTTGATTGACATTACGTTTGAATCCTTGGTGATTATAGCTATAGGGGAAACAGGAAAAGGGGAGGGAGTTCCACAGGCGAGAGGTGCGAGACATGAAGTTATTGGAGTAGAAGAGATGGCTACATTTAATAGTTTCGACAGCCTAGTTGGACGCTTAAATTCATGAAGTCTGGGAACCAGCCAAAGCAGCTCATCGGAGCAGTTACCATGAAAGTATTTGTAAAAAAGACAGAGGAGGGCGACAGCGCGTCGATTAGAGAGTGACTGCAGGCCAGATCAGGGCCAATTACATTGCATATTCATCAAGGACCTTGAGAAAAACAAAATGCTACCAGACCACATATGGCAGCAATGTTCCATGCAAGGCCGAAATGTTGATTTGTAGATTTGAAGGATTGACTCTGTGGAGAAAAACTTCAGGGAGCCATCATTCCTTGCGGTGGACGAAGCTATTGAATGTTGGATCGTTAATCTATAAGATTACAATATATCTCTGAAGCTGGAATCGCATGATACATGTGCTAGATCTAAAAAATAATGGATCAGGATCAGGCTATATATTGAGTATGATTATACATGACCATAACCAGCGGTGAAGGATCATTGTATCCAACACATTCCCTTTATGCTTTGGAATTTTTCCAAAATAAATAAATTTGTATAATATATCTTTATAAGGCTTTACCCTTCTGTTTTTCTATTCCCTTCATGCTGTATGCATGAAAAAGGGAAACAAATTAATAAAGTGGGGTGGCACAGTGTGTAAGCCACCGTAAAGCAGATAATCTTTTGCTAGCCTTTCAGCAGTATTAAACTATCACTTCTCTACAGAATCGACGATGTTTTTATTGCGTGCGTCGGAATTCAAAGACTTGGCTATTAAAAGGACTTATAGTCGGACATAATTAGAGGAAAACTTGCATTATTCAGATCTGTAGAGTTTAGAGGGAACGTCTGACAATTTTACTGTATCAACAAAATTTTTTTACTGACGTTTGAAAACTTTTAACACATGGAGTATATTCTTGACCCCTTCTATAAGAACCAGATTCAGTTATGTGACAATTACCCAGAAAGTTTTGTAACTAGTTCATAAGAGAATCGAATAGGGGATATCGGCAGTCTATTATTTATGATTAAAAGGAAAAGTTTTCATCTGTTTCAATGCCTTGAGATTTAATTTTAAATGTTCAAAATCACTTTTTTAAGATATTTGAAAATAATTCTTAATAATATTGCATCTTATTTCATTAAACATGTTAAATTTTGTTAAAGGATATCTTTTCAAAATTCAATGAAGTCCCTAATTTGAAAATTAAATGAAAAGTATTTACATTCATAGTTCATATATTAATTTTGATGTCATTTTAAAGAAGAATTGTTGGACGTTATCATAAAAATACATTTGGGTAATTAAAACAATTTAAATTTAAACAATATTAATTTAGGTTAAGTCAAAAAGGGGTATCAATTCTGAGGGGTATCGTGTTAGTAGAAGTGTATTTTTTTATATTATAATTAGTTTAAATCTCATTCACAGATGGTTGTGAAGAAGCAAATAATTTCAGGGAACGCAAAGTTAAGTTCTCCTTTTTTTTCTCTCCCCCGTGGTGATAATCCCGCATAATAAACTGCATGCCCTGGTTCCCAAATCACACTTCACCATTGGCATATGTTATTTTGTTGGTAGAAATTTTTAAATGAATTCGAATAAAACAATGTTTACCCAGAACATAATTACCCACATACCATTTAGAGCAAGTTGTACAGGAAAACGCGAGTAAGCTGCGTGTAGATGGAGTTTGAAATGTTGACATTTTTGAATAGTATAATTTAATGTTCATATTTTTCTAACTATATATGAAAAATCTATCATATCTTATCAGAAAATGACGCATGCATTACAAACGGCGGTCGAAATTCTTAAACCTATCGAAATGCCTAACTGGGGAGAATATTTAACACAGTTTTATGACATAGGCACAACATTCAAACAATGAAAACATTATAGTATGGTTTAGGACAAGAAATGTTGTTGTTAAGTATAATTTCTATTACATAATAATGAACAGTACAATTTGTCTGCATTTTCTTCCTTTATATCCTTTCTAATATTTTCCCTCAAGGTCATCATATACATAAACTGAGTCTCCCACATCCTTTTTCTCCATCTATTCACGGAAGCTCCTTAATTAGGTGAGTGGCAGCACTTCCCCTGTCCCCTCTACTTTCAATATGTCCTATGAGTGTTAAATTTTCTAAGCCCCTCGTCCTTATAATTTTAGTTTTAGGTAGATGGCTGGAGAAATTAACTTTAATCCCATGCAAATAAATGCGAGCAGGTTAGTTAACCAGTAATTAATGCGTTTGTGCTGCGTTTTAATTTTGTGAGAGGAGATAACGCTATGTGACCTTGTAATGTATCTTAAATTAAACCAGATAAGTGCTTGTTCGACATTGTAGTACAGGATCACGCGTAAAATTTAATTACTGATATAATTGCTAAAAAATAAGCAAAACAAAGACTCAAAATTTCTTTTCTGCTTTGATACATTGCGGGATACAATAATGGTCACAACAGTGCGAATTTAGCCGCTTAGAATTTGGAACTCCCATACTGTTTCTATTGTAATGAAATATTCGGTTTTCTAAGCTTTCGATCGAGATGTTTTTCACAGAAGAATATTTCGTGAAAAGAAGCTAATCCCAGTAAATTATCTACACAATAGTTTTTGTTTATTTCAGGAATATGAAGACGAATAGAAATCCGGTGATTGTTTTTGTTATACAAATTCCATCCTATATTCCGACTATTGAAAATATTTATGACTCTGTTTGGGTCATAATGTTGACGTTTAACAATCCTCTCAAGAACTCAAGTAGATTACATACAAAAATGTTTATTAAAAATTTCCCGTGTATCATAGAACAGCGCGTTCATCTGTGATGTTTTGGGATTCGTTTATTGTCATCATTCTACTTAGGACTGGCAGTGGAGTGGATAATTTTACCTCATCTAAGGTGTTTTTATTAAATAAAAAAAATAATAAAAAAATCAACCTCCTTTGTGTAGGTTCATATTTT